>CM052896.1:2340750-2463476 GCA_028534135.1 Potos flavus | reverse complement strand
TCTTTGTTTGTTTTCTTAAAAAGCTTAACTCTCTTTTCCCCTAAACCATAGAGATGTTCAGCATTTTGAGAAGAGCTGATAGACCCACGTAGGAGTTTACACGACAACGAGATATAGGAGGGATGTCTGCGTCGTGAACACGCTTTCATTTTAGTGGAGGATTCTTCGTTGACACCTTTAAATAAGCTTCCGAAGTGAATTTACAATGTGTTTTGAATGACGAAAACCAGATTCACACAGAAGTTTTCAGGGACACATCCTGGAGAGGAAGTGCGGTTGTCAGACGTTGAGCAAGGCCGCAGAAGTTTTCCTGGGAAGGGAAAGAATGTAATATTCATTTCTACCTCTTTTCTCTTATCAGCATCTCGGAATAGACCGGCCCTGCATTTTTTTGTTACTGTGCCTTTGGACCACGTCAGTGGTGGCTCACTTGATTTTTTAGCCCTTTAGCCTTGAGCTAAAAAATGCCCCCGTGGAAACAATGAGTATTTTCAGGTGCCTGTCCTTGGAAGAGTGTGAAAGGGCAGGGCTGGGAGGGAGGGTTTGCTGAGAGGAGCCGGGTGGGCGCCCAGGGGAGGAGGGGAGCATCTTGGGGCAGAGCCGGGAAGAGGGGTCCTGAATTGCATACCCCACGCACCTGCCCAAGCCCACTCTTCGTGGGGGTGCCCTGGGATGGGGGCTGGATCCCGAGCCCGCTCTTCCGTGGGAGTGCCCCGCGACGGGGGCTGGATCCCGAGCCCGCTCTTCCGTGGGGGTGCCCCGCGGCGGGGGCTGGATCCTGAGCCATTCCCAGCAGCACTGAGTTTTCTAACCTGAATTCTGGAGTTATGAATGAGCTCACATTCTGTGTTTTGGGGTGCTTTTAGGAAATCCGGGATGTGTCCTTGCCTTCCTCTCTAGATGCAGACCCAGCCTTAATTTATGCATCTGGTGTGGCCTAAAGTACTTATAAGTTTATTTTGTTTTGTTTTGGGATTATTCTTCTCATGTCTTGGTGGCCTGAAGCCTCCAGAAACCACCGAATGTGAAGTTCGAAAAGATTCTCCTCCCTGATGCAGGAGCCCTGTGCTGGTGAAAGAAACAGCGACCCCCAGAGATTACCAGAACCTTCCTGCGGGAACGGGGAAGGTCCTGGTTGGTGTTGAGCAGTGTTAAATTTAACCCAACAGCAAAGGTCCGAGGGCCTGGCCAAGGCCATAGAAAGTGATTATACTACACGGATGACTTCTTTTCTGCCTGTTTGGGAGGTTTACTAAAGTCTGGCTCTTCTTAGGGTCCTGGGGAGGTACACGGGCTCGGGGGGGGGGGGGGGCGGTGAGAGCAGGTGGTGGGTCATAGGCACATTTAGGGAACCCTGCGAGGGGCCTTTGTGGCCCCAAAGGTTTTTATTTGTAAGGTGGTGGGTGAATCAGCCTTTTCTCCCAAAAGCTTCAACCCACACAACTTGTTAACCTCTTGGCTGTTCTCTTTAAAAAAAAGAAAAAAAAACTAGGTTCTTTGTTGTTTTACTGTGAACGATGTATCTTCCCATTTTCAGAGAGAAATCACGTAGACTCATGCCTTCCACCTGTGACTTTCTGTTCAACTGTTTTGTTTTTAGAGGAGGAATTAAAAAAAAAAACTATCCCATATAACTCGTGTACAGAGATCCAGATTAAATCAAAAGTTACTATTTTTGTGTTTTTTCCTTTTATTTCTCTTCGGAGGATACTGAAGGAACAGGTTTGCTTTCCTTCAGTTGATAGCCATGGTTTTCTTTTCTTGTCATCTGGCAACTGTGTGATGACACGCTTTCTTTCGTCTTTTTAACTTCACTGAAGGTCTTTGGGTCAGGAGACCACGTTTTTGAGGCATTGTGGTTATTTCCTTGCCATCATTCAGGGCCCAGTTTTCCAGGACTTTTATTGGAGAAAAGTGTCGCTGATAGAAATTCAAGCAATATCCTTGACAGGCCCTTCAGTATGTTTTTGGGGAGCAGTCTTTGGTCAGGGGCCCTCTGTCTGGTATGTCCTCTTCGGGTGCTGGGGATCCCATGAGGAATAGGACAGGCTGGGTGCTGCTTCCAGACCTCTCACAGGCCACCGCAGGAGGCTGACACGTCGCCGTCATCAGAGCGGGGTGATGAGGGCTGCGTGAGCACTTCCCCACAGGAGGGGCCCCCAGCTGGGTCTCAGTGACCCAGAGGGAATCCCTCAGGACCAGCCAAGAGGGTTCTTGGCTTTGCACGAGATAGAAATAAAACGTGAGCTGAGAGGAAGTGAGAGCAGAGTTTACCGAAGCCGTAAAGAGAGTGAAGTTCTAGACAGAGCATCCGGGAGGCTCAGAAAGACAAGAAGAGTCTCAGCTTTGCTTGCGGCCTGGGGTTTTTACTGAGGATTGGGGTGTCTGGTGCACGCGTCTTCTCAGACATCCGGGAACAAAGATGAGTGTTTGGTTGTCTCCCACGAGTCCCTCGGGCCCTGGAGCCAGGGTCTCGGTGGGTGGGTGGTCTTGGAACACATTCCTGATAACTCTGCCTGGTCATTCCTTAGATATTACCTGTTGTGCTAGAAGATTCCAAAGCACCTCCTTGACCTTTGCAAGGAGGACCTGCCTTCCGCGTTCTGTAAGGTACGTGTAAGGCAGAGGGGCAGGTCCAGCAAGAACAGAGCAGGAAGAGGAACAACAAAAACAGAACGGTTTTTCCTGGGGTCCCTTTAGTTTCCCAGTCTCATCAGGAGGCAGGCAGCATGGCATGACCCTTGAACTGTGCCTCCAAGGGCAGCTGGGTGGGAAGAGCTCACACACACATATACACACACACTCATGTTTCTGGGTTTCTGGGAGTCCCTTAGAATACAAATCTATTATAGAAATTCTATATATAAATTCTCTATAATAGAAATTATGAAGTCTACAACAACTTTCAGATTCCAGACTTCAACGACTGGGTGAGTCGCGCTTCCACCAACTGAGAACGGAATAGGGGCCAAGAAGTAGATGTGAAGAATGGAATGCTGAGTTTGTTCATATTTAAATTGTGTAGTTGGGGTGTCTTTGGAGTATCCAAAGACAGAGTCTAGCAGGCAGTTGGGGCGTGAAAACAGTTGAAGTTTAGGCGAGCAGTTTGGGCTGGAGGGGGCAGGTTTCCAAGTCCGCAGTGTATGTAGGCTGATGGATAAGTCCATGGGAGTTGATTAAATCACTAGGGGAGATCACGTGAGGGCCAGAGAGAGAGAGAGAGAGCCAAGACGGTAACCGTGCTTGAACAAAATGAAGCCACAGAGGTAATGAAGGAGTATCTAGGGAGGAAGGGGAGAATGCTGAGGCCACGGAAGCCAAGGGAAGGGATACTTGTCTTTCCTTTTCTTTTTTAAGATTTTATTTATTTATTTGAGAGAGAGAGAGGAGCAGAGGGAGAAGGACAAGCAGACTGCACACTGAGTGCAGAGCCCGACGTGGGGGCCTAATCCCCCCACCCCGATGTCATGACCTGAGCTGAACTCAGGTGTCAACGCTCAACCAACTGTGCCACCCGGGCGCCCCGAAAAGGGATACTTTTGAGCAGGGAAAGGTCCGTAGGGTCAGAATGCCGAAAGAGGCCACGTGAGCTCAGAGCTGAGATTTATTTTGGGGATTTAGAAATTGAAAGGTCCCCGGGGAGCATAGTTTAATTGGAGCCAGACTATAAATTGCGTCAATTAGGAGTGAGTTTGGCTGCAAGGCACTGCGACCACGTACAGATCCGGGTTTCTCTTACTCGTCGAGCATGGAGACCAGAGGCGGGCGGCTGCTGGGGGTGTCCGGTAGTTTGGTGGAAGTCTCTGCCGTTTCCTTGGTCTCCGCTGGCTTCTGCAGCCTCGGATGCCACGGGTCACCTTCCAGGTAGGAAGAAGGAAGAGAGAGCATCACCTTTTTATCAGGTGACATATAATTGTATATCACCTTTATGCCACAGTTTCCCAGAAACCCCCACCGTAGGGGCTTCTGCTCGGTCTCGTTAGCCCTCACGGGTCACCCAGTCAGCTGTGGTCGTGCGAGCGGAGGACGGGACTGGCACTGGTGGCCTAGTGAGCCTTTGCCTGGGCTAGGCGCGTGGCCACCTTGAGCGACACCCGGGTACCATTAGTGAGAGGGAGGAGGTCGTTGTCCCGCGTGGGCCGCTGGCAGGGCGGCGCTGACCCTAGAGGGGGTGAGACGTGGACGGGCAGTGGGGAGATGGGGAGGGTCTGTGTGGAGGCTCTTGAAGAAGCTTCTCAGAGAAGTAAGGGGAGGGTAACCAGGGCGTAACGTGAGGAAATAGCGTGAGGTTCCGCGTGAGGATGTGAAAGGCGTGAGTCCTGTCGTCAATCCCACCAGAGGTCCTCACAGCCTGGCCGGTGCCCAGTGAGTTCAGAGACGGGGGGATGGGGTGGGGAGGATGGAGGCCCTCACAGGGGCCTCATTTGCTCCCGGGCCCCTCTGGCTGGTATTGGCTTGACCCCCCCAGTGGATGCACTTTTTTTTTTTTTTTTTTTACTGCTGGTGGCACTAACCCTCTTGTTGAAGATCCTCTTGGGGGAGGGTCCCTGTAATACCACAGTATACCCACTTTGGGCCCCAGGGTTTGCTGGCCCTGAGTTTGGGGGTGCACTTACTTCCCAGGACAGCAGCATCTCTTCTGTTCTCTCTCTTCCTCATCTCTGTGTAGGGCAGGGGACTCTGGACCTCTGCTTCTGTCCATAGGTTCTTAAAACTTCATAAACTAGTTGACCCAATATTGCAACTCACAGGGGCTCCATGAAGACCAAGAAAAATCAACGGGGAAAAGCCACTTGACTTTATAAAGGAGCAATTAATTTTTTCCCCCTAAGATAAAGAGTTCTAAAAATGAATGCCAGAAAAGATCCTTCCCTCAGACTTTTCTCAGCAGCATTAAATGCCAGAAAATACTGTAACTTGCTGTCTCCCAAGTATTGAGGAGGGAATAGATTGACATCCAAATGTTCTATGTAGCTTGGTACCTAGAGGGCACTCCACTTTTTTTTCTGTTGAATGAATGCCTGAATACAAAGGTCTCTCCTCTGGAGTGGATGCAGAGAAACATGTGTAACTTGTTAGTTTTGTAAACAGAAATATGTGCGTGCACGTGTGTGTGTGTGTGTGTGTGTGTGTGTGTAATTTAGGAAAAAGGTGGGAAGAATTGTCCCAGACTGTTAACAGTGATTATATCAGGAAGTAGGGGGACCTTTGCTTCTTAATTCTTGTAAGTCAAATTTTAATAAGATTTGATCGTGTTTTACATTTTGTGTTTCTCATTATTTTTTCAATTTTATAAAACACCATCTACATAAAAAACAGGAGCTATCATTTGTCAAGGCCTGGTTATACAGTTTTGAAATTTAAAGCTTTGGGTTCCTGTTTATTCATTAAAACAACAGCAACAACAACACAGGTGTACCATTTGTGCTAGAATTCTCCTTAGACTGATATTTATCGGTGAGCATTAGAAATAAAGCATCCTCAGCATCAATTTCCTACCTCCTTTTGAAGGTGATGAAATTTTCCTAGGATGCACAGGATGGCTTGAGGAGAACGAAGTACGTTTTTCCAGCCAGACTGTTTCATGTGGTTCAAAACGTATTCTCTCATTTGATTTTATAACTCCCTTCAAGAGCTATGTGACGCTGTCCTTATGAGGTCTTTGCCTACTTAGGTCAATGAAAAGGGACCATAACAGAACAAGTCAAAACAAAGGAAGAAAGGAAAAGAGTAACTTCCTCCCCTAGTCCCAGGGGAATCCTGGGTTCCTGTGTGGGTCTGTCTGTGGTCTGGACCCCACGCACAGGGTCCCAGAAAGAGAGTGACCTTGGTGATCAATTACATTCCCCAAAGACTCTGCCTTAACTATGCAGGGTCTCCTACAACGAATATCCTGAAGGACCACATATTGCTCTGAAAGAAATCATTTGCCACGAATACAGGCTAGAAGCAAACTTTTGAAAAGGTCAGACTCATGGAGTCCTACAACTAATGATCATTGGATTGGGCATACATGTGGGCATACTTTTAAAGAAACATAATGAAATTTATGGGGAGAAAATGTCAGTTTCATCCAACAACCCTAATTGAAAATGGCCAAAGAAATACAAAACCCCGTCACCAGTGCTGGAAACTACAGAAGCCCTCCACCCATACGTCACCAACTTGGAGGAAGTTCTGCCCAGTAGAGTTCCAACTGTCTCCTTGGCCAAATCCTAGATACCGCTTCTGAGAAAAAGCTGGGGTATGCAGAAAGTAAGTAGAAGAGATTCTACTAGACTCAGAAATTAGAGGCTATCACTGAGGCTGACTCTTCTTAGCTCCATGCCTAGGCTGAGCGGATTCAGCCTCAGTGATAGCCTCCGATTTCTAGGCATGTTGCTGGGAGGAGTCAGCCTCTGCATGTACTGGGAACATTTACTCTAGTTGGAACCCTTTCCCCCGGTGCATTCACAATTCAGAATCAGCTCCTGTAGGAAGCCCGAAGTCGTGCCTGGCCTGAGGACGCAGGCCTTCCTGATAGAGTGGGTGGGGTGCCCAGAAGGTGGGTGCTCCTGGGCACACTTAGCCAAAATGGGGTTGGGCCAAACTTCTTTCTACTTCCCATCTCTTGTTGGGTTTTTGGTGTGGATTCTGGGACACATTTCCTTGACTCTGGCTTCGTATTCAAAACAATTTGTATTTCAGCTTGTCTGTTCTGTGTTCAGCTTTTTTAAATAGAGGTTTTTTTTTTGCTCCTTTCTGATTTGCTCCTTCTTCATTGGAGCCTTTTCTTGTTTTATGCATACAGTATCTTCTCAAGTGTATCTGTGGGCGTTAATGAGAAGTTATAGAAGTTCCCCTGTACACCTTCATCACCTCTGTTTCCTAGGGTCATTTTAAAGTTTCCTTTTTGAGATTTTCTCTTATGTTCCCAATTTTCCTTAAATTTCTGATTCCTGGCCATCAGTTGATAAGAATGAAGGACGAGGTCAAACACTTAGTTGGCTTAGGTTTTGTCTATTTGTCTAACAGTCTTCTTTTACTACTGGAAGGAGTGGGTGGTGTGGTGACCAGTGGGCTTTATACTTGGGTGAGGCCACAGGACACCAGACAAGAAGACTGGAAAGAATGGTTTTACTTTGGAAATGGAAGACTTTTACTAGCATCTCTTGGGTCCTCATACCCATTTTGGGGCCCAGCGATTAGAGTAGTTCCCTCTCTTTAGATTGCAAGTGCAGGACAAATACCTTACCTGCCTGTTTTTCAGTGGTAATATTAATGGCTAATGTTTAATGAGACTTAACAGTGTCAGGTGCTGTTCTAAATGTTTCCCATACGTTAACCCTGATGAGCCAGTTACTATTTGATCCATATTTTGCAGCTGAGGAATTGGAGGCACAGAGAGCTTCACTAATTTGCCTGGAGTTACCTCTCTAGTTACCAGTAGGACAGGGATTCGAACCAAGATGGCACAGGATTGGGCCTGGAGGGGCCCCATTGATCCTTATTGCTTTCCGTACAGTTCTTTTAGCAGATCTCCTGATGATTTCTCAGGGGCTCACTCCATTCTTTTTGTGCTCACTCTATTTAGACTTGGAATTTCCTTGTACAATAGTCCCCCCTCCCCCATCTGCACTTTGACTTCCTGTGGTTTCAGTTACCCGTGGTTTGCTATC
The DNA here is from genome assembly GCA_028534135.1 of Potos flavus. Lineage (NCBI taxonomy): Eukaryota > Metazoa > Chordata > Mammalia > Carnivora > Procyonidae > Potos > Potos flavus. Next base: position 2,455,818 of record CM052896.1, on the reverse strand, counting down.
CGTGATTTTAGTTACCCGTCATTTCAGTTATCTGCGGTCAGCCGTGGTCCTGAAGCAGATGGTCCTCCTCCTGTCATGTTGTCAGAAGGTCAGTAATAGCTTTAATGCTACGTCACCGTGCCTACATCCTTCACCTCGCGTCATCTCCTCACGTTGGCATTGTGTCCTCTCACGTCATCGCAAGAAGAGTGAATATACAACAGTAAGGTATTTTGAGACAGAGAGAAAAACCACAATCACATAACTTTCATGACAATGTATTGTAATTGTTCTAGTTTACTATTATTATTGTTCTTAATGTGCCTAGTTTATAAGTTACATTTTATCATGGGTATATGTGTATAGGAAAAAACAGTCTATATAGGATTTGGTACTATCCGCAGTTTCAGGCATCCACTGGGGGTCTCGGAATGTACCCCTGTGGATAAGTGAAGACTGATGCATGAACTTTCAGCTTGGGAGCAGTTTTCAATCATGTACGGATTGACCTGCTGTTTGCTCAGCTCTCTGATCCCATCTGCTTTCTGTCTTCTAGGAATTTCTCGCCATTTATGATCTGCTGTCACCTTTTTTGCTTCTCAGTCCTATTATGTGTTTGTCATATGCTTCTCTCTCTATATGTATGTTTACAAGTTTACTTAAAGGTATTTGGTACAGTGGAGGGGAAGATGTGTGTATTCAGTCCACCATCTTGATTCAATGTCTGTGATACTTTCTATGTGTATTATCTCCTTCCTGCCTCTTCGTGAGATTAATTGATTTCTTGATTCTGCTGCTATAATAAGTAAACTTGAAGTAGCATTTAGGGTGCAGAGGACAGAGTCATCATGTAATAGCCCCTGGGGCTTTTTGTCTTTTGAATATATATCATTAGATTCTATATGGATTAGTCATGACTGTACTGCACAGAGACTTCCAGATGTGGAACGTCAGACATGAACGTTATTTCTGCTCTTCAGATGGAAGAGGAAGAAACAGGCCAGCATTGTTTGTTACACTTCCTGAGGAACAAATAAATCATGATAAATATGATGTGTGCGCATACTGAAAACATCGAATGCAGAGTTTATGGGAGGGGTGGTTAAACATTTTTGACTGAAATAAAACATAGTTCAGTAGTGATGGGTCTTAACGTTATAACAAATCTGTTATAACAAAGTGATCTGTTATAACAAAGTGTACACATTCCCATAGCCAGTTCTAGATCCAGAATGTTACTAGCATCCCAGAAAGCTCTTTTGGACCATAACTTCAAGGTAACTACTACACTTTGATCACCATGGATTAGTTTTTTCTGTTTTTAAATTTTTTTTTTCCTGTTTTTAAATTTTATACGAATGAAATAGTACCGGATGTTCCTTTTCATTTTTGTACTTTATATAATCAGAATCATAGAACATGAGCTTCTTCAGTGTTACATCTGAAATCTACCCATGCAGATTTCCTGCATGGGACAGGAGCACTTTTTCCTTTTTAATTGTGATAAGGAATTGCATTATAGAAATAGCTGCAATCTATTTATTCACTCTATTATTAATCGACATTTAGGTTTTTACTAGTTTTTGGTTATTATGAGTAATGTTGCTTATATATGAATTTTGGTTACCTATAAGGAATTTCTTCTGGGTCTTTACCTAGGAGTGGAATGAATGAGTCACAGAGTATAGCTTTTTATATATTCAGTTATTGTGGATTCTGCCAGACTATTTTCCTGAGTCATGGTACCAGTGTAAACCCCGCCAAGAGTATGTGAGTATTCCCATTGCTCCATTAACCCTTGGAGAAACTTGCATTATTGTTGTTATGAAATAATTTTAGCCACTCTGATAGTGATGAAGTCTCATCTCATTGTGGTTTAATGTGTGTTTCCATGATGGCAATGAGATGAAAGTATTTTTGTATGTTTATTGCCCATTTGGATGTCTCCGTTTGTGACGTTGCCTCTACAAGGTTTTTGCCTGTGCTAAAAAATATTTGTATGCTGCCTTCCTCTTAATGGCTTGTAGGGATTCTTCTTAGTATCTGAATGTGATTCTTTTTCAGGTGAATGTATTGAAAATATCTTTTTCTACTCTATGTAGAACTTGATTTTTCACTCGCTTAGTCTTATTTTTAATGAGGCCCCATGTATCAGTCTTTTTCTTAATATTGGGGAATTTTTAATAATGTTGGGAATTGGTTGAGCTATCTGCTATCCCAGGTAATGTTATCTTATAAAATCTTTAAACTTTTACCTTTCACATTTATTTTAAGATCAACGAGGAATTGTTTTATTTATTATTTTTTTAAGTGGGTTCCACATGGAGCCCAATGTGGGGTTTGAACTCATAACCCTGAGATCAAGACCTGAGTTGAGATCAAGAGCCACCCAGGCACCCCAGGAATTGTTTTTGATGTATGGTGTGAGGTACGGGTTCTAAATTATTTTTAAGAGTAAAGTGATCCTGAAAGGTGAAAATTTGAGAACTGGTGATTTGGAGCTCTAAAATTCCCTCTAAGAAACAGTTTTAGCTACATCACACAGTTTAAATATATTTCTATATTTTGTATTGCTCACTTATAGGCATTTCTTAATCTCTCTAGCAACTGCATATTTGACTCAGGTTATTTAGATGTATTGTTTAATTTTCAAATAATTTGGAAAATTTTTCAGGTACTGATTTCTGTATTAATTTCACTGTGGTCAGAGAACATGCTCTGAAGGAAATTGTTGGAGACATGCTTCATGATTCAGGGAATGGTCTGTTTTGGACCATGCCTACTTGAAAACCATTGTTATTCTGTCCTATTTGCCGTAGTGTTCTCCATATATAAATTAGATTGTTCAAGTCAAGTCAATGTAATGATTTTTTTTTTTTTTGGTCTGTTTTATTACTGAGAGAGCTATATTAAAAAATGGAAATATTTGGAATCATTTATTTCTAGTTTTATAAGATTTTCCTTTATAAATTTTGAGGCTATGCTATTAAGGGCATACAGATTGAGGATTTTTATTTCTTAATTTTGAATTGACCTTTTATCATTCTTAATGTCCTTCTTCATTCTAACAATAATGTTTTTGTTCTAAAAGTATATTTTATATATTAGTATTAGCTTCTCAAGAGTTTTTGTTGTAGAAGTTAGTATTTGTCCAGTATATCTTTTCTGTTTATTTTCCTATCATGTCATATTTAATGTGCATCTCTTATAGGCAAAAAATAATATAGTTTAATATTTTATAATCTTGGCTGATGCTTTTTATTTTTGGGTTGAAATAGTCCATGTACATTTATTTATTTAAGTTCATTTATTTATTTGAGAGAGAGAGAGATTGAGAGAGCGAGTGGGAGGAGAGGCAGAGGGACAAGCAGACTCCCCGCAGAGCAGGGATACCGATGTGGGACTGGATCCTGGGACCCTGGGATCATGACCTGAGCCAAAGGCAGATGCTTAACCAAATGGGCCACCCAGGCGCCCTAATCCATGCACATTTAAACTAATTACTGATATTTTTTCATTTAAATCTGCTATGTTATTTTTATTTTTTTAAGATTTTATTTTGACAGAGGGAAAGAGATATCACAAGCAGGCAGAGAGAGGGGGAAGCAGGCTTCCCACTGAGCAGAGAGTCTGATGTAGGGCTCTATCCCAGGACCCTGAGATCATGACCTGAGCCAAAGGCAGAAGCTTTAACCCACTGAGCCACCCAGGTGCCCCTGCTGTGTTATTTTTCATTTGTCCCATTCTTGTTTCTTTACTTCTCCTTTTACTTTCTTTTGAATTAATCATTTTTATTATTCCATTTTCTTCTCTAGCATCTGCTTGTTATATATTTATGATTATTTAAAAAGCAATCCTAGAGATTACAATATGCATTTTTATATGGTGGCATCCTTCTTAAATTAGTACTTTAAAACCTCCAAGCAGGGGCACCTGGGTGGCTCAGTCATTAGGCGTCTGCCTTGGCTCAGGTCATGATCCCATGATCAGGTCCTGGGATTGAGCCCCTGCTGAGAAGCAAGGAGCCTGCTTCTCCCTCTCCCACTCCCCCTGCTTGTGTTCCCTCTCGCTGTGTCTGTCTCTGTCAAATAAATAAATAAAATCTTTAAAAGAAATAATAAAAAAAAACCCTCCAAGCAATAAAAGACCCATTAACAATTTATCTCTACCTCTTTAGTGCTGGCTTTTGTGCCATTGTGCTCGTGTTTCAAAATTTCACATTTGTTTAAGCTGTCAGTATTCATTTAGATTTATCTTTCTGCTTCTCTTCATTTCTTACCATATTTCCTTATTTCATCAGGGATGTTTTTCTTTTATTTCAAGAACTCCCTTTAGTGCTTCTTTTGTTGTGTCTGTCAATGAAAAATTCTCTCAATTCTTTTCTCTGAATATTTTTTAAATATTGCCTTCCTTTATGAAGGGTATATTCACTGAGAATGGAATTTTAGGTTGGCAGACAATTTCTTTCAGCACTTAAAAGTTGTGATTTCACTGTCTTGTAGCTGTGCCGTGATTTCTGCAGTGTTGTCAGCTCACAATATTTTTGTTGCTTTTTTGGTGTATTTTTTCTTTGATTTAAGTTTTTCTGTCTTTAGTCTTCAACAAAAGACTTGTTCCAAGTATGTGTTTCTTCATATTTATCCTGCTTGAGAGTCACAGAAGAGCTTTAATTTGTAGTTTGATGTCTTTTGACTATATTGAACAATTCTTGCCCATGTTCTCTTCACATATTGCTTCTTTTCAATTTCTCTGTCCCCTCCTTCTGGAACTGTAAAATACACGTATGTTAGGTGTTTCCACTGTGTCTTTTATGTTTATAATGTCTTTTTTGTGTGTATTTTTAATCTTTCCCTTTATGTTTCAATTTACTTTCCAGTGATTTATCTTCCACTGTACATATTCTCTCTTTTTCAGTGTCTAATTGTTATTAAATCCAGCTGTTGAATTCTGAATTTCAGTTATTGCGTTTTTCATCTACCCATTTCCGTTTGCTCTCTTTTCTTTTTTTTTTTTTTGAAAGATTTTATTTATTTATTTGACAGAGAGAAGGAGATCACAAGTAGGCAGAGAGGCAGGCAGAGAGAGAGGGGGAAGCAGGATCCCTGCTAAGCAGAGAGCCTGATGCGGGGCTCGATCCCAGGACCCTGAGATCATGACCTGAGCTGATGGCAGAGGCTTTAACCCACTGAGCCACCCAGGCACCCCATCCGTTTACTCTCGTTTAATGTTTTCCTGTAGAATTTAACTTTGTCATTTATTTTTTTGAACATAGGTAATCATAATTATCTTGAAGATAATTTCCTTTTTTAAAAAAGATTTTATTTATTTGAGAGAGAGTGAGCATGAGCAGAGGGGAGGGGCAGAGGGAGAGGGAGAAGCAGTTTTCCTGCAGAGCAGGGAGCCCAGTGCAGGTTTCGAACCCAGGACCCTGAGATCATAACCTGAGCCAAAGGCAGATGCTTAATCGACTAAGCCACCCAGGCACCCCAATTTTGAAGATAATTTCTAATGTCAATTTGGGATTATGTATTAGATTCTGTTTTTTAAAATTTAGTTTGAGGGGAGCCTGGCTGGCTCAGTTGGTAAAAAGCATGTGACTCTTAATCTTGGGAGTTATGAGTTCAAGCCCCATGTTGAGCATAGAGCCTACTTTTAAAAAAGTAAATAAATAAAATAAAATTTAGCTTCAGTTTTTTGTTGTTGTTCAGTCTCCTGGTACACCAGATTTTCTTTTTAATTATTATTATTTTAATGGCATCTAGGTGATGTTACCTTCCTCCAGGGAGGATTTAGTTTTATTCTGACAAATAATGAGGGGAAAGGCAGTCCTGTACTCCAATTTTGTCTCTTGATCATTGTGATACTGCAGAAATCTCTGCCTAGATGTTTAGCCTTCTAGCAGCCTCTTCATACTGGTATCTTAGCATCTTACCTTGCATATATGCCGCTTAGGAATTGTCAGAAGCCTCGAGAAGAAATTGCACATAACGTGTTCTATTCACTTCTTTATGTTCCTGGAATTTTGGCCTCTTCTCTGTTGGTTGCCTTGGTTACAGTGCACACCAGTTTTCCTCTCCCCCGTTCAGGGAGACTTGTGCAAGTTCTAGGCTGGTGCTTTCTGCTCAGCCTTTGCGTCCTATGTTGTAAGGCAGATATTTTTCCCAAAGGGTAAAAGCAGCCGTAAATGGATGGCTCTTCTCAGTGCGTTTTTCATCTTCATGATTTTTGGCTCCTCAGATCCTGACTGCCTTGGTTGCCTTTGGAAGCCTTCAGAGATTTTTTTTGTTTTTAATTTAAATTTTGAAATAATTTTAGACTCAGAAAAGTTGCAAAACTAGTAGAGAGAGCTCACTTCTACCCTTTCCTCGTCTTCCCCTGATGTTAACAACTTACAAATAACCTTAGTTGTTTGTATTTATAATTGAGTTTTGCCATATTTTCCAAGCTGACAAAAGCAGAGTAGGACTGCTAATTGATTGAAAAAAAAAAAAAAAAAAAGACAACTTACGGAGCCATTAGAGAGGGTGGCATTTTTGGTGCAGGGTTTCTCAAAGTAGATTTCTCAGAAATCTCTTGAGATTTTTTTTCCTTGTATGAAAGTAAGGGTGGGAAATGCTACATCTCGTAGGCACCCCCTTGGAAATTCACAATGCCATTTCCACGTTGAAGTCTCTGAAAAATGTTTTGGTAAAGGAATCTGCCCGTTTGGTGAACCCCAGTGTTTCCAGACTCACGTGGCCAAGGAGCTGTTGATTTGCCTGGGCGGTCCGCGTTTTGTGGCACACCAGCTAGAAAATTCTATTCTGGAGCACTTCCTAATTTACGCTGAGGTATAAATTTTGCTTTTCTACATTTTCTCCTAGGTTCTGGCTCTCTGGCTGTTTAATTTCTTGCTTCATTAAAGGGAAGAAGGTGGAGAAGCCAAGGTTTCTTTGAAAACAGATTATTTGCCCAAGAAGAAGGCCAAGGCTGTGTTAACATTTCCCACTCAACCTCCCTCCTCCCTCTGCCCCACGTGTCTGGCTAAAAAGCCAAAGGCAAAACCTTTGTTTCCCAAATAAACTTCTTTTACATCAGTGCTCCGTTGTGGTCTTTGAAAATGCTTTTTGTTCTCATATTGCTGACGAAATTGGAGGATGGCAGATAGGCTTCTGTCTCTGATCACGGGACCAGGGCGCCAGAGAGATGGCTGGTTTACAGCATGGTCAGTTTCGCGGGGGGAGGACTGCACGAGCCACGCCGATTGGCCCCGAGCGTGTGTTTCAGATTCGCGGCTCCTGTCTGGCGAGCCCAGGTCGGACACTGCTGTTTGTGATGGGGAAGATGAATAGCGAGGGCAGCTTGAGTATGACATCGAAGAAGGTAGCCGGCAGAGTTTCAGAGTGAAATTTTGACACTCTTCCCCAGTCTACCTCTTCATGTGTGTGTCCCTTAGGATCTCCTAGTGGATGTTCTCCTGGGGGCCACTGGGCTGATCTCGCTGGCTGAAAGGCAGACCTGATCATACCACGCACCTGCTTGAACGTCTCCACTGCTCAAAGGATGAAGTTCAGTCTCAGGATCTGGCCCCTGCCCGTATGCTTGGATATTTATTTTCATATCAATTACCCTTATTGATCACTGTGCTCTTTCCTGAATGCCCTCCTATCTTTTGAAAATAAGTTATGTCTTAGCTTATGCTGTTCTCTGTGGCAGAAATGCTACTTCTTTTCTGATCTCCTTGGTGCTCTCCACATAGCCCTCTAGGCTCTGTTCTGAAACATTCTGAGCACCTCCTCATCCATATGATTTGCTTCCTTCCATCTGAGTTCTAATAGCAAATTCTGCATCTGTGTTATGGATGAGTACTTATCTCATTGTGTTCTGGCCATCGGCTTCTGCTTTTCAGTGGGCCTGTGAGCATGTGGCATGATCGTGGAATCTCTGGCATATGGATGTAGTCGGTAGACTTTCAGATACTTGGGGAATTAGATCGAATAACATTGTGTCATTAAGGTTTGAAACACTGAGCTGAAGTGGCTTTTCGTGTTGATGAATTTAAGGTAATTCGTTGATTTCTACATACTGCTCTTGCTGCATCCCACACCAGATTTTGATGGATACTATTTTCATTGTTAAATTAAAAAATTTTTTGTAATTTCTATTAGGGCTTCTTTTATCATTCATTGTTATTTAGGACCAAATTCAAAAATTTTATACCTACATATTTATTTTTATTATTGATTTATAATTTAATGGCATGATGGTAAAATTTAAAATAAAATGTTTTATATGGTGTTGGTTGATTTCGTGACCTAGTAAGTGGTCAGTTTTTCTAATGCTCTGTTTTTACTTGCAGAGAATATGCATTTTTCTGTTTATTGGCTGGAGGGATAGACATATGTGTGCATATTTGATCAAGGTTGATCTTTCAAATCACCTATATTCCTTCGAAGTTTTTTTTTTTTTTTAATTCACATTTGGGCCTTCAGTTTTCTGATACATTTGTATTGAAATCTCCTGCTTGATTGTGGACTCACTTATTTCTTTCAGTTTTTGCTTTATTACTAGTTTTTTGAAGCTGCGCTATTAGGTGGATCATTATTGTAACAGAATTTTGGTGGATTTTTCCTTCTATTATTAGATCGGTTCTCTATATTTATTAGTGCTTTGCCTTAAAGTCTTTTTTATCTGATACCATTGTTACCAACCTTTTTTTAATCAGCATTTTCCTAGTAGGTATGACTTATATGCTTATTTTCAGTTATGTTTTAGGTGTGTCTCTTTAGCTGGATTTAAGAAATCCACTCTGGGGGTATCTGGCTGGTTCAGTCTGTAAGCACATGACCTCTGATCTAGGGGTCGTGAGTTCAAGCCCCATGTTGGGTGTAGAGATTACTAAAAAAAGTAAAAACTTAAAAAAAAATCCACTTTATCCTTTAACATGTTGAAGTTCATCATTTACATGGATAATAATTACTGATGTATTTGTATTTATTACTATCTTATGTTGTGATTTCCATTTGTAATCCCCTTTGTTCTCTGCCCCACCCCCTACCTTGCCAACCTTTTTTTCTTGTTTTGTTTGTTTTTTTGGATTGGAAAACAGTGATTTTCCAACCAACATGCTGGCATGCATACTATGTTACAATATGCATAGTACTGTATGTATATTATTGTTTTATGCTTTTAGTAGTTATGATTAATTATATAACACAGATTCTTATTTATTGTTTTAACAATGTTTAAAGTGATGTCCATTTCCCACCTCCTCCTGAACATAGAGGAACCTTACAGTGCTCAGAATAACTAAACCCCCTCCCCCTCCCATCTTATTATTGCTTAATGTTATAATATTGCCCTTTTGTGAACTCATGTATTTGTTTTTGCTTGTTTGTTTTTAATCAGCAGTTATATTTGCCACCATAGTGTATCAATTTCTGTTCTCACTATTGTTTCTTGCAGTTCATACCTTCCATCGTAGATCAACTTTTATTTACTTGATGAAGTACTTTAACATTACTCTTATTTGAAGTTAACGGTCTGTCTGAATATGTCTTTGTTTTGTTTTCTTTTTAAATACAGTTGAGGGAGACACGAAATTCTAGCTTTTCACATTTCTTAGCACCTTGAAACTAATCTTCCATTGCCTCCTGAAATCTGGTGTTGCCGAAGGGAAATCTGCGGTGAATCTAATTGTTGTTTTATTCCCCTGTGGGAGTTTTAGAATTGTTTATTCTTGAAATCTTCACATGTGAATTAATATGTACCTTGCTTAGCATTTGAGTATACTTCTAAACTGTGGATTCATACTTTCTTTCAATTGTATAAAAAAACAAAACAAAACCAAAACCACAAGAACAAAAAAACCCCAGAGCTATTAACTCTTAAAATACTGAGTCTCCTATATTCTGTCCTTTTTTCTGGAGTGCCTTTTGGATATATTTTATCCTCCAAACTGATATTTCTTTTTTTTTTTTTTTTAAAGAAGTCTTTTTCCTTTGAAATATTTTTCCCATACATTCCTTAGTAACGTTTTCTAGTTTATCAGTTCTTTCTCTGATTGTGCCCAGTCTGGAGTTTATCCCACTTATTGAATTTTTTGTTTTCATGACTATGTGTTTTTTATTTCTAAGATTTCTAATTTTTAATAGCAATTTATACAATTTCCCTTTTGTGTAATTGCTTGCTCTTTAATAGAAGTTATTCCTTCATTTATCATGTTGATAACATCATAAGCCTACACACAAGGTTTCTGTCATATTGTTTCATCAAATGATATTCACCAGAAGTGAATTCACGACGTGATCTGTGATTCTGTTGGCTTTCTTACTTGGTGTTAGATTTAGTCTTGTGCCCTAGCATTTAGATTTCTGTGCTTAATTTTTATTGGGGAGGGTGTCTTTTTGTTACTCTTACCCCGTCTTTGCTCACTTCTCTCTGGTGGACGTGAGTTCTTCCACCTGGCTTCCTGCTGGAGTGTGATTTCTGCTCTCCAGTGATATTGGGGGTATCTTGATCTAGCCAGAGAGCTGGGGGTAACCTGATTGCTTCTTTGCTCTCCAGTCTCCCTGGGCCCGCAGATTGCCAAAGGGGCTAACCTCAGACAGTGGTTTGCATATGGATGTTTTTTCCAACTTCCTTTCCCTTCTCATCCCCTGGGTTTAAGCAGAGCCTGATTCCGGGCTCTTGTCTCATGGGGAACTTGTAGATACCACTTTACCCAACGAGAGCCAGACTGCTGGCCGCCAGAGCCTGTGGCCGACAAGACACCAGGACAACCTAGACTTCAACCCTGTCCATCGTGTTGCGTTTCTCTGTTCCTTTTCTGGCCCACAACAAAAGGTGATTCTGTTTTTAAAGCATTGCTTATCTTTTTGGTTCCTTTTTGGGGGATATTTAATCTATCATTGCTATGTATTCAGAGCAGAGGGGGTGTATCAGAGTTGAATTTATCTAGTTATCTTCACTAGAAGTAGGAGCTTGAGTATTTCTATTTAGCTTCCAACACTTATAAGAAATAGAACTGCAGTTTCAGTAACTTTTTAATGAGGTCAGGAGCCCTTAGGGATCAGGCTTGTCTTTTTCATCTTTATGTCCATGTACTAATTATGGTGCCTTGTACATAGGAAATACTCAACCATATTCTTTGAGTGATGAAGTATCAGGTATCAGTAGATGGTCTAAAGCGCTGATACCAAATGTATGTTTATACTTACTTTCTCAAAACAGCTCAACATCACCGGGGGAATTCAGAAAAAGCAGAATGATCATGATGCTTACCTGTGACTCATGTTGAAAACTGTCCTATATTTTTGTCTCTTTTTCAAACAAGAAAGGAATATTATTCTCACTATTTTTTTGTTCTTAAAAGTGGGAACATTCTTCCTTCTATTAGACACTCTGATTTTTGAAAATAGAACAGGTAGAGCCTGAACCAGTAAGAACGGATTCAGATTAAGGATATTTCACTGCCAGTCAGTGCTAAGGAGCTTTTCGAATGGGTCTTTTAAAGCAGGGATCTGCGAATGGGCTTCTGCAGAGTGGTTACGGTAACCCTCTGAAATTATAGGCAACTGTATCAATCAATTTTTTTTTGCTGTGGAACAAACCACCTTAAAACATGGTGACTCAAAAGCAAAAACTATTCACCATTTTGTGGGTTTGCGATTTGGGCCGGGCTCACTGGGGAGGTCTGTTGGTCTGGCTGACCTCAGCTGGGCTTGACCTTCCTCTTCTGTTGGTAGTCAGCTGCCAAGTCAACTGGAGGTTTGGTGCACTGAGAGGACCCAGCTTGGAAGGCCTCTCTCTGCTCTGAGTGGGCTTCCATTCTCCAACATGCTAGCTCAGGCTTATTCATGCAGACATGGTGATGGTGGAGCTCAAAGTGGGGGCAGAAGTATCTACACAGCCCCTTTATAGCTATAATGTGCCTGTAAGGCCTGACCTCAGTGCTCATGCGTCGCTCACTTTCCATTCTGTTGACACAAGCTAGTCAAGGGGAGAGAGAGAGATGGCACGTCTTAGTAGGAAGAGCTACAAGGCACGGTGGCCGTTTTGGCAATCTACCATGCAGGAAAAGGAGGGTTTCTCCTGGGGCGTGGTTGTGTAACTTTAACTCGAGTCTCAGAGTATTACCTCCAAAGCTAAGAACTAATATTTTAAATGGTTTCACTACTGAACAAACAGGTGTCCGGGGGACCTGATTGATGGAGACTTCCACATAAACGCTGCTTGGTGTGTGGCCCTGGGATTCTGCCTTGTTTCTGTGGAAGGTGATACCTCGTATCAGGGCATTAGGAGGATCGCCTCTGACATCTATACTGAGCCTGAGAAACAAGAGCTATTGTGGAGTGTATCTGCTAGCTTTTGTTGAGTAACAAAGCACTCCAGTGTTTCGTGTCCAACAACCACCATCTCTTTAACTCCTGTTCCCGTGGCTTTCTCCCATGCCTGCCGTGAGCTGCCGGTCAACCAGGGCCTCTGATCCTAGGGATCGCCTGGTTGTCCTGAGGGGGGTGTTTGGGCCGCTTGTCTCTTACCACCTGGCTAATTAGCCCAGGCCTGTTCACATGGTGGCAGCAGGGTTTCAAGGCAATGACTGGGAGCATGCAAGATCTGCAAAGGCCTATGTTTCTATCTGCGGTTCAAAACAAGTGTCAAGTCCAGATTCAAAGTGGGGGTGGGGGTAGGTAGACTCCAACTCTGGCCAGGAGGAGCTGCAAAGACATAGCTACAGGGAAGGTAAAAAAATCACGGCCATTGTTTATTCTTCCCCTATCTACTCTGTCCAGGTAATTCCTCCTCACACCTCGAATGTAAGTTACCTATTGTCTACACCTACATTCCTCCTATTAGAGAATAATGCTGTATTTGCAATTGCAGTGTAAATAGTAGCAGAAAGTCACACTTACATTAAAGAATCTGCAATCCTTTGACCATTAATTAATAGTAAACCCCTTCCCCGCTATATTACTGATTTTTAAGTTCACAGAAATATTTTAAAGGTATAAACAAATTACGTTGATGTGCTTTTCAAAGAAAGTGATTTAACATTTTCAGCCCTCCTCCTTGTTTTCTAATGCATCCCACACTGGAGCCAGACTCACTTTGCTAAAAGGTTTTTCTGACTACATACACTGTGTTGGACAAAGAATCTTTAGGGACTTCTCAGTCATACCTTTTAGCTTGGCATTTGAGAATTCGTGTGATCTGCCCTCTCTAACTTCCAGTGTCTATTTTCCTCCATTCTCCCTCGATCACTAGTCATTGTAGTCAAACCAAATTTCCTGCTGTTTCTTGAACATATTTACCCTCTACCAGCGAGTCTTAACCATCCAGAGACGTTTCTGGTTGTCCCCGCATGGATATGTGTGCGCCGTTGGGAATGAGTGGGTAGAGGCCAGGGACGACGTTAAGTATCCTGCAATGCCCAGGACAACCTCCCGCAACAGAGAATTATGTGGTCTGAATGCCAGAGAGGCAAGGTGGTAAAACTCCATCCTACATATTGCTGTCTCTGGGTGTTTTTCCGTGCTGCCTTATGCTGCGAGACTCGTTCAGTGCTGCCTGTTGAAATGTCCCTTATCCTTAAATGGGCGGCTCAAATGCCAAGCCTTGTAGGAAACAGGTCCTGAATGTCCCCCCTCCTCTCCCACACTGTGGGCTCCCAGAATCCTATGATCACCGAAATGCCTATTACTTGGTATGTTTACAATAATTCGTACCCAGCACTATTTTGTTTGGATTTTTCCTCCCTTGTAGTTCAGTTGAGTGTGTGTGTATTAAGTCTTCTGCTGAACTCTAGGTTCCTGGATGATAAGGATCGTATTTATCTGTGTTTCTACTAGAGCACCTACTGTGTACTTTACATACAGTAGGTACATAACGAATATCTGTTGAGCAAGTGAGAAATATATTCTCATGTCCTTTGATTTGGTTACTTGTTCCAACAATTTTCTTTAGAGGACTTAGTAAAAAAAAAATGCAACAAGCTGAACATGAGGTTTTTTTTTTGTTTGTTTGTAATAATTTGAGTTAGAAACTATGATAACAGATTGTACAATGCAGTTAACTTCTGTTTATTTCTGCAGCTGTTTAGTGAAAAAATAAGTGGCGCCGAAGGAACGAAGCTAGATGACGAATTTCTTGACATGGAGAGGGTAAGAGAGCATGTTAATGTCAGTTGTATTACAAATTTGATTTTCATCCTGATGTGAGATGTACTGATAATATAAAGGCTATTATTAGTGGGAATCTGGGATGTAAAGACTCTCTAATGTGGAGCTGGGATATGGCTAGTTGGTTCCCTCTAGTGGACAAAAGTCAGAATGCTCAAAAAATGGTCAATCTTAGCAGTTACTGCAAGGAAAAGACCAAAGTAATTGTGATGCTGTATCTGGAAAATCAAAATGTATTTCTGGGATGAGACCCTTCAAATACATAAAGATTGATCGACTGTGTGGAAGACTCTGGCTTTGTTCTCATGTGTTGCAGAAGCTGCGTGACAAAGTTTATCTGGGTTCTGTCACTAGAACCAGCAGTGTGAACTTGGATAAGCTCTTTTATCTTTTCTGACCCGTGACACAAGTTTGATAATGTGTGCCCTGCCTGCCTCACATGGATGCTGGGATAATTATGTAAAAGGAATTACGTGTATGAAGGCATTTAGAAAAATATGGTGAGCTTGTTATAGAAATGATTGTAACACACTCCAAAGGAAGATTGTAGAATCTCTGTCCCTTCACCTGTTTGCTGGTCAGCTGTGTGGAATAGCTTAGGTGGAAATAGAACTAGGACCACTAGTAATTACCAATGTCCTCAGTTGGTAATTGGGGTCAAGGTCTTGGGCCCTTGAAACATAGCCTTGTTTTAATAATTAGACTCCCCAGATGAGAGAGGGCAGAGAGAAGGCAAAGCATTTATCCTCAGCTGTAGTACCAAGGATACCATATAGAGCAGGTTGTAGAGCTATCATCCGACGAGGAGGAGGAAGTCCAGTCCCAGGCTGTGGCTTGGAGGGTTCCTGTCGTCAGGATACCCCGGCCCTGGCCACACTGTCCTTTCTGGATGAGCACTGTTAAGTTTCTAAAAATGTTAATGCTTTGAGAGGAAAAGCTCACGTTGTTTTGCTTTTGAAAAAACTTCATTTCTGAAAATTGAAAAACATAGAAATATTTTAACATCATTGGAGTACCTGAAATTACTTTTAAAAATCCCTTGGTATATAAAGATACCAGGTGTAACTTTATTACTAACAAAATGATCCAGCTTAAATGTTAAATTGAAAAACACATTTCAGCAATTTTAGTTTCAGTTGATGGACTGAAATCCCTATTGTTTACTTCCTTTTCTTCCTAAAACGCCAGTGAACGACAGAAGAAATATAAAAATAAAATCTACGTGTTTTCTTATAGCACTGAAAAGCATGGAAATATCTAATATGTGACCAGAAATTTTAAGGACTTCCTGGAAGAGATTAATTAGATAGTATCAGATCCCCCTAAAACATGGCACAGAAATGACAAAGGAATGGAGATATTCCATGACAAATACTAACCATATGGAAGTGGAGGACCAATAGTAATGTCAAAGTGAAATTTGATGGGAAAAAAAAAAACCCACTAAATGGAAAAAGTTATGAAAAGGGGGGCACCTGGTGGCTCAGTCGGTTAAAGCAGCTGACTCTTGATTTTTGGCTCGGGTCATGATCTCAGGGTCCTGGGTTTGGGCCCCTCATCAGGCTCTGTGCTCAGCCAGGAGTCTGCTTGAGGATTCTCTCCCCCTCTGTCTTTGCCCCTCCCCCCACCCCCACTTGGTCTCTCTGTCTCTCTAAAATAAGTAAATCTTTAAAAAATTATAAAAAAAAGATGCAGTCATGCAGTCTATCAGAAAACTGTGATAGTTACGAACCATTATGCACCACATAACATGGCATCTAAATACATAAGGTAAAAGTTGTCAGAAATACATGGAAAATGGACAAAGTCCAGAGTAGAAGATTTCACATACCTCTCATAAATAACAGATTAAGTTGACAATAATAAATTGACTCATAGACAATTCATATAAAATATGATTAATAATTTGATTATATTATAAATAGATACAGATATCTGCATTCCTCAAATTGAGAATCTGTATTCTTTTTAACTCCCTTTAGAACAATTAAAATAATCATATGTTAGGCTCCAGAAAAAACTAAAAAAAAAATTCCCAGTGTAAAATAATAGAATACAAAGATTACAAGGAAGGTATATATTCCCAATTCTGGATGTTCGGAAATTTAAAAATGTGTAAAAATTATTCTTAATTTAAAGAAGAAATGAAAAGTAAAATCAAAGATCATTTAGTCATGAGAGACAGACCTTAAATATACTTAATAGGAAATAAATGAAGAAAATGAATGAATCATTTAAGTCAAGAAGCTAGGAAAATAATAGCAAATTAAATCACTTTAGGTGGAAGGAAGGAATCAATACAGATAAATGAGGGATTAATAAAATAGGAAACAATAACAACAAAATGGTAGAATCAATGAATAAAACCAATAACTATTTTTTTTTTTTCTCAAAAAGTCTCCTCTACCAAGTGTGACTGAGAGAGAGAAGGGTAAGCACAAATAAATTACATAAGGAGTAAGATGATATAGTGGCAGGTGTAGATTCTTTTCTTTTTTTTTTTTGGTATGGATTCTTTTTAAAAATAATAAAAAAAGAATATTATGAACAGCCATCAGAAACTAGGGCTGTTAGCAGCTCTCCAGCTCAAGCTGAGGCCTGGAAGGGTCAGTGGCATGGGCTTTGGGGCACCGCAGGGGTAGGGTGCCAACATTTGAAGGAAATTCCAGACTTAATCAATGGGCAAAGATGCTTTCATACCAGGTAGACTTTACAAAAATGATTTTTACCTCCGTACTTTCCCGTTTGTCTTGATGGTTTGCAACAGACATCACATAGCATTTTGTTAACCTGCACATCTCCCCTTGCCCACAATATCCCCAGGTATTCTAGGAGGGAGGCTTTGTTTTATTTTTTTGTTTTTTAACTGCATGGATTATTTTTTTCAGTGTTCGTCTTGAGTGCCCATATTTGCCAACGTGGTGAGTGGGCATCTCCTTCATTTTGTAAAGGGTTGATTCCCAGTTTCGATTGCTGGGATGTTCTGGAAGCTGCTCTAGTCTGTGCACACCAGGCCTGTGAGTCTGACCATTTGTTTCTTGGCTTTTCCCCCCCCAAAAGATGGAAAAGGATCTAAAATAGAAAGTACCCTTGCCCACAGATCTCATTGTCACCCTTCAGAGATGACGCCTAGCTTCCTGGTGGCTTTTCATGTCTAAAGAAGGTTGTATACATGGAAAGGAAAACGCTAAGCTGTATCTTAATTAATATGAAACTTAGGAGAGTTTATAAATCTAAAACCTAGTTTTTCTTAAGCTTAAACTGAACTGATGACTCTCATTTATAAATTTATTAATTTCGGCATAAAAACGATGATCATTTTCAGTTACTCTTCATTTTAGGTTTCCTTAAGTCATAGGCTTAACAGATTAAATCCTTAAACATTTATCTTCACTTACATAATTAAGCAGATTCCCTTGCAGATTTCAAATTCCTAGAATCACAAATTTGATGCATGGAATTCGATCCAACGTCACGTCAAATTTAAAATGGGGTTTTCTTAAATACTTAAATTTCTTGAAACTCTAGTAAAACAAACATTTCGGTGATCCTATTCTCTCAAACATTTCAATGTTCTTCCTAAACAATCGAACACACTGAAGAGAGTTCAAAGCTTACAAAACCGTTACAAGGCCAGATGCACGTAGGCACGTGTGCGTAAGACAAGTGCGATTCATGGCTTTGTCATTTACATGCTGTCGTTTTAAACCTTCCTGGGGCCCTGAGTTGAGGCATTCAGCTAAGGGGAACAACTACTGTTTCAAGCTGGTTGAGCTAGCTTGGTGGAAAGCTTCTGACCCTGACCAGATCGTTTTTCCAATTATGAAAATGCATTTCTTGTATTACAAATCACTCTACAACTTGCTTTCTTTCCCTGACGATGCACTATGGGCATCTTCCCAGTATGTATGGAGCTTCCTTATATTTTATGTCTGACGATTAAAGAGTATTCCTTTATTTGGATGTTTCACGATTTATCCAGTCAATCTCTTATCACTTGTCACTCAAGTTGGTTTCAGTTTTTAGCACGACATAAAATGGTCTAACATCCTTTTACGTCATTGCACTTTGCTGGCGTGTTTCCAGATGATAAATTTCTCAAAGTCCATGAGTGACACTAATATGCCCATGACAACTAGTGGTAGTAATGTAAAGGTCCTTTACCTTCATCTCCAGAAGTTGAACGTGTTTTGCACTCCGTGTGTGAAAGGGCCCATTCTTCCACACCTGCATAATACCTAATAGTGGGACAAATCAATTAAAAAATTTTTCTTGGTCAATCTGGTGAGTAAAAAGTATCTCCTTTTTAATTTACAATTTTTCTGACTATTTTGTCAAGTGTTTGAACTTGTATTTTTCCCTGTTTGTGGATTGCCAGTTTATGTTCTTGTCTCTTCTAGTTGGGTTGGGTTTTTGTTTGTTTGTTTTGTTCTTTAAATGAGAGTTCTGTGTATTAGGGATACTAGCCATGTGTCCCGTGTACAGTTTTCTTCCCCTTTCATTTTGCCAATTTTGTCAAACTTTGTGTTCTATGTCTTTTCATTGTTCGGTCTTTATAGGGTCAGAATTTTGGTCTTTTCACTTATGACATTTGGATTTTGGGTCATGCTTAGAAGATTCTTCCTATCCCCATGCTTTAAAACATGCTTCTGTATAATTTAGTACATTTACACTTTGTTTTTAGGTCTGTGTTTGTAATCCAGAGTGTTGTGAGGTGTGAACCTAACTTTATTATTAATTTGCCAAGTTGTAACAAAAAAAAAATTGAGCTGAGATTTGGATTAATTTTACATGTTAATTTGGGGAGAAGACTTACATCTTTGTACAATTAAACTTTCCCATTTAGGAATATGGTTTATATATATATATATATATATATATATATTTTTTTTTTTTTCTTTTTAAAGATTTCATTTATTTGACAGAGAGCTTGATCACAAGTAGGCAGAGAAGCAGGCAGAGAGAGAGGGGGAAGCAGGCTCCCTGCTGAGCAGAGAGCCCGATGCAGGGCTCCATCCCAGGACCCTGAGATCATGACCTGAGCCGAAGGCAGAGGCTTTAACCCACTGAGCCACCCAGGCGCCCCTAGAAATATGGTTTTTGAAATAGATATTGTACATTTCTCATTATATTTATTCCTTATTATGTATTTTTAAATTGCTCTTATGAATGGGATCTCCTTTTCCTTTATATTTTCTTTCAGGTTATTGATGGTATGAAATAAAGCTATTGTAATGTACATATTTAACTTTATTGTCTATTCTCACATTCAGTGGCTGGCTAACCAGCAGCCAGTGTGCAGGAATGGTTTTGTGGAAGGAAAGATTCCGTCTTAACACGGTAGACAGAACACATGGGTGTTTATGTTAGTGAAACGTAGTGAGATGATTCTTTCATTGTTGATTTACTGTGGCAGTTTCTAATGCGAGTCATTATTAGGGTGTCCTTATATGGGTATAGACATCAAGTTCACCCAGCAGATAAGGAAAGTTTGGCTCAGACATGCCTAGTATTGTCTTGAGAGACCTATATCCAGTGATCTAGTGGAGCATAATGACTTGTCCGAGTTTTCTAAATATTACATGAATACTCACTTTAGTGTTAAAAAGAAAAAGAAATGAATGTTCTCTATCATCAAGGGGAGAAAGAGCTGTCCCAAAATCAAAATGAGAAAATAATTGCTTCTCCCCGAAAATGCTGAAATTCATTTAGGTTAAAATCACCATACTAATGTGTTCTAAGTATTAAATTAATGCATATTACTCCTCTGTCTTTCTATGAATTCAGTGTCATTTACCAACATTTTTATGTGTTTTTCTTTTAAAGAAAATAGACATTACCAATAAAGCTGTTGCAGAAATTCTTTCGAAAGCCACAGAATATCTTCAGCCAAATCCAGGTAAAGTTAGAAAATGTCTTGAAATACTCTCTTGTTCATTCGCTGTCACAGATCAATAACCCATGTTTACTTGACATGTGACTGACGTAATTTAGAAACAACGTCTTTTGCGCCCAAATAATAAGATTCAGTTTTTTTAAAGTCAGGCCTCCAGACCGAAGGTAGTTTCAGTGAACCGTAGCAGACACTTCTATGAACTACAGCGACATCATTCGGGTAGAGGCTTGGGCTTAGCCACAGGGCACCGCCGAGCAAAGACGTCTTTGAGGAATTGCTGCAGAGAGCCACTGAACATTTTGTATATATTTTCTTACGGAGGCATCTCCTTTTTTAGGAAAAAAAAAATTCTGTCATCCTGCGCTTAAGGTGTATATTCCCTTGGAATTGCTTCCACAGAAGGATTTTAATTCTGAGGTCGTGAAGCAATGCCCCTTGATGAGTTTTTCCTGGGTTGTGAAATCCAGAAACCGACAGGGGGCAAGGCCTCCAAGCCTCGAATTCTGCGCATTGCCAAAACCACCGTTCCTTTTAGGAATCTAGTATTTGCACGTAGTGACTGTGATTCCCTTGGCTGTAGGAATCCGCACAGACCCAACCCTCCAAAAATCTAAACAGTAAAAACTTAAAAACATAAATTTTATAAAAATTGTGTCCAGGGAGGTTGGTGGGTGTAGAAGTCTTCAGAACTGTATAGACGATTAGAATTTTAAGAACTATAATAAATACGTCTCTTCCCTGGCCTCCTCTGTGATCGAGGTGTGCCACGTAAGTTCCTTTTCCTGATAAATCAGTCAGCACATACTTAGCAAGAGCTGACTCTTGGCGAGGGGTTTTCCTGGATTGTGGGGTGTCGCGAAGTTGGACCAAGATCCCATCCTCAACGAACTGACATGGGAAGGGGGCAGGAATGGGGTGGGCCAACAATGGAAGTGTGCTTGGACAGAGGCCTCTGGTTATTTCCAGTTTCATGGCTATTAGTCACATGCCTGCTACGTCCCAGTTTCTAACCTGACAGGGAAGGAGGAGGTGCGTGTGCATGTGTGTGTGTGTGCGTGTGTGCGTGGTCTGTAGGAGAGTGAAGTCTTTGTGGGCCCGCACCGGGAGGAGAACGGCTTTGAAGCTGAGGTAGGCAAGATTCAGAAAGGCCGGCCCTTGGGAGTGTCTAAAGCAGGACCAGCATTCCCTGAGAGACTGCGGGACATGCAGAATCCTGGGCTCATCCCAAACTGCCCGAATCAGACTTTACATTTTAACAGGATCCTTGGGTGATTTGTATGCGCCTTACAGTTTGAGAGGCGCTGGTCTAGAATCCGTGAAAGCAAACATGTAATTATTAAAGCCAAAGAAAATGAAAGTTGATCCCTTTACTTCCTAAGTTATCTCAGACACCACAAGCTAGCATGTGCTTCTCTCTCTGGCCTGTAGAATAAAATCCCAAGTCCTCAGCTGGGGATTCCGTTCACAGCCACGTCTTCCCAGAGATATCTCCTGATTTGTCCCAGTTTAGTCTCTGCTTGGGTCAAGCCGGCCTGCTATTTATCTGTTGGTTATAGACCATAAGCATTCCGTCTTCCACCCTTTATTGACATGATTTCTGCCTTTTTAGGGGCATCTTTCCATCTTTATTTAGCAATATCTCTATGGTTTGCTTTTCCCGACATCATCCTCAACTTTATCAGCAAAGCACATCTCATATGTTCTTCCTCACAGTAGTAACTAGACTCTGAGCTCCTTTAGGGCCGACGCCGGCCTGGGTCTCTCTGTAGGCCCGGCACTTGGCATGGGCTGTCCCCCAGAGCTGGGATCAGTAAACACTCCTTGCCTGAGTCACAGAGAGGAGGTCCCGGCGTGTGGCTGCCCCTCATTTCCCTGAGGGACCGGGGACCTGACTGCACCTGAGGGGCCATCCACACACAGACTCACGGTCCCTCGGGGGGAACCCGTTTCCTCCTGTTGGCTCTGCTTCCTAAGCCCGAATGAGCAGCAGCCCTTCATCTCGAGATTGGGTGCCGTCAGACGGAGCACATTCTTGGGGCGTGGGCAGGGGGAGGGCGTTCGCGGCCCGTCGGTGGTTCCAAACAGCGGCGCCTCGGCAGTTCTGTTCTTAGTGATCCGTTGGGCCCCGGGAAGGAGCCCCCCCTGGCCAGGTGTCCGCCCCCGACTCGGGGCGAGGGCGACGGCAGGCCTCTCGGGGTGTCACCCTGCCCGCGGGCTGGGGTAGCCTGGGTCCTCTGTGTTCCATCCTGGCCGCGCAGGAGGGCACGCAGCCGCCCCCTCCCCTTGGTGAAAGAGTCTGGGAAATCCCGTGAGAGATGGACTCGGTCCCGCACGGCCCTGCCCCTCGCTCCAGGCCGTCCGCAGGGTGTCCGCCAGGTGGCCTCTATTTTGCCGTCCTCGGTTCAATGCGACAGACCTGTGGCTCCACCTTGTCGTTTTAAGGAATTACAAATGACCATGTTTTTAAGCATACAGAGCTAAGCTAGGAATGCTGAACACTGTGTCGAAGATTCGAGGACAGGTGAAAACCACCGGCTACCCCCAGACGGAAGGCTTGCTGGGCGACTGCATGCTGAAGTACGGGAAGGAGCTGGGCGAAGGCTCCGCGTTCGGTGAGTGTGTGCGCGGCGCCCGGGACCTGGGGGGGGCCGCCCTACGCAGTGTAGTTGGTGCACAGTGCCTTCTTTTTTTTTTTTTTTTAGATTTATTTTTTTACATAGAGAGCGGGGTGAGGGTGGGGTGCAGAGGGAGAGAGAACCCTCAAGCGGACTCCCCGCTGACCACAGAGCCCAACATGGGGCTCGATCCCACGACCCTGAGATCACGACCTGAGCGGAAACCAAGAGTCAGACATGGAACCAACAGAGCCCCCACAGTGCCTCAGTTTAACAACCTTATTATTACTTTTGATATCACCCAAGTCCTACATGTTCATCGCAGGAAGTTTAGAAAATAGAAGCAAGTAAAATACAAGAAAATAAATGCCAGCGTCACCCGCCCTCACATCCAGGGGTAGACCCTTCGTTTGTTCTCGTCTGTGTTCACCGGCACCTTTATAGATCCAGCGTGGGGTTGTGGTATATATGCCCTTAGACGACCCCTTGTAACCAGTTTATTCCCATCAACTCTATCCCGATCCATGTCATAAAATAATTCCTCTAATACAATATTGTTTCTAAGCGCCGCATAGTAATCCATGTGTGATGTGTAGCTCGTTCAATCAATCCCAATTATGAGATGCTTAGATTTTTTTTCCTTATGCAAAAAAATTTTACATAGCGTTTACAACATAGGTAAATCTTTGGGGATATCCAATATTATGTTCTTAGATGAAATCCTGAGTTGTGACATTGCCAGGTTGAGAGTATGCCTGTTTTTGCAGACTTTTGAAGCATATTCCCTAAGAACCCTCCAGAAAGGGGATGTCAGCTGGACACTTGCCAGGAGTGAGCGAGAGAGTGTTTGTTTTTGTAGCACAATTGCTAACTACGGGGATTATTTTTTTAGTTTACTCTTAAATAACTGATAATTTGATACATAGCATATTAAAATTGATCTCTTAGTGCTGTTTTAACTTTACCTTTTGGATTATGCATAAGGTAGATTTCCTTCCTGTTTGGCGTCATTTTTGTCCGTTGGGTATTTGTATCCTTTGCCTGTTTTTTCCCCCTTTCCGGTTCATGAGCTCTTCCAATGGTCAGGATATTTGCTCTTTGCCTGCCTTATATGTTAATGAGGTTGCACTCCAGGTAGGGATTTAGCTCCTGATCTTGTGGATAGAGGCCTCTAGAATGGGGAGAGATTTTTACTGTTTATAATAGTGGGACTCCTACGTCTTCCTTTGTGACTTACGGCTTTGTTATTGTGTTCAGAAAAACTTTTACGCCCCCCACCCCGCATTGTATAAGTGTTTATTTATACTTTCATTTTGAAACATGTTTCTTTTCTTATCTTTAAATTTCCAAGCTTCTGAATTTAAGGGGCAGATACTGTGCAATAATTGGGTTCTAATTTTGTTTTCTCGAAATAAAGAGCTAATTGTTTTAATACTTTATTGAAAAGTTCCACCTTTCCCCTCTGATTTAAGAGAAACTTTGTTACAGACTAAATTTTTATATTCTAAGTTTGTTTCTGGCCTTCCTTGTTTGTTGTCTTGGTCTATACCCTATTTTGATCCAGTATTGTATTTTAAGTATTGTAACTTTAAAGTATCTTTTAATATACTTAACTAAAATTTCCCCTTGTTATCTTGTTGCAGACATTTCATGGATATACTCACCTTTTTTTTTTTAGATGAAACCTAGAGTCATTTTAAGTCTCCTTTACTAAAAACAAAAAGCCTATTAAATTTCTATTGAGATTTCTTTAAATTAATACATTGGAGGTGAGTTGAATGTAACCTAGTTAGTCTTCTAGGAGAATTTGTCACTTCTACTATTCATGTAGTGATAACAAGGCAGGCAGTGGAAATTGAGAATTCAGGTACTAGGTTATTGTAATTGATCTAAGAAATCGGGGGGAAAAAATCTCCTGAAAACTTAGAAAAAAAAAAACCCAGGGGCACCTGGGTGGCTCAGTCGGTTAAGCGTCTGCCTTCGGCTCAGATCCTGGGATCAAGTTCTGCATCAGGCTCTCTGCTCGGTGGGGAGCCTGCTTCTCCCTCTCCCCCTGCTCATGCTTTCTCTCACTCTCTGAAATTAACAAAATCTTAAAAAAAAAATCTCCAATGCTAAAACATTCATGAGTCACAGGGGGTAACAATATCCTTCAGAGCAGTAGAACATGAATTTTATTTTATTCCATGTGTGTATGTGGACAAGATGATCTATTCCTTACCCTGAAGACAGACCCGTTGAGGGGACAGTGAGGGTGCTGGGGAGGCCCTCACAGCCAAGGCCAGTCCTGCAGTGCACCTGCCACGGTGACCGGGCAGGGTGTTGGATGGGCAGACAATCTGATGGCTTCCCAGGTCCCTAGCAATGTAGGGGAACTTGTGTTGGGGAGGAGAGCTGATGTCGTGGGCAGGGGGCGTCAGGAATGGATAGGTTGCTTGCTATTCTGGGGAAGAGACTGTACTGCCCAATGCTTTCCTTTCGGGGCCACATGGTAGAACCTTCCTGAAGTGCAGAGGCTTCAGTGGGCGGAGGGTGAGCCCCACGTCCTTGTGGAATCCGTCGCACTAAGCCCGAGCAAGGGGAAGGAACATCAGGTCCATGGAGGTGATGGCCGATATTGAGAATTAATATTTGGAGTCTCCAGAGAAACATTTGGAAATGTTTCTGTCGAAGTTGAATTTGACGTTCTGGGGCAGAGGGGCCAGAAACAGTAGCTTGCATTTCTGATCGGTTGGGCAGGGAACAGTCCCCAGCCTGGGAAGGGCTACCTCATCTTTATCTTGGAATGACTTAGACTCTGGAGAGTGAGTTAAGGACATTTAGGAGGAATGAAGCTACCAGTGGGTCAAAACGGTGTCCTGGCCAGCCGTAGTTTAGAGGGAGAGTTTCCACTTCTATTCTGCAAGGTCCTATACCATGTACTATCTATCTAGTTCATTAAAAAAAAAAAAAAAAAGATGAGTCTTCATTGCTATTGCTGTTGTGCAGGTGAATAAACTTTGCATGGCTGGACTAGTAGGTTTAACAACCTGAAGATCAGAATTTACTAGATATGCACATTCTTGGGCTGGCCCTTAAGATCTTTTTCTAGCCTGAGTTGAGAGACCCCAAGCTCTTCATGTTTCCAAGGTCAATTTGGAAAACTCCGATACAGGAAAAATGGTCTGGTGCGTGCATCTTGTCCCAGAGATGCCTACAAGACAAACTGCCACCCTCATTCTGCTCAGCCACCAGGACACCCGCTTGCAAATTCCTGTGGATTACTGGCCCCGAGATGCCAGGGCGTAATCCAGCAAAAGCTGCCGATCGCTGCCCAAGCGCGAGCGTGGCTGGCCCGGGCCTCATTGCAAGAGCAAACCGTGCCCATCCTGCTGAGAGGCTGTCCCATGTGACCCTGCCAGGCTTTTTTTGACATCAGAAGGGGTCAGGAGCCTTGGAACCATCTAAAGGATATGGGGAGGGACCTCAAGATCTAGTAGCTAGAAGCTGACAGGAGGTTTTGTTCATTTCTTCCTATCGTAACCTTTATTGGTTGATACTTAGCCCTGATGAATGAATCCTTTTATGGTTTACAAAGAGGGATTTTGTTCTCAAACTTCTAAGGAACCCTAGGTGCCAGTTCACTAAACTCGAGATGGCCCTGCTCTTTGAAAGTAGAGCATAAACCAAAATGGTGTAACCAAAGAAAAAATTACTATTAATTTATGTGGAAAAATTCGGGGGTGTTACCAGACCCCCAAAATAACCTCTCTGAGGCTGTTCTCATACCTTAGGACCCATCTTGCATGTCCAGCATGAATCAAGATAAAGCACAGATGCTCACAGACACAGCTCGGAGCCGTGGCGACTGGATGCTGGGGGGCTCTGTGTGCTGTTCTCACAACCTGGGGGACACGCTTCCCCTTTAATGACGCTGCAAAACAAAGGCTGAATGTTATTCTCACTTTTTGCTTTTTTTTTTTTTTTTTTTTTGGTAAAGGCAAAAATCCTCTTTGGTTTTTTTTCGGTTAGCGAAAACAAATACTTATGTAGGTCTTTTGTAAAGGTGATGCGGTTCAGCATGAACTTTGGAAAAGCGGGGAGACCTGTACCGGTTTTTCAAGAGGATCTTTTTCGCCATCTAGTGGCCAGAGTGGGAGATGCTTCAGTCTCTCTGAGCCTCCCGCCTTTATGCAGTGGAGAGAGTACAGAAGGCAGAGAGGAAAATACAGACCGCAAGGGGACTTTCTTTCTCTCTTGTCTTCTTCTTTCTTCTTTCTTCTTCCTTCTCCTCCTCCTCCTCCTCCCCCTCCTTCTTTTTCTGAGTCAGGATTCAACAGTACCAGGGGGAGGACCTTTTTGCACGATCATCCACAAACTTTTGGGAAGGAATTATAAATAAATACCACCATCTTCGAGTATTCTGCTAAAGAATCTATTTTGTTTGCAATTTCTATTCAAGGCAACGCCCTGATAGAAGTTGGGGAATCCATGAAGCTAATGGCGGAGGTGAAAGACTCTCTTGATATAAACGTAAAGCAAACTTTTATTGATCCGCTTCAGTTACTCCAAGACAAAGATCTAAAAGAGATTGGGGTAAGTCTTCCAGCCTATAAATCTACTTGTTGCTCCTTAAAATGTTGTCTATATTTAAAATCATTAGAATGCCTCTGTGGGATTCAGTGAGATTATCTGAGTAATAATAGGGATTAACGATAATAATAATAATGATAATTTTTTATAATTAAATAATAATTTAATTATATTAAATTTAGGAGGAATGAAGGGATTGGCCTATAGGGATTCAGTGAGATTATCATCTTATCATGGGTGCTGGAAGAATAATCCATATTTACCTGGCTCGCTGGGAAAGAGACCCAGAACCTCTTAGCCCTTTCTTCTGTATCTGATTGACACCAGCCAGACGCCAAGATGAAGTGCATGACAAAATAACTCCATAACTTCATAGTAGAATTTTTGTAGTCAAGCTCATACCGTATTAGGTCCTATCTTTTGAGACTTTGCACCAGACCCATAGTCATTATTTTTCACTGCTTCTCAAGGAAATCAGTATCTGGAAATTGACATCTGGTATTTGGAAAACTGTTAGAAATGGCCTTCCAGAGCACATGTGGGAGCTCTCAGGGACCTGTCGGTGATTGCATGCCACTTGTTTGGTGGTGTGTTTATATATGTGCAAAAACAGCCTTGAGATTTCTACCCCACTGGGACTTCTACTCTGGAGGGGTAGCCTGTGCTGACTTCTGGCACTCTCTTAGGGAGCTGCCCCAAGGACCTGCCTCTAGGCGCCTTGAAGAGTGATCTCAGTGCA
Source organism: Potos flavus (assembly GCA_028534135.1). Lineage (NCBI taxonomy): Eukaryota > Metazoa > Chordata > Mammalia > Carnivora > Procyonidae > Potos > Potos flavus. The sequence continues at coordinate 2,427,858 of CM052896.1, read as the reverse complement.
AGCACAGGCCAGCTTGGAAGTTATTTGAACCTTGGGGATGTCCCCTTTCCTTCGGAGACCCCTGGACCAGCAGCCTCAGCATCACATGAGACAAAGGCAAATGCTTGAGCCCTATTCCAGATTTCCCGAATGGAAAGTCCTAGATACTTATATGAGCATTAGGATCTGCAAGGAAACCAGAGAGTGTGGAGGGGACTTCAGGGAGGTTGAATGAAAAACAAAAGCAACCGTTCAGGGACTCCTGGAACATTCAGCAACCCTGACCCCCAGTATCCCTCTCAGCCCTCACTCGCCTGGTCCTCTTTCCCGTCCATGTCGGGGAAACAGTGTCCCTCCTGCCCTCTGAAGCCAGGGCTCCACTGGGCCCTGGAGTCCATGGCCATGTCCATTGTCCTCTCTCCTGAATCTCCGTTCTTCCCCTTTCTATCTCTTGGCTTCTTTAACATCTGGACCCATCAGCCCAGAAGCCTTTGACTCCCGGCTTCACGCCTCGCGCCCTGCAGCGCACTCTCCCCATCACACCCAGGGCAGCCTTAGACGGAGACTGAGACCGTCCGGAGCTGCCCGGTGGCGGCGATGGACGACAGACCTGCCACCTTAGCCCTGATTCTCTGGCCTCTCCTTCCCTCTGGGGCCTGGCCCCTTCCCAGCGCTGCTGCGGGCAGGCCCTCTGTTCCTTGTCTTTCTCTCCTTCTCCTCCCCTCCTGGCCGAGGGCTCACCTCTCAGATCTCAGATGCTCTTTGTTTTGGGAAGCCTTTGTTCTCTCCTGGCTGGAGCCATCGCTCCCCCCTGCTTCTCCTCTCCTGTGGTTGGGCACTAAGTGCCTCGGAGCGAGGAGTCCCGCTTTGTTAGCTTCTGGGACTGCGAGGCCCAGGACGGGGCTTGCGCTCGTAGATTATCAAAGAACAGAAGACTCTAGAGCAGAAGGGCCATTCTGGGGACGTGGGGATACAAGACATCCTTCCCAGATGCAGAACGTTAAAACCAGAGAGCCCCTGCCTCTTGGCTGGAATATATAATACGCTATTTCTTCTTGTGCTGTGGTCCTTGAGGAGAACCAGAGGTCCCCTGCGGATCATAGCTCTGCCCCTGGACCGGCTTCAGAGCTGGCTGTGGATGCAAGCGTGGACCAGACAGACGTGCAGAATTCACCTGTCCTTCAGTGTTGGCATTCCCCGTGCAACAAAACAGCATCCTGGGGGGCAGCCCGTTCCTTAGCTGCTGTTAGATACGGAAACACTGTCAGTCTGCATCAGTCTGCCCTCGAGTCCTGTGGCGACCAGGAGTTCAGAGTCTCTCGTTCAGAAGCCGCCCACGGTCTGCACTGCGCTGTCTGTGTCTCCGACGCCAGCGGGGAGGCCGCTCCTGCCAGACTGGCCGACTCACACCCGGGAAGGGCTTTATGGATTCCAAACATTACTTGGCCCATTAGCAGCCAGGCTCGCCGTCCCTGTTCCCGCTTTAGGGCCACACATGGAGGCCCAGAGGGAATACCAGACTTGCCCCGAGGCACAGAACATACAGGAAAGATGCCTCTGGCTTTTTATGCATGTGCTCTTTTCACCTGTTGGTTATGGACGTGGAACCAGTGCTTTTCACTCAAATGCATAGTAACGTTACCTGCGAGCTTCGGCGGGATGGTCTGTTTTTGTGGGTACATTCCATAGCAGATACCTGTTTTCCGAGGATTAGAGGTGGAACTCTGCCAGGCCTCTCCCTTGCCCCGTACAGCTGAGCGGTCTACGGTATTTCTGACATGGGATCCCTCTGCTTGCACACAGACGGTGATGGGGCACTTCTACCACACGAGGCAGCCTGTTCCATGAATGGACAGGCTGAATGTTTACAATTGTTACATTTTGTTAAAGAGATCCTATTTTTTTAAAAAGAAATCTCACCTTTCAGAGGTTGTCCATGTTTGTCCTCTGCGTGTACATATTCATCGATGACATTTATTGAACGTGTTCTGTCATTGTTCGGGAACTTTATGGGATACACAGAAGTATTCTAGGGGCTACTAGAAATTTCTGCTTTTATAATCTACCTCTTAGGACTTGACAGTAGTGCCAAAGGAAATGTGCTTATTTTTGGTGTAGTTAATTTAGTTGGAAATTATCTGGACATTGATCGAGCTTAAGCGACGGGTCCTATAAAGAACTTTGGAAAATGGAATGTGCGTGCTGATAGTATGTCCTTATGTTCCCTGTAGACACTCATTCACTCTGCCATCCACCCCCCCACCCCCACGTCTACCCGTCCGTCTACCCATCCAGTCAACAATCCATCCAGCTGCCCACCCAGCCACCCACACACCCACCTACCCATCTGCCCACCCACCCCCACCCACCCATCCATCCATCCCTCCAACCATCTGCCCACCCACTATCCATCCACGCACAAATATTCCTTGAGGATCTGCAGTAAAGGTGGCCTATAGTGGATGTTGGCGACACACAGACATATAAGATGTGTCCTTGCCCCTAGAATGTAGGCAGACAAAAAGCAATGGCTACTTTCATGGAAACAACAAAGGTGTCTTTGCCCCGTGTTTTGAGTGTACAGTTCTCTGAAAGACTCCTTTGTCTTGTTTAGCACCACCTGAAAAAGCTGGAAGGCCGCCGCCTGGATTATGATTATAAAAAGAAGCGAGTAGGTAAGATACCAGATGAAGAAGTCAGACAAGCGGTAGAAAAATTTGAAGAGTCAAAGGAGTTGGCTGAAAGAAGCATGTTTAATTTTTTAGAAAATGATGTAAGTATTTAAACCAAACAGGAGACTTTAATGTGATTAAAAACATTGACTCTATGACTAGGACCAACATGTGGAGAGGCTCTGGAGCCTTAGTTTACAAAAGCTTCTGGAATTTTCCGTAGCCATTATCTCCAGCCTCAGAAATAGCTTCAGAAATTTGGCAAGTCCCGACTCAGACCTCAGATCTCGAGAGGTCCTGTTCATCCCAGGATTGCTCCCGAGATGTGCTCCAGATGGCCCCAGGGAGGGAGGTTGTTTGGGGAATTAGATAGCGGACTGGCTTTCGTATTTGAGGCCGTGGCGTGGTGGGTTTGCCGGAGAATGGAAAGCCCATGTCGTGTGGAAACTCGCAGTTTTGCTAAGACTGAGAGAAGCAGTCTGTGAGGCAGTTGTTTGAGGAGGAACAGCTCTCTCATGCCATCATCGTGAACATTCAGGATATCAAAGCGTGACCTCCATTCAGCGGGACCTGAGTGGTGGTGCTTGTGAGCTCAGGGATCCTGAAGGCCTTGGCACAGATCCCTCAGAAATGCAGAATATTCTGTCATACTCTGATTCCCGCCAGCTTTTATTTCTTGTGTCCAAGGGAAGCTAGATTCACCGTGCCTAAGAGGCATGGTCACCCCTATGGTCATGGGCGTCATGAAGGCTGAAGGCTTCCCTCCTTGGCCTCGCTGATGAGGCCTTTGGCGTTTGTTGCTGCCTGATGGGAAGAGCCTTCTGCCGCCTGCTTGTCTCCAGTGTCCCTGTCCTAAACTTGGCCTTGGCAATGCCCGGTGCCTTTTCGGCCCAGCCTTAGCTTCAGACTCTATTTCAAACCTGTGAAGACAAGTTAGAGGATTTATTTATCTGCAAAACCATGTTCTAATTCCAATAGTTGATGAAAAGGCTTATCAAGGTCTCGCATTTTCGAGTCCAGTCAAACAAAATGTATGAGCGGCTTCTATTTGCTGTGGTGATGTGTGGGGGAATTACATTCAGTGTTGACAAGACGTTGATCCTGGAGAAAACAATTTGAAAAATCCCCACGTCCATGAAACCTGCGTGCTGAAGAGTAGTCTCTACTAAGCTTCTCCTTTTAATAAGTTTTTCAGGTTTTTTACATCTTGTGGGAAATGGGAAGAGGTGGGACCATCGGCTGTTTTTCCTGCTTGTTTCTTTCCCCTTAAAAATAGCAATTTTCTCTTGAAATTGTCCCAAAGCCATCGGCAATTTTGGTTTTGTTTCAGACTGTCGTATTTGATTTTTCGAAGTGTGTAGTGTGTGGTTTTGGAGTGTGACGCAACAGACGCGTGTGGCCCTTACCAGGCCGTGGCAAAGGTCGTCCTTCCGGTCCCGGGCCTGTTAGTGGCGGATTTAAACCCCGAGGTTGAATCTCGTGTGTTGGACAGGCTGCCAGCCCCGCGTGCTGCTTTACCCACGAAGCGCGATGATGATGGGCTTTTGCCAAGTCCTCCATTCGGGGCCTTTGCTTTGGTTTCTATGCTTCTGCCAGTTCCCCCAAGACACCTGTTTTCCGTTGAGGGTCAAGTGTAAGTCAGGAGTGATCCCTTCTGCGTGGAAACTCAGTCACTGGTCCCTTTGCCAATGATGGCCGGTGACCGTGTTCGCAAATGAGTGGCCTGCCTCCCAGCCCGCCCCGGCAGGAGTAAGAGCTGGGTCCTAACTCCAGCCCCGCAGGGGAACTGCTGTGCATCCCCTGAGGTTTCCTGGGGTGGAGGGCACCCCATTCACCTCTGGGGAGCCTGGGCTGCTCAGTTCCGGGTGGGGTCCACGCCTCCCCAGCAGGCAGTGCTGGGGCTCATTTCAGGGATGGCCTTATTGCCTCTGCCCTGTCCTTTCACCAAAGCCCCTGGAAACCAGCCACGCAGGGGGGAGGAGACCGGAATCCAAGGACATTCGAGCCGCCTTGGAACTCGGCTCCCTCCCTTTCTCCGCCCTCAGCTCCGTGTGCCGTGTTTAGCTGCCGGGCTCAGCGGGTGCCCCTGCTCGCTGATTCTTGCAGGCATGGCCAGAGCGGTGCTGGAGAGGTTGGTGGTGATGACGACGATGATGGTGACAGTGACAAGGGGCCATCTGCTGAGTGACTCATGTGCTGCGGGTGGCCCTTCTAGGCGGCACCTGCTTTCACCATTTCCCCTTCGTGGGCTCATAGTGGAGGACACTCACAAGGCTGCCTTCCTCCCGTTCTTGGGGCAACGGCAGTCAGACCCAGAAGGGCACTGCCCTGACCTTTCCCGTGTCGGTGTGTCTGGGCCATACCCAGGTGGCCTGGCAGTCCTGTGGATGAAGTGTGGTCTAGAAAATCTCCAGTTCAGCCTTGGACCCAACAGGTGGATGGGGAGGCGGTCGGTGTTTGGAGTTCAACAGCAGGTGACACGGGGGGGGGGGGGAGCCAAAGAACCAATGCGCGGGGGGAGGAGGCATTCACGGAGCTCTCAGCCCTGCCCTTGCCCTTCTCTACACCCAGGCCAGCCCCAGGGGCTCTGCAGCCCCCAGAACCCTGACTTCCTGCTCTCTCTGGGTCACCAACTCCTGCCTGACCTTTGCCACTCGGCCCCTTCTAGCTGTGCCCGCTGCCTTTCTGGCGAGGAGGCCTGGAGGAGGAGTGATGCTTCAGGACGGCTGGGTTTTCCTCCAGGAACTGATCCTCCCACTAAAGGTGGCCGGGGTCTAACTTCCCAGGTGGACACGGTGGGTCTGCAGGCCCGCCTTGTCCAGGGGATTGGATGGCGCTTCCGCCTGGCCTGGCACCTGCCGTGGCCCGGGTGCGTGCCTGTTCCTTGGGGACGTCCTCCAGACTTAGGTGGGAGATGCTGGTACCACGTGAGCTAGAGGTTTGGGGCATCGGTCGGAGCTGGTCGCCCCTCTGAGTTCTGACTAATTGAGGAATGGACACAGAAGCCAGACCGGAAACAAGGGGCAGCCCTTTTCACTGATGAGAACACCCAGGAATGAACCCTCCAGGCTTCCTGGGGAGCGGACCTGGAGGGGAGGACATGGGCCCACAGACGTCCAGCTAGGACTTCTGCTGCTCCTGCCCTCAGTTGACGGAAGCTGCCCTGACTCAGCCATCCGGACACACTCTGAGACGCGGGGCCTCCGGCCGCGCAGAGCCGGCTTTGGGGGCAGAATCAGCCATCCCGCTGATTAGGGAACATTCCCCGATCTCCGATCTCCTCCCCGGCCGGAGTGAAGACGGGCTGGAGGAGGTAGACGAGCAGAGCGGCGTGGGTGGAGCGAGGGCAGGGGCGCGTCTGTGGCCTCCGTGGCCTGTTGCCACCTGCCCATCTCTGCCTGGCACTGACGGTTCAAACCCCAGAGTCTCACTGTCCAGGGAGCGGCTGGGGTCTTGTCCAGCGCTCACGTCCTGTAGCCGAGGCGAAGACGCAAGAACAGCTTCGCCAGATAAGCCAGAGATCCGCCCAATTTGAGGACAGCCCCGACTGGGACGCGCAGGCCTGGGTTTTCCGGGATCTCCAAATGCAGATGATGTAACCATTGCGTAGGGTTTTCTGACCAACGGGCTGTTTGTGGGGGTTTCCAGGGGCTGTTTGCTCATCCGTCCTCACATCTGTATTCCCCCAACTGAGAAACAAACTGGCACAGCCGGACAAGGGACACAAGTCCCCTCACCCAGAGGACGGGACTTTCTGGAAATCCATGGGCCTAGGCCCGCGGCGGGACTCCTGCTGCCTCCCCCGGGACTGAAGTCTAGACCTTGGAACCCCCAGGGGGAGTGAGGCGGGCAGAGCAGAAAGGCGGATCATCGCTTGGCAAATCCACGTTCTTAACGAACCCAGACCTCAGCCAGGCTCCGGTATTGCCTGTGCGTTGCTGGGTGCAGACACCCTGCTTGTCGGGGGGCCCCGACCTCCTCGGTCAGACAGAGCACCCCTGCAGCTGTGAGGTAGAAGGAAGGAAGGGGTGGTGTGAGAGACCCACACCGGTCACTCCGACATTCCCGAGGAAACGGGCGTCTGTTTTCCTCTCTGAGTTTGGCAGAGTTGTGAGCGGGGGAACCAAAGAGAAGTCTCCTTTGGCCCCGCGCTGGGGCCCTCAGTTGTCTCGTCCGTCGGGGCCGGATTGGAGGCCTTGGGCATCTCTTTACCTCTTGCTCGCAGAGTTAGCTTCATTGTTCCGGGCACACACGCAAGCCCGCAGGTGTTTGGGCCCACCAGCTTTCCCGGGAGCCCCGACGGGCAGGCCTGTGGCTGAGCCCTTCCGACGTGCCCGGCTGGGACTGGTGGGGCCCCCCTGAGGTGAGGCCCCCCCCAGGAGAGGGGCCCCTGTGCGCACCACAGTCCTCTCCGAGGTAGGGGAGTGGGAAATGGAGCAGGTTGGTTGCCCGCTTTCACCATTTCTTGGAACAGTGTATCCCCTGTGCAGGCCTGTTAACTCTCTCCTTCTGTCTTTGCAGAGAAGTTTATTCCTCACCCCTTGACCTCACGGAATGTAGGTCTTTGACTTTGGCGGGAGCCCGAGAGAGCCCCCAGAAGATCCCCATTCCAGGCCCGTGAGGAGAGACAGCTGCACTTTTCTCTAGCTCTCTCGGTACACGTCTCCCGCCTGGGCATCCTCCCGCCATCCCTGGGCTCCCGCAGCCAGTGGGGTCGCTGGATCGCAGATCCCTGGGTTCTTTCCATTGGTCCCGAGTGGCATTTTCCAAAATTCATTCCACGGGACGTAGTAGGTCGCACTAATAATGTCTCTGCGGTCAAATGAGTTGGGCAAACCCTTGTGTGGATGGAACTAGGCAGGTTTTCTTGATCCCAAGAGTCTTTATGTGATAATGTGTGGAATCGATCTTGAAGAGATCCCTAAGGCAGGGCACAGTGGGGAGTGTCTCCGGCTTGCTTGACCGGAGGGCACTTCCAACGTCATCGTTATTATTGCTGTCATCGCAAGGGACTGGTGACACGGCACAGGGTACATTAGGAAAAACTGGGCTCACGGAGAGAAGGCACACCCAACGAGGAACGATCCACCTGAAATCTGATTCCAGTTTCGCTTCTGCTCAGCTCTTAGCCCCTGGACAGTCACCTTGACCTACACACGTCTGGCACCATGCGACCAGCCATGTGCAGGAAACCTAACTTTAGGAAGGTGAAATGGAGAGTGGAAGCATAAGGGGCTCTTACCTCGGTTGCTAAGTTAATTGCCTTGCTCCGACTTTCTCAGAAACTGTGAATAAAGCTCTCGCCCCATTAGCAAAGGCGTCTGTTTATGACCAGACTTCTAGCTTCTCCGAGGAGTCTAGAAGGAGTGGAGGTCTCAGGACAGACAAGAGATCACTCGGACGACCACGATTCAAATCGAAGATGCTCTCTCCGGTGGAAATGTGCTGTTTTCAGCTGTGAGAGGGGGCGGCTTGTCGAGTTCCAGAAGAGATGCATTTCCTTATTCTTGCACTCCTGGCACGCTGGAGATGCCAGGCATCCGGGGGCAGGCGTTACCTGCTGCCATCCCTGTCGTCTCTCCTCCTGCCGCGGCTTCAGGCTGTGCCCCTCTGCCCCGCTCCCGCTTGGCCACCTGCTTCCATAACCTGCGGAGAGCTGGCCTTTCTGCACGATGCAGTCCTCGGAGCCATCCTTCCTTTGGGTTCAGCCGGATCCTTTGCACTTGGTCTCCAGGTCACCCCAGTGGCTCAGATCCAATTCAGGTGTCCCTGGGGCCACAGCCCGGGGACCGCTTGTATTCACGGTCCACAGTAGCATGGGGACGTCGGTGCTCTGCCTCCGTCCCCAAGGGCTCAGTACCCCCAACAGCCTCGTGTGCTTACAGTCTGCCATCGGCGTGCAGCTAACGAGAGGGTTTCGAAGGAGAGTGCACCCACGGGCGACAGCCCGGAGAGACCCTGAGCCTTGCCCCGGGGAAGGGAGCCAGGAAGCCCGGAGTGGGGTGGGGTCAGCTGCGAAGCCTGTGCGTCTTCACGCATCTGCCCTGCCTCCCCCCGTGGACCTCTTTCTTGTACTCTGACCTTCCTGCTTTGTTCTCCTAGGACCGGGTGATGACACTGGGCCCCCCAGATAACCTAGGTCATCCTCTAGCTCAAGACCCTTAACTCACCTGCAGAGTCTCTTTTGCCATGGGAGGTAACGTAGTCACAGATTTAGGGAGATGGGCTTGGGCGTCTTTGGGGCCATTTTTCTGCCCACCACAAGCTCTTTCTGGTTCCGTGACCCCGCTCCCCCCCCGGGTAGCTTCCTCGCCCTCGCCCCACCGTTTGCCAGCACCGCAGCCTGTGTCTGCCCCCTCCCTCCTCCTCTAGCTCACCGGGCAGTCTGAGCTTCCTGCTCCAGGCACCTGGCCAGGTGTGAGCCGTCCTGACGGCGAGCGCCCCTTGCCCCGAGCCGGGAGCTCTGTGTGTGTGCTGTGAACCCTTCCAGGTGCGTGGTTACACTTCAGTCCCAAGGTGGCCCCAGCAAAGGGGCAGTGCCGGTCCCAGCCGGGAGCAGTCTTCTCATCCCAGGTGACCTTCCCAGAGTCAGCAGGTGGATCTGCCAGAGTGAGTGGTGCAGCCTGTGGCAGAAACGTTCTACCTTCTGGCCGGGTGCTCGCAGGGCCTGGCTTTAGCGCTGCCGTGGTTCTCCCCGTCCAGGGGTCAGATCCCGACTGCAGTTTGGGAAGCAGAGACCACCTGCGCGCACCTTGCTGCTGATGGCCGGGGACAGCTGCGAGCCTCCGTGTCCTGGCCCGGGGAGGCACGGAAGCCCCTTGTGGTACCACGTGGCTTCCAGCAAGCACTTTGCAGTGTAGTACCACTTCTCCAGGGGTTGCATTGAGCACCTACTGTATGCAGGCCACTCGCCGCACTGCCATTCTCTCCCAAGGGGCCTTGGGATTCCTTTCCTTCCCAAAGTCAGCCATCGAACGAATAGCGACAGATGCATCTCTAGATTACCGGACTTGTTTGAGCCCGACAGACAGGAGAGCTGGTGATCTTTCCCTCTCCGCCCCCCTCCCTCCCCCTATGTTTCCAGGAATATTCATCTTCTCGCTGCTCTTTTGAAAAGAGCAATGTCAAATATATTTCAAAGTGGGTATTAAAATAGAAGTTGACCTTACTCAAGGCAGCGAGGTGGGGCACAGCTCAGACCCGGCCCCCCATTCCCCCCCACCCCCTGCCCCCTTCCCCACTGGGGAGCACATTTCCTGCTGCTACAGATTCTGCTGTGGTCGAGCTGGGCCATGGCACAGGGCATGTTTCACAGTGAAAGCCAGAGAGGTGAAACTTAAGAAATCCGTAGAATTTCCGAGGGGCCAGGCTGTCTTTGTTTTGTTTATTGGGTTTGGGAAATTTAAGGCTAGGCTTGGTGCTCTTCTAGCCGCAAGTGTGGCAAAGTGAATGTAGCACGACGGAATTTCCTTGTTCGGCTGTGGAGCACGGCGGGACACCAGTGGGATGCTGTGGGTCCTAAGTGCACGCTGAACCCCTGTTTCAAATGGTGTGTGTGCGGAAGGGAAGTGAGCGTATGGGCAGGCGAAGCAGGGTGTGTAGCAACAAATGGAAGCAGCTTGGTCTTTGAAGGTTGGTCCCACGGGGTGTGGGGTGGGGAATAAGCAGGGCAGACCGCCCTCCAGTTGCTTAGCACATGGGAGTGACGCACAGGCTTTGGGGATGCTTTGGAAGAGGGGGGATTGATTTTGGTTTGTGTCCTTCTCTGGATCTGGAGGTCACGGGGCTCTTGCGGGGGTCCCTGTCACCTCACCCCAGAGGTCCTGCGTCCAAGGCTTGCCGACATCAGCATCATGAGTCCTGCTTTTCTCGAGCAGCTGCTCAGACACACGGGGGAAGCCAGGAAGCTCCCACGGGAAACGCCTCCTCCCCAATCCATGCGTCCCCCGGTCTTCCAGGCTTTCTTCTGTGATAGAGCGTTTGTACTTTAGCTTTTCCATCCGCTGTGATTTGGTCACTCATTTCATGCATGTCTGGATTCAAGGGAATGAGAGATGCCAGAGGCCGCAGAGGTCACTCCTTTTGGCTGTTACGTTTCACGGCCGTGATTTTGTGCGGACAGCAACGAGACACAGCCGGAGCTGGCAAGTCTTTGCCCTGGTGCCCACACTGCCCCTGGTTTCCTTTCTTACGTGAGAACCGCCTAATTGACTTAGCTTCCCGATTTGACTTAGCCAGAAGATTCCCGTAGAGACGTTTCACTAAGGAAGGGGTTCATTTCCTCAATGTTGGCTTCCCATGTCATCGGAAAAGCTTTCTCTCTCTGTGTTCAGGTCCATGAACTTCCCAGCATAAAAATCTCCCGAGAGTGTCATCTCATTGGGAAAACCAGCTTTGATCGAGCTGAATCAAATTTTAATCACAAATACATTTGGACACGGTTTTCCGGAATAGACAGCCTCCGACCACGACCCGCGTGACGATGACGCGGCGTCAGGAAATGAGACGGACTGGCACCGAGGAAGACGCAAAGCCGGGTCTTTGGTGCTGGTCCCCGCTCTCTCTCTCTCTCTCTGAACGTTACACAGGCCTTGGGGTAATTTTGCACTTTTGCCGCAGGTAGAGCAAGTCAGCCAGCTGGCCGTGTTTATAGAGGCAGCTCTGGACTACCACAGACAGTCCACGGAGATCCTCCAGGAGTTGCAGAGCAAGCTGCAGATGCGGTAAGAGCCTCCGCGGGCGGGGCCCCCGAGGAAGCTCACCTGAATCAGCCTCTCGGTCTGTCTGTCTGTCCTCCGTCCGCCGGTGCCTCCATCCGCCCCTTCCCGCCGCCCCATTCTGTTCTGAATTTTCTTAGCTGGCTTTCAGGGCTGGGCGTGGGACAGGCCTGAAGGTAATAAGGACGCGGCTGTGTCCCGGGGGCCGGAGCTGTCAGGCAGCTTTCCTCCTTCGCCGTTTCACGAAAGCCCTTTTCTGTGACCTGCGTTCAGGGCGGCCACACGGGACTGCTCAGGCGACAGAGCCGTCCCGGCTTCATGGCCGATTTGAGAGTGGAAGCTCGGGGCAGCAATGGCATATACGTCCTCCCCGGCAGGTAGGGGTGTGGAGAAGTGTGATACGCAGGATGTATGTCAGCATCTGGAAAGAAGCTGGGTTTCCCCTTCGCCAGGACAGATGGCAGGCCAAGTTCATAACACTGACTCGGAGAGGCACTGAAGGAGTCAGAAATACCTTCCGAAGGACCAGAGAAAGATGGCCGTTTCCCTTAGGCTTTAACGATGACGTGTTCTGTGCTTCTCTGAAAATTAGGACTGTCCCAGGTGGTAGGCACAGTAACCCTATTAATATAATGGGTTAAAAAAAAACGACCCCATTCTTGACCAGGTTTGGTAACAGAGTATTGTTTTACCTGGGATGATGAGAATGAATACATTTGGAGGGAGGTTGGAGTTGCCACTTGAATTAGTGGCAGAATTCTCAGGTGTGGCCGGTCTCTGAAGCTTTCACTTCTTTTGGGGGGCATGCCTGCAGCACTCACCCAAGCATGTTTGTGTATCTCTCTCCATGAGCAGAAGGGGAGAAAAGGCAGCTGATGTGCTGGGTGCCCCATAGAACCCTGACCCCGCAAGGGCGCCTCGGAGACTCTGAGAGAGGACCCCCCACCTCCAAATACATAGCTGAAAAACTACACCGGGGATATCACACCTTTCAGTTCGAGCTACTCGCGAAAAAATTACCCCCTTCCCGACCACCGCCTCTCCCCCGAGTTCGTAGGCTCCCCAAGGCAGCGCAGAAAGGTACATTTGGGGGCGCGGCTTTCTTCATCCGACCTCTGACTAATCTTAAAATGCGTGTTTCAGAATATCAGCTGCATCCAGTGTCCCCAGACGAGAGTACAAGCCACGGCCCATCAAGAGGAGTCCCAGTGAGCTCAATGGGGTGTCCACCGCCTCGTCAGCAAAGACGACAGGTGAGATGACCGTCCTGTGTGGCTGAGGGTCCTCCGGAGGGAGGCGCGGACAAAGCCTTTGCTTACCGCGGCATTTGGCGTGAGACCCTGCATTTTTTCTTTGGTCGTTTGGTGAATTCCACCCCCCTTGCCTCTCAGGAATGCTCCTTTTCCTGGTTTGGGATACTTAGGTCAGCTTTCAAAAACCGGCACTTTGGTATGAACCCTGCCCCGTCTGTAGACACTATATGCACACGGTTTTAGATTTTTTTTCTGTTTGTCAAATACAAGATTGTACCGAGGGTATTGTTGGCAGCTTGCTTTCTCTTGGAATTATTTCCGTGTCATGCCTATGGATCCTATAGGATCTGTTTCTATCCCCCTATTTTTTAACGGCCTCATCGTTTTCCATTATATATACCATTTCCCTGTTAACGGACACTAAGGTTGTTTCCAGTTATTTGCCGAAAGCAGTAGACTGTGTCTGCCCCCGTGTGCTGATGAAATTGCTGAGTTAGAGTGAACGCAAATGTTAAATGATAGTAGCTACTGCCAAATGACCTTCCCAAACGGGCACACTAACTCTCGATGTAGTAATGCCCGTTTCCCCATCCCCGGGTCGTTTGACTTCCATTTTTGCCAGGCGCTCATGGGTAAAAAAGAATATTCAATCTTAATTTGCCTTCCTGCGATAACTAGTGACATTGAACTTTCCCTCCCCTGTAATTTAGTTTGCCATTTGTATTTTCTTAGGTCTGAATTGTCTGTTCATGTAATTTATTCATTTTTCCTGTACGTTGTTTACTTTGTCTTATTGATTTATATGCATTCTTTACGTAAAGGGATAGTAATAGGTTTTTCCCCCAAGTTTATTGTTGCATTTTTTTTTTTAAGTTTTATTTATTTAAGTGATCTCTACACCCAACGTGGGGCTTAAACTCACGACCCTGAGATCAAGAGTCAGATGTTCTTCTAACTGAGCCAGCCAGGGGCCCCTATTGTTGCGATTTTAGAGGTCTTTGTATATTCTGAATATAAGTCCCTTGACGAATATGTGGTTTGCAAATATTTTCTTTCACTCTGTAGCTTCTTTTTATTCCCCTAACAGGGTTTTTGACAGATCAAAAGTTTTTAGTTGTGATGAGGTCCAGTTTCTTATTTCTTCCTTTTAAGATCCTGCTTTTGGTGTAAAGTCTGAGCTTTTTCTGTCTAGCCCTGAACAAGTTCTCCTGTGCTTTTTCCTCAGAGTTGTACATGTTTACATTCAGCCCATGATCTCCTCTGAGTTAGGTTTCGTACGGGACTGAAGTCGAAGTTCACTTGTTTGCCCATGGATTTCAAACCGTCTCTCCGTAACACACCTGCCCATGGGCTTTTCTTCCAACACTATTGTTATCCTTTAAGATTTTTTCTAATTAAAAAATAAAAACAATGGGACTAATATGTGAATATAGTTCCAGAAAGAAAATGGTGCTACCAGACTTTGAATGAAAAGCAGCTGTCTCCCTTTCTACCCTCTCCCCATCTTCATTTCCTGCTCTCAGAAGAACCCACTTTCAGCTCTTTGGGATTTCACTCCCTTGTTCTAAATGATATGCTTTTATTGCTAGTTCTTGATTTTTTGGTTTGGGATAATATTTGTGGCTTCCCGATATGGCAGATGAAGACTGCGCTCCCTGTCCTCAGCCTCCCGTGTACTTCCCCTCCCTCTCCTCCTTCCAAGTTACTCATAATCACTGTATTCATCATGGCGCCACCATTTTGACCATGCACAACTCCCCACCCCACCCTGTTATGTTAAATGCTGTTGCTTCCACTTCTTGGTGAAGACGTGGGCAGCCCCGTGACTTATCTGGCTCCTCTTGGGTAACATAAGTCCTCCGCTCACTTGAGTGTTTGGGTGCAGGATCTTGATTTGAAGCTGGGCTCTCCCTCCTCAAGCTCTAGCCTGTTGTAGGGGAAAGACTGGTGTCAGCAGAGGGATTGTAGTTGGCTTCTCTCTTTCTCCATCCACTACTTCCGTTCTTAAAGCTCCAGGGAGCACGTTTCAAGCTCTCTTATGGGTCTTTTTAAAAGTTTCTCTTGACTTGATGTGAAATAGGAAGAATGTAAATACACCCCCCTCTTTCAGGCTCTCCAGAAACTTCTCTGAAAACCCTTTCTGATCTCCGTCTCCTGACCCATCTATAGCATAGATAAGGTTGGGATTAAGAGTCGTGAAAACTTGTTCCCATCTCTTCTGATTTGGTTTGTGTGTTTGCAATTTCTACATGGTGGTCTGCTGCCCATCCATTTTTTTTTTTTTTAAACAGTTCTGGAACCCCAGCGGTAACTTTCATTTTTATATCCTATATCAATTATTTACACTGTTATGAGAATAAAAATAATATTAACGGCCATATCATGCAGTGTACTATCTTTACATTCCCATTGTCATTCAACTTTTTATTGTTGGTTACTCTAGCTTCATCCTAAGTCTTGAAATTGGGTGGTGTTAGTCCTCTAACATTGGTCTTTTTTCAAAGCTCTTTGGGCTGCTCCAGTAGCTTTTCTATGTCAATTATAGGATTAGCTTTTCAGTTTCTATAAAAGAAATCATGCTCAGATTTTGATTTGGTTGAGGTTGAATCTATAAATCAATTTAGTGGGGATTTACAGCTTAACAATATGGCATTTTCCAGTCTTGAGCACAGTCTATTTTCCACTTCAGTTTTCTTAATTTCTATTCTGCCATGTTTTGCTGTTTTCAGCAGATAAGTCTTACAAATTTTTAAATCAGTCTCTCAATACTTCATATTTTTCATATGCCTTGAAACATCATTTTTACAAAATTTCAATGACCAATTTTTTATTGCTAATGTGTAGACATACGATTGATTTTTATATATTTTTGTGTCCTGCCATGTTGCCAAATTCACTTACTAGTTTCAGCAGATTTTTTGTAGATCTGTACGTTTTTCTATAGAGATGATCATGTCATCTACAAATAAAGACTTACTGGATGTCAAGATGCCTTTTATTTGTCTTTTCTTGCCTTTTTGCTAGAACCTCTAGTATAACATTGAATAGAATAGTTGGTGTGGCCCTGCTAGCCTTTTTCTTGATGTGAGAGGGGTAGCATTCAGTATCTCATAATCAAGTATGATGTTAGCCGTAGGTATTCATAGATGCCTTCTATCAGATTGAATTCCCTTCCAGTCATAGTTTGCTGAGAGTTTTTATTAGGAATGAATTTCTTTGGCATCTGTGGAAATGAGAATATGTTTTTTGTTTTAGTTCGTTAACATAGTGAGTTATGTGAAATTAATTAAAGCAGTCTTTTGTTCATGGGATAAACCCTTTGTGAGAAAGGTTTTTTTTTAAAATAAACTTAATTTTAGATTTATAGAAAAGTTGCAGAGATAGTACACAGCATTCTTTTATACCCATAACTGTTCCTTTATTATTTTTCCCCCTTATTATTAACATCTTACAAGTTTGGTACATCCAGTGAACCTGTATTGATACATTATTATTAACTAAAGTCTGTACTTTATTCAGATTTTCTTAGTGTTTACCTAATGTCCTTTTCTGTTCCAACATCCCATCCAAGACACTGCCTTACATTTAGTCATGACTTCTGCTTACACTCCTCTTGACTGTGACGGTTTCTAAGACTTTCTTTGGTCTTAAGAGCTTGGCAGCTTTGGGGAGTCGTGATCAGGTATTTTGTAGAATGTCCCTAGTTGAGATTTGTCTGATATTGTTTTCATGATGAGGCTGGGGTTATGGAATTAGGAATATTGAATTGGAAGACCACAGAGGCCAAGTGCCATTCTCAGGGTATCAACATGAATTATTACTATTGATGTTAATTGTAATCGATGCTTTTGCTGACCACCAGGTTGAGGCAGTGCTTATCAGCTTTCTCTGTTAAAGTTATTCTTTAAAATAAATTTTCCCCGTGCAAAGGTTTTTAACTACAAATTAAATTTCCTTATAGATATGAGGCTATTGAGGTTCTCCGTGTCTTTCTTCTTGATTGAGCTTTGGTAGTTTGTGTCTTTCATGGCCTTTGTCCATTTCATCTAAGTTGCCAGATCTGCTGCATAAAGTTTTTCATGTATTCCCTAATTTTCCTTGTGAGAGATATAGACTTTGTAATGATGCCGCTACTCTCATTTCTGATAGAAAATTTGTGTCTTCTCTCTGCCTATGGATGCATCAATCTTATTGTCTTCTCAAAGAACCAGTTTTCTGTTTCATTGGTTCTCTATTGCTTACTGTTTCTAGCTCATTGAGTTGCACTTTGATCTTTATTATTTCCTTTCCTCTTTGGATTTTGTTTGCTCTTCTTCGTCTCATTTCTTAAGGTAGAAGCTGACATCACTGAGTCCTTTCTTCCATCCTAATCTGTGTGTTTAGTGCTGGTTTTTCCCTCGAAGCACTGGTTTAGCAGCGCCCCATAGACCTTGGTATGTTATCTTCATTTTCATTGCTCTTCAAAATACTTTCTGGTTTCATGTTTCATATCCTCTTTAACCCATGGTTTATTTTGAGGTATGTTAGTTTCTATATATATGGGGGATTTTCCATATCTTTCTGTTCAGATTTCCAATTAATTCCATTTTTCTTGGATAACATACTCTGTATGACTTGAACCCTTTAAAATCTTTTGAAATGATCCATCTTCGTAAATGTTCTTCACTTGAAATGCATGTGTGTTCTAGTCTTGTCAGGTGAAGGGTTCTACAAATGCCAATTTGGTCAGATTGTTTGATAGCATAGTTCAAGTCACCTGTACCTTGTGGCTATTTTGTCTAGTCTTTTCTGTTAATTTTCAGGCAAGGGGTATTGAGGTCTCCCACTGTAATTGTGGAGTTGTCTCTTTCTCCTGGCAATTCTACCAGATTTATGGGAAGATTGGTTATCTTCCCCTCCCCTCCCTTTGTTCTCATTGACCCTTTAAATCTGATTACTCATACTGTTTCTAATGATGGGAAATCTTTTTTTAATGCTTTAAGTAGCTTGCTCTATTCTCTCTGATGTTGAAACTTTTGTCTCTCTCTCTTTGGCTCATCTTTTCCTTCTTGCTTTCTAGATCTCTTTTCTTTTTACTTTGTCCTCTGAGAAAATTTCACCTTGTGTATTTTTTTCCTTGTACCCATTTGTTTATTTAGCCCATCTATTGAATTTCTTTTTCTAACTGAATGAACTTAAAATAACACAAATTTATTGTCTGTCTTATAGTTCTGGAGGTTAGAAGTCCTAAAACCAAGGTGTTGGTGTTCCTTCAAGAGGCTCTGGGGAAGAATCTATTACCTTATGTCTTCTAGAGGCTTCTAGAAGGCTGCCTTCTCTTCTCTTTTCTCTTCCCTTCCAGAACCTTCTAGAGGTTGCCCGCATTCCTTGGCTTGTGGCCCCTCATTCCATGTTCAAAGCCAGCGGTGGACCATTTTCCAAGCTGTCTGACTTCTGCTTGTATTGTCATATCTCCTTCTCTGACTCTCACCCTCCCACCTTCCTCTTCTAAGGTCCCTTGTGATTACATGGTGATAAAATTGGGCCCGCCCACATCATTCAGTTATCGTTCCGTCTCAAGGTCTATAATTTAATCACATCTGCAGATCCCCTTCTGCCATGTAAGGAAGGAATCCACAGGTTCTAGGATGTGGACATCTGCGGCAGGGGGTGGAAAGATGGTTATTACTCTGCTTATCACACCAATAGTCAAATTTTTAAATTTTAACCTGTAATTTGATAAGTCATTAGATTCATGTTCTTCTAAGGGACTAAGGGATGCTCTGATGAGAGAGGTGCATTGGTTTCTGGTTTTCTGGGTGTTTGCGTCCTCACTGCCCCGACTTTCTAGTTCAGGTCCCTGCCCTCACGACTCCTTCCTGGAGGCAGATGCCTGGGCTCCCCCGTGCTTGGTGCGGACCCGGGGTGGGAGGACTCACTTGGCCGCTCTGTTCCCCGAATGCCGGCCGGTCACCCAGCTTGCAGCCCGCACCAACTCCGGGCTTCGGGCGTCCTCAGGGCCCACTTCTGGAGCATCCCTCTTCCAGAGCCATTCTGGGCGTCATATCTGCCATGTGCCACATCCTCTTTTCAGCTACTCCGCCCATTCTTCACGATTCCTGGTCCGCCAGCCGTGTTTGGTCTTGTTTCCCAACATCACCTGGAAATTTTAAAAATACCTGTTTTATGATGGATGGAGATTCGAGATTGGAAGGCAGGCTGCCGTCCCGTTCTCAGTCTGTGCTGTCAGCACCAGCCTCCCTCGGGTCGTTCGGTGCGTGTGTCCCCCGGACGCGTCTCTCTGCTGTTTGTCACCCCAGGTGGCTTAGGGCGCCCGGTGGCCACAGACATAAAGAACCCTGAATCATATTATTAGACAATTTTTTTTTCTCGATTCTTTTTTCATCATTCAGAATTCAAGGAGAGAAAGCCACAGTGTTTGGACTGGAGTATTTTTAATGTCAGGTTTTAGCAGAGAAGATAGGCCTTGGCCTGAAAGCCTTTTGCAGGCAGGAGTACCCAGATTGAATTGAATAAAATTGTCTATTTTGGGGCGCCTGGGTGGCTCCGTCAGTTAAGCGTCTTGACTCTTGATTTCGGCTCAAGTGGCGATCTCAGGGTGGACGGACGGAGTCCCGCATCTGGCGCCACGTGGGGGATGGGGTCTGCTTGAGGGATCTCTCTCTCTCCCCCCGCCCCTCCCCCCCCACGCACTCTTTCTCTCACTCTCTCTCTTTGTAAAAAAAATTGTGTATTTTCCATCATAATTAGTCTCCCGGTTACATTCTCTATGGCATCTGGTATGAGTTTTCAATTTACATCTTTGATGTAACATTTCATTTAGTTATTTGCTCTCTCTTTCTCTCAAAAAAAAAATCTTTAAAGTTATTTGAATAAAGTTGATTTCACTAAAATATCATCAAGAGCACACCCAGGCATAGTACTCTGGAGAGTTCTTTTGTTATCACATTAGGATAATACCAACTTCTGTCTTTTTTTTTTTTTTTAAGACCCCGCAGTGCAAGCAGAACAAGATAGGGCTTTGTCCCTCGTGTGGCAGTCCCCATGGGTGGTGCTCCCAGCGTCCGTGGGGTCACTCGGGCCTGGGCTGTTCCGTGTTGTGCTAGCCGCCGCCACGCCAGCCAGGGGGGAGGGGAGAAAGGACAGCAGTCCAGGCCAGACATTGCCTCTTAAGCCAGCGAGACAAAAGTGCCACTCTCACAGGCCAGGGATGAGAACGGAATCAGAGGACCACGGGTGGTGGCCGAGCTGGGGGATGCCGTCTCTAGCTGGGCGGCCCCACCAGGGCCAATGGGAAGGGCTCAGCCAGGCACTAGTGCGTACAGAGACGCAATTCTGCCGGACGGGATGGCAGGGACCCCTGGCCGTGGTAGAGGCTCCTTGGTTAGACCCTGACTCTGCTCTCTGGAAGGTGCAGGGGACCTCCCTGGGCCTGTGTCCCCTGGGTCCCTAGTCCTTCATATCTTCTGCGTCCTCACTGCATGTTGGAGGCAGTCGGCTTTGGAAAGCTACCCCCGGGGGACTTGTGCTTCCTGCTGGGGCCTTGAGGGTCCGTCACCCCGAAAGGAGGCAGGTGTGTGCAGGTTAGGCCTGTGCTTCCTTCCACACCTGGCAGCTTCAGAAACCTCCTGAGCTTCCGATCTCCAGCTCCTGGGCTGGTTAGCACACCCAAGGTCCCGTCCTTAGATGGAGCTCCTAAGGACACCTTCTTCCTTCCTCCTCTTGTCTAGCCTTCCTTACCTTGCAGAGGCTCCCTTGAGGCCATCTCAATCAGTAGGTAAGTGGGAGCGGGGAGGCAATGGCTTTCATTTCATCTTTGCTGCAGAACTGGGTCTTTCATTTGGTTTAGAGTCTCAGAACGATCGGGAATAACAGCCGGCTTGTCTTCTGTTCTTTGGGACAGATAAGCAGTTGGGTTCTCTCGATGCGCTGGAAGCCCTCCTCGGATCTTTCTCTTTTCTCTTGTATCTTTGCTTACAAACCAGGCAGTTCTTGTGTTTCTTCTAATAATTCGCTGGATGCACCAAGGAGCAGCTCGTGCGCACTACCGTTTTGTTCTAGCCAGCTTTTTTCCTTAGAGCTACTGGTATGCGATATGCTTTCAAAGTTATCATAGACCACAGTGTCACCAAATGTTCTGCCACGGCCCAACGAGGGTCAGCGGCGTTCGTGCCTGTTACACCTGCTTCCTCCTCACCACTGCCCGCCCACCGCGTCTGCACCCCAGACTTGGTGGTGAAACACCCCACTCCTGCCACTAGATTGCGTCACGTAGGAGTAGTTACTGTTCCACAGAGACTCCAAAAAACAGTGGTAGAGATCTCTAAAGGTAGAGATGGAGACTGAGAGCCCAGGCTAGAGATTCCTCTCTAGGAAATGAGCCCCAAATGGCTCACGTCACGTCCGCTCCCAGCCTGGCGAGGGCAGAGTCCCATGGCGACACCTCGCTGCGAAGGCTGGGGTGGGGGGCGGGAAGCCGGAGAGCCACGTCCTAGTGTGTCCATATTCCTGGGGAAGAAAGCAAGCGTGGGTTTTGGTGGTTAGTGTGTAGCTTCTACTGTAGACACCTGCTACATGTTTTGAGGAAGCAAACATCTGTTCTCTCACTGACCTCTCTGTAGAGTCCCACATAATTCCTTCCCGTTAGAGTGTGGCCCCACGCCCGTGCCCACACTGCTGCTGGGGATGCATATTAAGGTGGCTTAAGAGTTGGCAGATGGCTTGTGTCAGGGGTCAAGTGGTAAATCCTTTACGCTTTGTGGGCTCTACGGCCTCCCTTGTAGCCACGTGACTTGGTCAGAAGCGGCTGTAGACAATCCGAAAATGAATGGGCAAGGCTGTGTTCCACTAAAACATTATTTGGCCTGCAGACCAGAGTTTGCCGAGCCCTGGGGTGACTCACTGGGAAATCCATTTAGCAGTATCTATCAAAATTAATAAAAATGTTTATGCATTCTCAGTGGCTTCATTCCCGGAAATGTATCCTAAGGAAATAATTTAAGCAATAGTCTGCTCATCCATCTGTTACAGCAGTGCCTAGAGACATGAAAAGCCAGAAGTGAAAATAACCTGATCATATGTATGATAAGCATATATATGTTTATATATATATTTGTCAGTAGTAGGATACTGGTTAAGGAGATAATGGTACATCAAATGGGATATTATGCAGCTATTCAAATACATTAATATGGAAATTATGTAGAAACATACAAATGTTTATGGTATGATAGTTGAGTGGAAAAGCAGCACACCAAGTTGTAAGTATAGTGTGATGACAGTTTTGCAAATCAGCATCTACGTACGTGTAGACCACGTTAAAGGGTAGTAGGGTTATGGGCAATATTTTCCTGTTTTCAAGATAGTCTTTAATATTTGAATAAAAAATGTATTTAATAATGGGAAAATTGATGGCCCTCAAGAAAAGGTATACTTCCTTCTTTAAAGAAATTATGCATCACGTTTTATTGCCTGTTTTCCCTGGCCGCCGGGAAGCTCAGTGCCAGATGCAAAGGCCAAGCCCAGGGACCGCTGACGTGACCGCAGCTGCCTCACGTGCCCCTCCTCCCCTTACACCAGGGCGGCCGTGTGTCCTCGTTTGCTTCGGACAGGCCCAAGTCAACTGTCCCAAGACAGTCCTGTGTCTGTCGCTTTAGTTTAGTTTTCAATAACGCACCCCCCCCCCCCTTTTACTCTCGAAAGTTCTCTTGTTTGGATAAAAATCTATTGTTTCCCTAGTGTTCGTGGCTTTGCTTTTCGACTTCTGGTCCAGAAACACTATATTCTGAATATATGTATTATTGCAAGCCACTTCAGAATTTCTGTTTGGAAAGAAGCTGGATAGAAAAGCAAACTAAGTAAAAACTTTGAAAGTGCGTCCAACTCCAGGCTGCCCATCACCCGCCCTTCCTGCACTCTGTTATGTCTGAGTGGAGCCCAGCGAGCAGACCCCAGGACCGAGGGTCCAGCTCCCAGGCTGCCTTGCCCTCATCTGCTATGCCGGAAAACTCAGCTGTCCTTTGATAAAGGGTGTCCTTATCTACCTGTAGCGACACTAACTTTGACCTCTCAGACTGGCAGTTTAACTAAAGTATCACTTGAGAGCATAAGGATATAGCATTTGAGTGCCAAAAATATGCCCGGTATATATTATTTGATGGTACATACACACACACATGCACACACACACACACACACACATACCCTTTCATGACCATAACAATATTGCAAGGAAGTGGTAACAGTTGAAAATAAAACAGTAACAAATAATAATGTAACAACTAGCAGTTACACTTAGTACTTACTGTGGGTCAGCTAATGTACTAAAGACTTCCTTCACATTTCTCACGTGGTCATTATAGCCCATTTTACAGACGAGTATGTGGAGGCCCAGAGAGGTTAAGTGAGATTTTCTCAAGGCCACAGAGGCAGTAAGTAGCAGAGCCGGACCCTTCACCTTCTAGATTTTTCACTTTATATCCTTAGGAAGGAATACTGGGGAACATTTAAGGTGTACAAGAGCATTGGGAATGATTTAGTTCCAAGATTCTCGATCACGGGGAACTATAGCCAGCAAGCGGTTGCAGAAGGAGTCTGTTGTATGCATCTGACTTGGACGAAGGAAATACTGATACGACAGTGAGTTCCTTGGTTTTCTCTTCCAGACTCTGCATGTCAGTGCTTTTGTACCCTCCTTCTTGGCCAGTAGCTAGGGCCCTGGGCAGATTAAGTTGTTAGAAGAGTGATGGTCAGCCAGAGATCACAGATGTGCAAAAGATGTCTCTGTGGAAGGCTCGGGGTCCCGTGGCCGGGCTCTCCACTGCTGCCCTTCCCAGGCTGCCTCTCTGAAATTGCCCTTGGCAGTGGCTTTAGCCCCTGACTCCAGCACCGGACTTCAGTGATTTGTGGGTGGAACTCATGAGTGTAAAGGGGTCCTGTGCTGTTTGTTTCTGGGGCACAGTTTCAAAAGAAAATGGCATTTTATAGCCCGTATTAATGGGAAATTACTTTCCATTAGGATTCTGAATGATTTGCACATAATGTTTATAAAGTGAAGGAAAAATGTCAAGCATTTCACGAACAATTTAAAGCAAAGCTCCCAGGACAGTGCCAGGAACGCATTCCAAGAACATTTTCTTCATCATTTCTTTCTAAAGGAACAGAGAAGAGGGCGATGAAAGGACGCAGGTCAATTAGGCAGACTCCATCGTGGGACTGAGATGGAATCTTTGATAGCACATTTCTCGCTGCCTGAGAGAATGAGTACCGTGGGCCAGGAGCGGGGAAGCGGGTGGGGGCGGTGGAAGTCACATCTTGAAATGATGGATTGCAGGCAGAACCGAGTTCAGCCCTGGCTCGGAGGAAGCACCGCCCGTCCAAGCCCGTGCGCGTGGGGTCACGACGCTTCATCACTGTGTGCTGCCCCCGTGTCCCCAAAGAGACGACGGGGCCGAGAAAAGTCCCCTGGACTGAAACGTGCGCCTGTGTTGTTCCCAGAAAAGCCTGATTTTGAAGAAAATAGTGTGGGAGTTTGCCGGCTAGACTCGCGTGTCTTCCCCACCCCGGCTCATGTGTATCCGGCCCCTCGTCACTTACGGAATTAGGAAAAGGATACTTCGCATTTTTTATCAACTCCTGTATTTATGAGGGTTTTTTTTTCTTTCCCCCACTTAAGTTCTTAAAGAGGGTGTCACTTTATATAATCACAACTTAGGGTTCATATGCTCCAGCTCGAGGTCGACTTTGAAAACATGGACGGCCGAGGGTAGGGAACACGTGTGGCTACGGGCGTTTCAGAGCGAGGCAAAATAAATCTCTCAAATGGCTTCTATGAAGACATTCTCACTCCCTCCAGGTATAAAAGAGACTTTTATAAAGTTCTTGACACTGCTAAGGGGGCTCGGAAGTAATGTCTAGAGTCTGAGTCGTTGCCCTTGTCGGAGCAAAAATCTCTGGGATTACATTAGAAAATAAACATTTATTCAAAAGTCAAGTGTGAAGTTTGCAACTGGAAGAAGACGAGCACTTTGCAAATAGAAATATATGCATTTTTCATACCTAAATTTCCAGAGGAAATTAAAATTTTCATTCAGCAATGACCGTGGTGATTGCTCAGTGGGCAGATTGTTTCTTGCTTTTCCTTTTTTCCTTTCCACGGTTTTCTTGTTCATTTTGCAGTCACCAGCCCCCCCCCCCATACGCATTTCTGTATATTATCAGCGGTGGGTTGGTCAGCTCTATTGACAGGAGAGAAATAAACAAGGAAACAGGAGTCCTGTAGTGTAGTGTAGCTCAGAATTGGGCACTCATTTGCTGTGTGACTTTGGGTGAGTTTCTTAACCTCTCTGGGCAGATTTGAACTTGTCCCTAAATGAAGCGTTTGGCTTGAACATGTTGTAAGTTTCTTCCCCTTTCAATGCTGTGGCTGTTGTAGTTCTATTTTATGAGTATTTAGCATTCATAAAAACGTGAGAAGTGCACAGATTGAACATTTTATATGTTCTTTGTTTAAAAAAATATTTCTTTAAAATGATGGAATGTGAACTGTGATTCTTATTGTTGATCCGTAGCCACTGATTGAGGAAAGGAGAAGAGTCCTTCTCTTGTTTTTCATCCCAAGGAATCTTTAGAGGGGAGGGCTTTCTCACTGCAGGGAATGATTTCTGTAATTCTTTTAAAGTCTGTAAAAAGAGTTTTCGGAAAGCCGTAAGGTATAACTTCTAATTTAGTGGTGGGACTTTTACCACTACTTGGCTGAAACGATGGCATGATTTTATTATCTCGAATGCCGCCTGTTTAAAAATTTTGATATTCTGCAGTGATGAGGCATTTGGTCTTTAAGCTAAAATTTGAAATGCCATCATCTAAAGATTAACATAGGTACATATATTTTTTAAAAAGAGTGTAGAAGTCGATGTTTCCAGGGATAACACATAGGGCAGCTATAAGGCACGGCCCCATAGGACTTTATGTTTGAGTCCACGAGAATGACCCCTCTGGAGTTGTGCCGTGGGCGTGGCCCCAGCTGCAAACCCCAATGCCAGATTATGGGGATGAGAGACACAGGGAAAGTGTAAGAAACCTGCCACTAGGTGGCTGACATCGGACCTCCACGACAGGTGCACAGAAGGGAAGCGGTGAGTCTGTAGGCACTTGCCTTGTCCAGAGGGGGCGCCCGCCGTCAGGAGCAGCCATTCGTTGCCTAGGAATATGGGCCCAGAAGAGCCGGCCTTTCGGATTTTTCAAGAGAAGCCAGAAATCATATATTTGTTTACGTGCGATCTCCTGATTTTTAAGTTTTGGTAGCTGAGCCACACTGTACAAAGCAGGGAGCGGCCGAACGAAACACATCTGCGGGTTTGAACTCCACGCCGGTGGCCAGGAAGCCGCCTCTGATTAAGGCCGCTGTGTGTGCTCTGCTCTCCCTTCACTCGGAGCAGCAAAGGCAGCCCACAAACACGGGACCTAGTGGTCCCAGGAAGCTTTCGAGATAATGTCTCGGGACAGGCAAGGCTGTACAAGGTGGAGGGCACAAAACTTACTGCTCACACCCATCTTGTGTAGCCGGTGTAGGTTGTGGAGGATTGGAATTAAGGTTAAAACAAATCACACATGCTTATTTGTATAGGTTACAGTATAATGATTAAGCTTGAGTTCCCCTGACAAGCGATTGCAACAGGTCACATCTCCTGTGGGTGCGTATAGCGTTCTTATTTCTAGAAAGATAGTTCATTGACTTTCACTAGACTTTTCTTAGTAATTTACTACTTAACTTGTCTTAGTTAGCTTGGGCGGCTCTGATGGAATCCCACAGACCAGGGGCCTCCAACAACAAATGCTTATTTCTCCCGGTGCTGAGGCCGAGAGGTCCAAGATCAATGTGCCACCAGATTCCGTGTCTGATGAGGGTCTGCTTCCTGGTTTATGGATGGCTGTCGTCTCGTTGTGTCCCAGCATGGCGGCGTTGTCCCATTCACGAGGGTGCACTCTC
Source organism: Potos flavus (assembly GCA_028534135.1). Lineage (NCBI taxonomy): Eukaryota > Metazoa > Chordata > Mammalia > Carnivora > Procyonidae > Potos > Potos flavus. The sequence continues at coordinate 2,401,247 of CM052896.1, read as the reverse complement.
ATGACCTGATCACCTCCCCAAAGCCCCCCGTATCACTGCCCTGGGGATTAGGGCTTCGACGTAGGAATTCGGAGGGGATGCAGACATTTAACCCATAGCATTAACCACAGATTAAGGCATAAAATTTGCAGCTAAGAAAATCAGGGCCCAGGGGTGACCTCATCCAGAGCTAGAAACCAGGGATCCGAAGTTCCCATGTAGTTTATTAGCAGTGGACAAAAATACCATGTCAGAAGCGGTGGACAAAATGGTTTTGGGGGTATTTATTACAATTCTGCACCAGCGCTGTGTCTGGGTCAGCTGCAGGGAAAGCGCTTAACTTCCAAAGTTCTGCGAGGGCTTGAGATTTTAGATTGGGAAAAGAGAAATTACAATTTGAACCAAAAATGTTCATTCTAATTCAAAAGAGGTGGTATCTCATAGGTTGAGCGGGGGGCCTGGCCGGGAGGGAGTAGGCACTCACTGAGTGTTGGAGAGGAGTCTGAACCGGAAATAAACTGGAGAGTTTGAATCTGTCCTGTGCCCCAGCGGGTTAAGAGGTGAACTACCCTGTTGTCCACGGGTGCAGGACAGCCAGGTCGCAGGGTCACCTCGGTGTGCAGCCAAAGCCTCCAGCGGGAGGCTCGGGTCCTGTTCCTGTGGGGGGTAACTCCACCCGTGAACAGGAAACTTCCTCTCTGCCTCTCTGCAGCCCCATGGGTAGCATTGGTGATAAGGAAATACCTCTGCACTTCCAGACTTCAGCCCAGGAAGTGGGCAGAACGGGAGCCTACCTGGCCCGGACAGGTGTCCCTTGCCGGCCTCAGTATTAGGTGGGCTGTGGGGTCACAGGGAGGTCCAGATCCTGGCTTTTGGTCCCTCCCGCTGGGTCTCAAGCTCGTGCTCGAGAGAGCGGGAACTACTACCCTGACCGCACGGGGTTATCCTAAGATCACGTCGATCGGAGGTGCGGGGCACGCACGGTGCTTGCCGCCGAGCAAGAGCCTGCCCCCGCCGTGGCCGTTCGTGTGACCTAACTGGTTATCTGATTTCTCAGCTTACAGCAGACTGGAAGCAGCAGATTAGAAAGGCCAAGGGACGGCTTCGGGAAGGCCCACTGACGGCAGGAAAGTGACAGGTCGCAGCCCGGCGACAAGGGAGGCAAGAGAAAGACTTAAAAAAAAAAAAAAAAAAGCAGGAACAAAAAGTCCAAAGGCACAGCAGTCTGGGGCATTTACTAAAAGACAAAGAGCCATCCTCAGGTCAGTAGCTTCTGGTAGACGCCACGCCTTGTCCCCGATGGGCACGCACGTCGAGGGACTCCCGTCTCTCTCTGTCCCCTTTCCCTTCCAAAAAATAGGAGTGGGGGAGTGAGGGGGCATCACAGCTAGCCTTTTCAGTGGGGATGCCCTGCCCCGGGTGCCTCTCCCGAGTCGGCATCAGCAGAGAAGAGCGCCGTCAGCGCCAGGAGCAGAGGTCCAGCCCTGGAGACCCAGCCCCCAGATCCCGGCCCGTGGCAGAGGGTGGGGGGAAGCACAGCGGCACACCGGGCTGCAGAAACCCAGGGCCGTGGGATGCCACGTCCACTCTGGTGGCTAATGCGCCACCCGGAGTCGACTCCTGTGTATTTTTGTTTTTTCGCTGAAGCCTGAGCTGCTCGCTTGGAAGCAGGGGCTCAGGCAGAGGAAAGCAGGACCGGGAATAAGTACCCAAAGGACATCGCTGGCGCATGTGGGACCTGGGTAGACCTGTGAGGACCGGGGAGGGATGTAGGGGAGAACGCTCCCAAAGAACATTCCAGGGCCTGGGGGCTCGCCAGAGCATGCCAGGCTCACGGAAGCCCAACTGAGAGACCCCGCCCCTTCCCCTCCCCTACCTCTGGCTTGGGTTGGCTTAGAAACCGAGTGGGGGTAAACTCACAGGCTCATGATTTTCAGATCAAGAGCAGACTCTGGACCCAGATGGAGGTCAAGTCTCAGCACCGTCGTTGAGTTGCTTGAACCTCTGACTGCCTTAATTTCTCCATCCATCAAACTGGGGGCACTAATGGTACCAAAGTAAAGCCACGGATGTCAGTGAGGCACTTAGAATATTGTCCTGGCACTGAGGGTTATGATGTCATCCCCGTTGCTGATGGGGCTGGGGACCGTGGGACCACGACCGGAAGGAGAGGTGCTGGGCATCTCCGTGGGAGTGAGGAGCCCTCTGCATCCGGGACTTGGGGACACAGAAGGTGGGGTGGGGAAGGGCACTCCAGAATGTTAGTGTTGTTAAAATAGTAAGAGGGGACCCAGTATTAGTAGGTACCAGGCCATATTATTGCCAAAAGGGAAGGGAACGTATTCTGGGGAGAACACGGTTTCCTGCCTAGTGTGCATTCCCGACGCAGTTCCTACGCACTCAGCACCCAGCCCCCTCGAAACTCTGGTGTTATGGTTGCCTTCGTTTCTTTTTTTCTCCTAATGGTGTGGATCAGGACTTGAATAATAAATATTTAACAGGGACCCTCCCTTTTCTCTGTTAAAATAATCTTCGTTGCGGTGCTTTAACAAGGAAGACTGTGTTTTTCCCACTTCTGCTCTCACGTTACGTTAAGCCAGGTCTCGGGAGTAAGAGAAAATAAACACGGGCCCCTCAGCCAGGGCGGGCGGGCGGGGGCAGTGTCCGTGGGGTGGCCCGGGCTGGGGCTCGGGGCGTCAGCCACCTGCTGACAGCACGCGCCTCCCCTCAGCCAGCGAGCTGTGCCCGAGGTCAAGGAGCAGCAGCTGCGAGACCCCAGGGCCCAGAAGGAACGAGGTGTCCCAGAGACGGGACACTGGGTAGGACCCATCTTTCCTTACGGGAAGGGTTCCGCAGAGGTGCTGGCTTCTGATGGTGGGGAGCTGGGCCCCCGGGCCCCGTGTGGGTGTTTGCGAGGGAGACTCGGCTGTTCTGCCTGGGCCTGTGGGCTCCGTCCCATGCCAACTCTGGCCCCTCTTGGTGGAGAGGGAAGCTTCCTACTTTATCACTTCGGTGGGCACAAACTTCTCTTTAAGTGAACTGAACTTGCTTAGGAGTCTCCATTTAGAGCAGTGGGGGAAACAAGTTAATCTTTTTTCCATTTCTACCGTTGGCCAAAAAAAAAAAGAAAAAAAAATTAATCTTTTTTCCATCTCTTCTAATGGTGGAAAAAACCATAATCTTGCCATTTCAAGGTAACTCGGTCTCTTTCAATAGAAAGTAGACTACCCATTTATTACTTGGTCAAGTTAGGGCTTAAACGCAGTCAGTTCCGTTGAGACTCCCTGTCAGGGCTGTTAGTCTTTCTCGCAGACGCTCTCCTCGGCGCGCCGCCATTGCCCGGATGCCAGGGGACGTTCCTGGACGTCACGGGGGCAGGTGACAAGGCTGGTCTGGGGCTGACCTCGCACAGCTGAGGTGACTTGTCACTCCAGGTCCGGCTCCACGGGCCGGGCCCCCTGCTCTGGCTTGTGGGGTCCCGGCATCCTGCCCGCCCCCAGGCCATCTCTGGTCCAGCTGCGCCCCCCCGCAGCACCTCCTCACTTCCTGGGGGGGGGGGGGGACTTGAGATTTGTTCCAAGGTCATGGGGAGCCACGCTGTCTCCCGCGGGCCCCTCCCTGCGTAATTACACCAGCCGGCTGTGTTGGTTGAGAGCACTTGGGGGACCTGCCCTCTCCCAGAGTTCCAGTGGGAAGTGGAGCCTAAGACCCCCCACCCCCCACCCTGGGTAGACTCAGGGGAGCATTTCAACCTTCTTGCCCACCTCTTCTCCCACCAGCCCCTTCCCCGCCTCTAGAAAGAGCTCGTAGGTCTTCTCTGGTGGCAGGAAAGAGCCCTTTCCTCTCCACGGCTTGTAATAAAATCTCCATCTCCGGCTTCTTCAGATCCTGGTTCCTTGGACTCCAGAGTCAGCCTGTCTGTCTCTCTGCCTCTTAAATCTAAAAAAAAAAAAAAAACAAAAGCCCACCTGGCTCGGGCCTGGGCGTGAAAGTGTGCAAACGCTGGCTCTCACACCAGTCCGCAGCTGAAATGGCATGATTTTGGAACCCAGAAGTGACACCATTGACTGCATTATTCACGTGCAGGCTCTCCTCTCTCCCTCAAGTAACAGAGGCCGCAGCTCCTTGGGCTGAAGGCCCCCGACAGCTCGACAAAGGCACTGGGTGATATTTCACAATATCGTCCCGCCACTCGGGTAGCCCGGGACAGCCAGCCCCAGCTCTGGTGGCACTGCGTGCAGTGCTGGGGGCCGTGCAGACGTGGCTGGAGAGCCAGGTGCTCACGCCTTACCTGAGTCCAGGAACTGTTGCCTGCCTCATTACGCCACCCCCCCACCGCCTCCCGGTACAGACGCCCTGTTTTGGGCTCACTTGCTGACGGAGTGTGATATGAGCGCTGGTCGCTTTCCAGCTCTTAGAAAATCAAAGTGGGCAGTGTGGCAACGGTCCCTTGCCTAGAATAAATGAAGTGAGAAGTGAGTAATGTGTCCTTTCCCTGATTTGTTCAGTGTGTGTGCCGGGTGCACTGACGTAGGCGTGTGTAGCTGGCTGGTGGGCAGGGTGAGTGCGTGCCTGCCATTCAGCATTGACTTTAGTCACTGCAGGTAGCTTGCAGAGTCAACGGGAGGAAAAAATAGATGTAGTTAGACCCGTAGTCGGTGTGATAGCCCATAAAATGTCTTGGCGACCCTTAGCGGCATCACAGGTCCTGTAGGAGGTGACATCAGCAGGACAGATCGCAGGCTGGGCGCGCTGGTGTGTGGTTCTGGCTTTGCCATCAGCTCGGGGGGCAGGCTGTTGTGACCTCTGGGCGGTGTCGCTGTGTCTTCTTCAAAAAGAGAACGGTCCATGGAAGGCCACCAGATACCCTTCTAGCACGGAGGTTTCATGTTCAAGGAAATGCTCTCCAAGACAACCGTGTGGCTTGGCACCGGACTCTATCCCCCCCCTCAATGCACTGGGAGCGCAAGACACACTATGAGGATAGTAATCACGTTTATGGACCACACTGCAACCGGTATTCCTTAATAAAGTTGACTTTGACTCAACAGCCCAAGTTGGCATGGGTTTTTAGTGCCCCAGCTTGCCCAGCTAGGCATTGCCTTTCTGAAGGAAAATGAAAATTCTGCACGCTAAACTCGGTTTCCCAACGCTCTGAAGCAACGGAACGTCGTTCTGTCCAAATTCAAGATGGCGAGCTGGACCTCGTGTTGAAGTCCTTCCACGGCCGTGAGGACAAAAGGAGTATACAAAGTTGGGGTGGGACGGAGGCGTGTCGTGGAAGGAGCCGTCCAAACCCTAGAGATAGCACCCACCTTCTAGAGACTACAGTGCGTGTGGATTGAGGCTCTGAAAGGCTCATCTCCCTGTAAGTCACCATGTGGGAAGAAGCGTCCTGTCCGGAGAGGAAGAAGTGGGTCCCCTGCCCTTTCCCGACCGGCTGAAACTCCTCGACACTCCCAAGCTCTGGTTGAAGAAACTGCACCGAAGAGAAGGACGTTAAGGTGGGTGATTTGCAACCTCCCTTGGACGCTGGAGACACCTGAGACATTTTAAAAATCCTGAGGCCCAAGTCCCAGCATCAGAGCTTCATGATGTCATTGGCCCGGGGTTCCACTAAGTAAAGGCAATGAGCCTGTTAGTCAGCCGCCATGTTGAGAGCCACTATGATAGGAAGACAGAGGGCTCATCGCGGCCCCGCCGGGGAACTTCACAGCTGAATAGCCTGCGAGGGAAGGAGTGCTTGGCTCCCGCTCCCACCCGGGTGTGGACAGCCTGCTGGGAAGGTCAGGAGTGGGGCTGGCACTGGAGGAGGCCCCCCGTCCGTCAGGGGAGCCAGTGGGCCCCATGCAGGGATCTGCTGCCCGGGACTGACGGGCTTCTCATTTGACCAACCAGAGAAATACCCGAATTTCTATTCTCTTTACGGGGACATGGAAGGTTTGGTGAGGAAGGAACGTAATCTTCAGCAGAACTTGTTTTGACTCTCAGAGTCGAGAGAAAGAAGGATGTTTCGTAAGAACAGAAAAAGTAAGAACAGAAAGTGTAAAATAGGATGGCAGAGGTGAGATGACGTACATGGATATTTCAATCCTGTGCAGGGATTAAGCTCTTCTTAAAGGACTCGGACCGTGAACCCGGCGTGGTCTTGCCCTGGGACACCGCCTTCTGCCTTTGCAGACCTCGCTCTGCGGGCCTGACCGAAGAAACGGGGCCATGAGGAGTTGGCTGCAGATGGTGTGGAGACCTCCCTGGTGTCCTTCTCAATGGCCTGTTGTGCCTTCTGGTGGGGGCCTCTGCCCCCTGGGGTGGTTGCCGGGTGGGTAGACGGGGGGGTGTGGTTTTCCTGGGGGCGGGGCTTGGCTTCCCTCCAGCTCCATCTTCCCTGGAACCGTTATGTCTACTCTGGACGCGCCAGTGGTCCATGCCCTTGACCTCTCTGGGTCAGGCATCACCTCCCCTGACCAGGGCAGCCTCTCCACTCCGGCTCGTCCTCTTGCCTCGGCTCCGCTATGCAAAATCGTGAGAACCACTGAGGCCGCATGTCCCTGTGAGAGGCGATAGTGACCTGGACTGGGATGACCCCCTCTCCTTCCAAGACACTCTTATGTCACTATCCTAAACTGTCCGAGAAAGTATTCTACACCCAGAAATCCGTAAGCCAAGATAATTGGGGGCAAATTGTTTCAAATCTTCAAGTTCGAATATTTTAGAAAATAGGAAAAAAAAGTTTATTTTATAAAGCTGACATGCTCTGATATCAAAGCCTGACCAGAATATAAAATGGGAGGAATTTCACTTTTAAATACAGATGTAAGGGCGCCTGGGTGGCTCAGTTGGTTATGCAACTACCTTCAGCTCAGGTCATGATCCCGGAGTCCCGGGATCGAGTCCTGCATCGGGCTCCCAGTTCCGCAGGGAGTCTGCTTCTCCCTCTGACCTTCTCCCCTCTCATGTTCTCTCTCTCTCTCTCTCGCTAAAATAAATACATACATACATACAGATGCAAAAATCTTAAATGGTAACAAACTCAGTCTAGCTCTAGGATAAAAGGATCACCCACGAGGAAGTGGTTCTTCCAGGGCCTGCGGTGGTCATCACTCATTAAAAATATTCCAGGGCTGCCTGGGTGGCTCAGGCAGTTAAGCAGCTGACTCTGGATTTTGGCTCAGGTCTTGATCTTAGGGTCCTGGGATCGAGCCCCTGTTGGTCTCCACACTAGGCGGGGAGTCTGCTTGCAGATTCCCTCTCTCCCTCTGCTTCTCGCCCTGCTTGTGCACTCTCTCTCTCTCTCAAATAAACAAACACATCTTTGAAAAAAAAATATTCTAAAACTAATCTTAATACTGAAAAAATATGATCCAGTTAAAATCAAAATGAGATTTTTAAGTCATCTCTGTGCCCAACATGGGGCTCGAACTCACCACCCCGAAATCAAGAGTTGTATGTTCTACTGACTGAACCAGCCAGATACCCCCCCAAATGAAATTTTTATTGGGGGGGTGAACTCAATACATTGATACTAAAGTTAACCTGGTGGGATGATTTCATGAGGACAGGAAATGAGGAACTTACCTTATTAATAGCACTTAACTTTAAAGCTACAATATTTAAAATGATACATTATTACAGTTACTTAAGTGGATCAGTGGAAAAAATAGAAAATCCTGAAATACATCCAAGTGCATGTGATCATTAAATACATGATGAAGATAAAAGTAGTACTTGAAGTCAGTGGAGGAAGAATGGGTCCTTTAATAAGTTGTCTTGAGATAACTGCTTTAGCATCGTCAAAAATAAATCATGCCTCTATTGGCCAAAATTCAATGGAATTAAGAGTAAAAATTTTCACATGAAAAAAATTAAATCATTCCTGGGATGCATTTAGTTGAATCTGTATATATGAATGTGGAGGAGAAAGGGGATGGAAAGGTGGATGAGCTCGAGACTGTGCCGATTACAATTTCTGTATCTGTTCTCTGTGTGCTCCAGAACCCCCTTCCCTACCCCATCCCCAAGACACGCTCCAAAAACAAATGGAAGAAAACATGATAAATATAAAAAAATTTCTGACATTTTATAAGGGGCTCTTAAAACTTTTAAGACAAAAAAAACAACAAATAAATTGATAGTAAATGTTTAAAGTCTTGGAATAATTTATGAAAAGTAAATTCCCTTCTGAAGTTTCCCTTCAGGTACTGATTGTGCATGTTTGTAAATAAACATGTATGAGGATGTTTTTCAAAGAGTTCTCTAGGAAAGCCAAGAGAGAACAAAAGAAAAAGAAGAAAGGAAGAGAAAGAGAGAGAGAGAGAAGGGAAGGAAGGACCTTATCTATTCAGCCATATAGGAGGTGGGTTACAGAAATTTTGTCATACTGATAGAGTTGACAGCTGATCAGCAATTAAAAGTACTCTGGAAGGAGATTCACAATAATACATATAGGAATGTTCTTTGAGGAAAGGAATACATTTATGTAAATACATATATGTTATGTATTTACATAAATAACATGCATAAATAAAGATATGTTCATCAAGATATCTGGAAGCTTCTCCACCAAAATGTTAATTTAACATTTTATTAGTTAAATTGTTAAATTTAATTAAAAGTTGTTAAATTGTTAATTTAACAATTTACAATTGATTAGCTCTGGGTTAGTGAGTTACAGCTGACTTTTCTCAATTTTGCATACTTTCCTCCCCCCTTCCCGCCTTACCCCTCTCCTTCCTCCCTCCCTCCTTTCTCCTCTCCTTTCCCCTCCCTCCCTTCCTTCCTTCCTTCTTTCCCTCTTCTGTTCCTTTCTTACTATTCCCATGTTTTAGTTTTGAAATTAAAAAATAACTATTTGAAAAGCGTTATTCTGAGAACTTCTGGGTTCATACAGTGAGCCCAGCACATCGGGCTGGTGTGTGAATAGTTTGCCCGTCTTCTCCCGGGTCACCCGCTGCCTCATTCCAGCTCCTGCTCACCAGCTCCGGGAAGATGTCCCGACCACCAAGGCCTTTCCTGCCTCCTCCTTCCCCGAGCTTCTCAGCTATAAGTGATTCTCCATCTCATCTGTGTCCTTTAAATGTCGCACACATACCGTCCGGTGTCCACAGGGAAACCATAAGCTCCCTGAGGGCAGGGCTTGGGCCTTGGGATTCCGTGTCTCCCTCGGGCTCCAGGCAGAGAGCAGGAGCTGCTTTCGGGGAGGTGGGCTGGGCCTGACTCCTCCGGATGGGGGTACCGCAGGGACAAGCCAAAAGCCCTGGGCCCGGGAGGTCAGCTGGGGGCAGCTGGGACAGACGCTGCGCTCTCAGCCCCAGTGAGCGGGGCCGAGCCAGCCTTGTGGGGAGGAAGGCGGGGGCCTGCTGCTCGTGACCTCCAGCTCCCCGGCTCCCCACTCCTCCAAGGACAATGTATCACATTAACCCGTACTTTTTGTCTCCATGTGATGTGGACAGGTTCTAACGTTCCCATGGACCAGCCCTGCTGTCGTGGTCTCTATGATTTTGAGCCCGAAAACCAAGGAGAACTAGGATTTAAAGAAGGGGACATCATTACATTAACCAATCAAATAGATGAAAACTGGTATGAAGGGTTGCTACACGGGGAATCTGGATTCTTCCCCATTAATTATGTTGAAGTGATCGTGCCTTTACCTCAGTAAACGTGTAACTCACACTTTGGACATACTTTCGTAACTGAAATGAATTCACACCAGTGTTCTCTCCGTGTGGTGGTCTGTGACATCCTTGTTCTTTGACCAACTTAATGACTTTTGTATGTGTGTTCTCTTTATAATGTATTTTGTATCCGTTTCATTTGTATAAATGATTTTCCTGTCTTAGCTACATGAAACTATAGTTTTCTTTTTTTGCTTATTGTTCTAAAAGTCATCGGTTAAATAAATGTATGTGCTTCTTGTTGCTAAAAATAAATTACAGCTATGTCCATGAATTGCCCGTTTATATCCCTCGGCTGCAACGGAATGCAAAATTTGAAACTTAAGAAATGCTAAATATTTTGTTTCCTGACATTACTGATGTTACCTGGTCTTTCCTTACGTTCTAGCTGACTGTAAATCGCCCAATAAATACGACACACCGTGTCGGCAAAAGGCCTCGGTCGTTCTTAATGTTGAATTGATTTCTAAGCGCGGTGGTCCACCTTTAAACCCCCTGCTGGCCCCACGGCTGACCAGGGGGTCCCAGTGTGGGTGTGTGGATGCTTCTTCCTGAGTCAGCAGGTCTGGGAGTGGGCCTTCACTGTCCCCCGATTCAGACGCCGCACACCCTCCTTCCCATTCAGGGATAGAAGACTCTTCCACGCGCTGTTGAGCTTATTTAAAGAGAGCTTAACACGAGCTTCTGCTGCTGCCCGATACCGGTAGGTATTTCACGCGGGGCCCGTTGGCGTGCTCAGGAGGGAGCAGGATCCGGAGCCGGGTTGAGGGCACAGTAACAAGACCGCCTGGGCTCAGAGAACCAGCCCCTGGCCTCGCTCAGAGTACGGACTCATCGTGCACTTTGATCCGGGGGTGCCACAGCGCCCTTCAGGAAGGGGGCGGGTGTCCTTTCTCCTTCCACAGAGAAGAAGACTCATCGGACGGCTTGCCCAGGATCAGCAACCCGTGGGGTGAGAGGCACGGTTTGGACTGCACCCCACTGCCCACTGAGGTGCCCACGGCAGCCACCTGGCTGGACCTGGCTTTTCAAGGACATTAGTTTCAAATGCCCAGCGTCCAGGTTGGTTCACGGTGACCAGAACCAGGTTTCTCAGTCTTCTGAGAATTCTGGGTCCTCGGTACCTCAGTAAAGTCACATCAAACATCCTGACATCCTTCCTCCTTTCTCTCCCCCCCCACGCCCCGGCTCCCTTCCCCGACGCCTTCTCTAAAGCAGCTGTGTATATAGCATCTGTAATAAAATAATAATAATGACTAACATTTATTGAGCGCTTACTGTGTGCCAGGTGGTACTGTAAGCGTTTAAATGAATAAACTCAATCCTCCTAACAACCCATTTTGCAGCTAAGAGAACTGAGACGCAGCAAGGCTGCACAGTCACGCGGTCACGGAAGGCCAGAGCGGGGCTCCTGACCTAGGTGGTCTCCCTCCCACGCCTGTGTTCTTCACCTCTCTCCCACACTGCCTCTCATCCTATGTGTTTGCCCCCACAGACACACACAGTAGCTTTTTATACCCCGTCAGCTTTCCGTCTCCAGAGGCCATATTGGAAATTTATCAAAGAGAAGGAGTCCAGAGCCATTCTCAATGCCTGTCATGTGCTTCTGTATCTTGTTTGGGAAATAAACTAACTGCAGTTAACTGAGTTCATAAACAGTCATTGCAGAAGCTGCAGTTATAGACTGAGGCGGGGGGCGGTTTGAGAGGCTTCAGTAAATGGCTCCCCTCTTCCCCTTGTGAGTTCTACATAAACTGGGTCATTGGTCAAGGGTTCAAACAGGTAAGAGCTAGAATGTAACCTGCACCGTAAAGGCTGTCAGACTGTGGAGCTTAGGGTGAGACCAAAAGCATCTGCTAACGGTACCCCGAAGCGATCAGACGTACTCTCCTAGTCCAGTCTGGGAGGGGATGGGCTGTTGTCACCCGTCACCCGCTCTTAACAGGGACAGAATCTTTAACACCGAGCTCACCGCATGGCTGCCAACGGTCAAGAATGCCCATTCCCTTCATGCAGGCCAGCTTCCAAGGAGGAGCTGGGATACTTGTGCCTGGCTCCTAACCCAAACTCACAAGTTAGGGAGCTCAACTAGCTAGGACTATATGGAGAAAATCCCTCCTCATAGAAACTGGGAGAATGGGGAAAAGGTATTTCTTTCTATCTGGGGAATGAAGATGAGCATAGTTCAAAGAAGATTCAAGTTATCAGAAGCCCAGACCTATATAAAAGGCAAAATGGAGTATTTATAAGAAATAGCCTTTATAACGGTTTTTAAAATGAAATGAAATTAAAAACCAACCATAAAAAATGCAAATAAAAGGCAACAGGAAAAAATAAGTAAAAGAATAAAATAAAATGAGTTTATAACCATGCAATAAGGTGAGGAAAATTTTTAAAAAAAGGCCTAAAGATTGAAAAGCAAGATATAAAACTGTCTTTTTTTTTTGCAGGAAACAAGATTGACTATGTAGAAAATTCTTAATCTACAAAAAAGATCTAGAACTAATATATATTAATATATATAGTAGTATATATGTATATATAATGATATATACCACAAATTTATCAAGATCATGAGATAGGATACAAAAATCAATGTTTCTGTATACTAGAAATAATTATTAAATGTTAGATTTAATATAATAATGAAAAAGTGTCATAAGAGCAGCAGAAAGTACAAAATACTTATGTTTTTGAACAAAAGCTATGCAAGACCTTGACACTGAGAACTACACAACTTTGCATATAAAAATTGAATACCTAATAAATGGACAGAAATGCTAATATTGTTAAAATGTCTGTCCTCGAGGCACCTGAGTGCCTCAGTCAGTTAAGCATCTGACTCTTGGGTTCAGCTCAGGTCATGATCTCAGGGTCATGGGCTTGAGCCCCACAGCGGGCTCTGTGCTGGGCACGGAGTCTGGGATTCTCTCCCTCCCTCTTTCTCTCTCTCGTTCTGCTCCTCCCCCTGCTCACGCACGCTCTCTCTCTCTCTCTCTCTCAAATCTTCAAAAAAAACAAAAAAACAACAAAAACCACATAGGAAAATGTCTTCATGACCTGAAAGTGGGCATAATTTCTTAGGACATAAAAAAGCACTAACTCCAAAAAACAAAACTGATAAATTAGACTTAAAATTTAAAAATTTCTGGGGTGCCTGGGTGGCTCACTCAGTTAAATGTCCAACTCTTGATCTTGGCTCAGGTCTTAATCTCACGGTCATGAGTTCGATCCCTGCATTGGATTCCACACTGGGCATGGAGCCTACTTAAAAAAAATAAATAAAAATGTCTGCTTATCTAAGATTGCCATTTAAAAAAGTAATAAAAAGACAAACCATAGATGAAAGTATTCACAATACATAACATATCTGGAAGAAAATAGTCACAATACATATTATCTCCAACTATAGACTTATATTCAGGATATGTAAAGAATTCTCACAAGTCAATAATAAGCAATTAAAAATGGCCCAAAGATTTGAAGAGACACTTCCCACAAGAGGGTATATAAATACCCAATAAGCACATGAAAAGGTACTCAACATCATTAGTCATTATCAGGGACTGGCCCTTGGGTGGTATCAAAGAGGCTAAGATTCTATTCCCAGAGGCATTAGCAAATGTGGGGTCTAGGGCTAAGACATTTACAACCTAATTTGTAGCAAATAGGTTCCGGTGGTCATTACTGAAAAAGAAACTAGTTTAGAGCTGCATACGTGCAGGAAGATAGGCAATGCGCGTGGACGGTTGGGTCCTGTGGCTTCTAAGTAACTGCCCAAGGTTACAGCATCCATAGACACAAAAACGAAGCCATCAAAGATACGCTCTGTGACAGAATAGTCCAGAATGCTGAAGAAACTCCTGCTGAAATTCATGTCATTGGAGCAAGATCAGAAATGGACTAGACAGGGGTTCCTGGGTGGCTCAGTGGGTTAAAGCCTCTGCCTTCGGCTCAGGTCATGATCTCAGGGTCCTGAGATTGAGCCCCACATCGGGCTCTCTGCTCAGCAGGGAGCCTGCTTCCCCCTCTCTCTCTGCCTGCCTCTCTGCCTACTTGTGATCTCTCTCTGTCAAATAAATAAATAAAATCTTAAAAAAAAAAAGAAATTGACTAGACATACATTTAGGATATTAAGAAAGGTAGGGATGAATGGGGAGAAAAGGCACAACTAGGTTAGTTTACAGTGTCCTACTTGGAAGTCCCTTTCTGCTTGGGAGGAAGGATGGTAGATCAGGACGGGTCCAAGGTAAGTGGGTTAGGGCCCCTAAGGATGTCTTGTGAATTTGTGTCACACTGCATGAAAGTCAGCTTGGCCTTCAGTCTCACGTGCTCATGAAAACACTGGGTCTGGGTTGAGGGACACCAGCTGGTGTGGGCAACGCTGTACGTGGCCATGGCTGGACAACAGCTTTGACCTCACCCCATGTTGAACATACTTTTGACCTCTCCAGAAACCCTGTAATACACCAACCAAAACATCCTGGAGAGAGGAAACGCCTAGGTTATTTGCCTCTTGTCATTCCTTGGTCTATAGGAAAAGTCCTCTCTGCTACAGATGGGAGGCACTTAGAAATAAATCAGTACTTGATTTAAGAACACTGGTCTGGCCATGCTGCAGATCCCCCCAGCTGCCTCCAGGGGGCAGCCTTGCAAGGGCAGGTCAGTGGAAACCACTCGTCTGATGAATTCTTTTCCTTGGATCCTCCACAGATTGCTTTGAAACAACCCCGGAATCCTATAAGCAAGACAGTGTTATGGGTACATCACGTAAGTGTCCGTGTTGTAGGTCACCTGGTTAGCAGGGCAACTCAGCTAGACCAGAAGGGATCTAGAGCGTGATCTACGGAGCAAAATTCAAACTTTGATGGGAATGTTGGGTTTTTAGGAAATGTGGCAGGCAAAACACAGAAGGACAAGGTCAGGAGTAAGTGCCGATCTCAGAGCCTGGAAATCAGCCCAGGAGGCAGGGCTGGCTCCCTGTGCAGCTGCCTTTTTGGAGGGAGAAGAGGAACTGGCCGTGATTATCGTCATAGATGCCGACTGTGTATTCAGGGGAGCAGCCCAGCATTTGTGGGGAGGACTCGATCACACTTTCAGGACCACCGAGGGGTCTGGGGTGAGTCCCAGCAGATCTTGTTCTTAGCATCAGGACCCGAGCACAATATAGTCATCTCCTCCCCAGGAATTTGCCAATGGAAGAAATTTTATATCCAGATTTGGGGCGTATTTATGTTAGCATATTATCGTTAGAGAATCTTCGTGTCTTTTGTTCTCCATTGTACAATCTCTGATAAGCTGTGTCAGACAACGTGGTTAGACGTAATTTCAGGTGGCATAGAGAATACAGAATATAGAGTTCAGGTCTTGGTGGAGATAGTGGTTAGAATAAGGGTCACCAGAAGCTACGTCCTAGTCTTAACCTCCCAGAACCTGAGAATGTGACCGTACTTGGAAATAGGGTCTTTATAGATGTAATTAAGTGAAGGCTCTTAAGATCCTGGACTGGGGAGGGGAGCCCTAAATCTAATCGGTTCCTTACAAGAAAAAGGAGCGGGACACCTGTCACAAGACAGACACGGGGGGAAGGTCATGAGAAGATCACGTGGAGATAGGGGCAGAGTTGGGAGGGACGCAGCCCGCAGTCGAGGGAGACCCGTAGCCACTAGAGGCGAGGGAAGGATTCTCCCCCAGGGCCATCCGCCAGAGCACAGACTTGGCAACACCTTGATTTCCGACTTCTGCCCTCCAGAACGGTGAGAGACTACATTTGTGTTGTTTTAAGCCACCCACTTGCGGTAATTTGTTACAGCAGCCCCAGGAAGCTAATGGAGTGGCCTTGGAGTTAATTCAATTCTTGCACTGTTTTAACTCACCTCAGAGTCCTCTAGGGGAAAATCTACCCTGTCCGTGAGGACCCTTCTCCGCTCTGATATTTCCTCCACGTAGAAGCAGCTCAGTTTGTGTGACTTTCCTACCCTCTCTGCGTCCTCTGGTTCCTGAGCCCTGGGTCCAGAGGGGAGCAGAATCGGAGGGCGAGCTTGGGAGCAGGGACTGAGGGACGGGGCGGACATCGGCTGCGCCCCTCGCCTGCCCTTCTTGGGAGCAGCCCACCTGCAGAGAGCGCCCAGATGCCCAGTCGCCGCGAGATGGGGGGCTTCCCCTGCGTTCCTCTTCGGTCTTCTTGCTCGAGATTTGGGCAGAGAGACAGGTGCTGTTTGCTGGTTCCCTTGCACACTCACACTCGCCGTATTATCTGTAGCTTTAAGTGAGCCGATGGTTACTACCCTACCGTTCTGTCCTCCTTCGGTCTACATATTTATTCAGTCGATAGGGATGCGTGTATCGTTGTGGCCTGAAGCCCCAGGAACGGTGAGAGATGAAGGCGCAGAGAGCGCACGAGGCTGCCTCGCTCTTGGCTCCCCCGGTGCTTCCGCAATGCGGGAAATGACCCTTCCCCCGGGTCCTGTGACTCTTGAGATTTCCAAGACGGAGGGCTTAGTGCTCCCTCGGAACCCTGGCTGGGAAGACGACCCATCTTGTCTACCTTAAACCGAATACTTTTTAAAACCATGGTTTCTGGTTTACGGAGCCAAGAGGAAGGGAGAGGAGGAGGCTGGCAAGAGGCACCCAGGAGGGTACCACACAGGGGAGACCCCTCCACCGCTCTCACCCCCCCCCGCCCCCCACGGAGAAGGCCAGCAGATAGCATCCGTAGCCTGGCTCCTGGTGCGGTTGACAGCAATTCGCTTCTAATCAACTGTTGGAAAGAAGACTGGGTCGTGTGCTTGTGCCTTGAGCCCCCTCCCCCCGTCAGCAGAGTGTCACATCCGGACGTGTGCTGGACAACGTGCATCCAGCCTTGTTCAAGATGTTCTCTCTCTCTCCCCAAGCCCCAGTCACCCCAGCAACCTCTCCCCTCATCTTTTCATCTCTCAGACTCTGCACGCTGCTCTCCTCTGCCTTGCTCCTGGATCCTTTCTTCTCTGGGTCACTGTGTATAATTTATTAGTGGAAATTCTTCTGGTTCTTTCCAAGCCCAGGAGAAATCTCCCAGCTGATTGAGCAGGGAAAGAATGTCCATCTTTTTTTTAAGATTTATTTATTTATTTGAGAGAGAGAGAGAGCCCATGACAGAGAGAGAGCGAGAGAGAGTGCATGAGCAGGGGGGAGGGACAAAGGGAGAAGCAGATGCCCCGCTGAGCAAGGAGCCCGATGCGGGACTCGATCCTCGATCCTGGGATCCCGGGATCATGACCTGAGCCGAAGGCAGATACTTAACCGACTGAGCCACCCAGGCGCCCCAGAATCAGTCTGTCTTTAAAGGCAGAGGGGTAAAGCAATATTGCCAACTGTGTCGTTACTTTTTCTTTTGTGCTTGTCACCCCATTTTCTTCCAGAGCGGTCCCCTTGCCTTCAGGGCACAGCCGAGGGAGGACACTGACGGCGGCGCGTAGCTCTCTTCCCTGGTCATGAGGGCGCTTGTTGGCAGAGTGAGGGCTACTGCTGTACCTCATCTCGGCGTCTCAGCTACAGGGAGGACTTTCCTCCCCAGTTTCTGGCACTAATGTAGACTTTTATATCATATCCGTTTAGTGGTTATGGTTAGATGGTTTGAGTAAAAAAATCTGAGCTCAAATCATCTTCTTGGATCAGAAGTCTCCACCTGACCTGAAATTTCATGTCAATACCAGGGTTTTTTGTTTTGTTTTAATTTTCTTTTCCAATTTCTTTATGCTTTGCACAACACAGAACATTGTGTTCTCAGTTTTCCTGACTACATACATGAATTGCAGAATATTTGTTTCATGCCATCTTTTGGTTTCTTTCTTGGTTTTCAAGAACAACAATAAAAATACCCTGCTCTGGTACATATTCAGTGAAAGAGCATTTAGCAATTTCATGGGGAATGCCGAGGAAGTCCCACTTGCCTTGGAGGACCCGGGGCTTCTGCGTGTCTCAGGCTGACGCTCACAACGGAAGAGCGAAAGAACAGAGTTGAGAAAACATGCTTCAAGCCTGAGTTTCTGAGCCATTCGAGCAAATGATGAAGACGAGGGCAGAAATCAAAATCAGAAACGAGTGTGCTCCTCTTCCTCTTATGTTCTCTGTGTTAGTGAATGACACACCGTCATGTCAAACACCAGGGAGCTAGCCTTCACGCATCTCTCCCTGGTACTCTACCTTCTAAGTCATTCACCAAGTCTTAGCAATCCTATGTCCCTGACAACTCTCAAATCCATCGATTTCCTCCTGTGTCCGTGACCGCTTGTGCCAGGTTATGCTAATAGGACTCTCGCTTCTGTTCTAAAACATACAGTCAGGGTAATCATTCCAATCTGACCATGCCATTGTACTGACAGATATTATACTAAGCAAGCCCTTGAGCTTAGGGTAAAGTCCAAAACCCCATAGCACGGCATGTGTGCCCTTCACAAACTTGACCCCTGCTCACTTTTCTGTCCGTTTAACTTGAGCCAATCCCATTTTCACTTTGTGCCCCAAATGCATGTACTGGTTTATGCTACAGTAACAACTAAAAAACATCAGAGATTCAACAGATAAAGATAATTGCTTGTTCATATAAATCCCAGTGTATGTGGGATGACTCTCTAAGCCAGCTGTCCGTGGGTCAGCAATCCAGGATCCTCTTACTTGTGGCTCACCATGCCAAGTACAGCATCTGTGTTAACTGCCCAAGGGGAAGAAAGGACTGGAGAAACCATGGAGGCTCTTCACTGCCTCAACTAAGAAGAGATGCAGAGCAATCCCACTCTTATTTCATTGGCCAGAATGAGTCACGTGGCTCTGCGAGGAGGCTGGGAATTGTAGTTCCAAGAAAGAGGCATAGGAGAAGGGGTCTGGCGAATGTGCCACATTTTCTCTGCCACACCAAACATTTACAAAGCACGTGGTGGTTGAATTGGAAGTTTCATCTTTGGGCCTTTGCACGTTTTCCTTTTCGTGTGGAATTCTTACTTCACACCCAAACCTTCTCATGGATAATTCCTGCCCAGAACTATTCCCAGGAATGCATGGGAATGCCAGACTAGAACCTCTTTCTCAGGATTCTGAAAGCTGGAACAGTATTCTTGAAGCTGGCTTTTAACAGTCATCCTTAAAATGAGAGCTAAATGACATCCCTTTAAATTTGATTTTCTAATCAAATAAAAACGTTTATTTATATATACGTTTTATATATATATATATACGTTTATTTATATATATATTATTTATTTTATATAGATTTTCATATCTCTCTGTGTGATAAAAAGAAATTGTGTTTAGATGGTGGGTTCGAAGTCAATCCAGAACTCTCTAGTTCTGGATCTGATGTGATATCCAGCCCACTTCACAGCTGATACCACTGAACACATACTGGAAAAGAGAAATGAGATGAACGAGTAAGAGATGAACTATTTCTTAGTTCTCTCTCTCTCTCTCTTTTTTAAGAGAGGGAAAGAGAGCATGAGTGGTGGAGGGGAAGCAGAGGGAGAGGGATAGAGAGAATCTTAGGCAGTCTCAACACCCAACCCAACATGGGACTCGATCTCACAACCCTGAGATCATGACCTGAGCTGAAATCAAGAGTCAGACACTTAACCAACTCAGCCACCCAGGACCCCCCTTAATTCTTTCTTTTTTTTTTTACCGTAATAAAGTTGTAGGCACTGTATTATTTATTTACTATTATGTAACAAAGTATCACAAACCCGGTGGCTTAAAACAACACACATGCACACACTGAGTATCTTTCAGCTTCTATATTTCAGAAATCCAGGCAGGGCTTACCTGGATCCTCTGTTTCAGGGTCTTTCACGAGACTGCCGTTAAAGTGCCGGTCAGGGCTGAGGTCTCATCCGAGGCTTGACTGAGGAAGGATGCACTGCCAAGTTCACGTGGTTGACGGCAGAATTCAGTTTTCTTGCTGGTTGTCTGCTGGAGGTCCTCAGCGCCTTGCCACAAGGGTCTATTATTGGCTCCCTTCATCCTATCGAACAGGGGAGACGGTCTCCTGGTGAGAGGAGGGAAGTTACAATGTTAAATAACACAATCGAAGAAGTGCGGTCCCATTGCCGTTGTCAAATTCTTTGTGTGTGTGTATGTGTGTAGTTTATGGTTTTGTCAACACGAATATGATGTGCACACAAGTCATCTACTCATTTTCTCTGCTGCACAGCCTGGCAGTGGACTTGCTGACTCTGATGGCCAGCGGGGCTCCTCTTCCCACTGAGGTTCTGTGGTTCTTAGAGGAGACATGGTGAGCAGTCTCTGCACAGTGAGATTTGTTGCACGCCAGCGGCACTGCAAGCTCCTTGGTGCTGGGGACTGGGAACTTGCCCCTGGAACCAGTGTTGGGCATCAAGATCTGGCCCTTGAATCTTCTACGTACCCTATTGTCAATGCCTTTGTGTTTCTGCCAGTTGTGCTTAATTTTGACATATGGGTCTGACTGGTGCTGGATGTCCTTCTTGGTCCTCTTTTTAATGATCTTGGCCTTTGTCAGAGGTCTGAGGGCGGCCATGATGCCAAGCAGAAGATGGCTGCCACCTCTGCAGGCGGCACCGAGGAAGAGAGAGCTTTGTCGTATCTTACTGCTAGAAATAAGTCTCAGGTCCTGTCCACACTCAAGGAGAGGGGATTACACGGTGGTGTGAACACCAGGAGAGACAGGGATCACTGGGGGCCCCATTAGGATTAGTCCACTGCAGATACACTACAATGTTCCCTCAATTCCTTATGAGTCTGAAGATGCACACATAACTCACATGTGTGTTATGTGGTCAGATAGGATTTGCTCTAGGGAATGTGATGAATTTACTTATTCTTTCCTAGATCTGACGCCCTCCCCAGCCATTTATATTATTCTAAAATGCCTATTTGGGATAGTAGATTGGTTTTCACTGGAGAAAAAGTAGAGAAGGAGAGTAGCTTTCTGATTTCATTTTAAACAAGAAGATCATGAGCCTGTACGTAAATGTTACCTATCAACTGAAACATCACTTCTCCTAAGAAATCTCTAAGACCCCATGACTGAATTAATTGACATCCTACCCAACTCTTTCACAGCTCCCTGTTCTGACACCTCTGGGAACATCCATCATACCCTGTCTCATGTGCTCCTTCAGGGACGGGGTGATATTTTATCATGCCATTGTGTTCCCAGGACCTAGCCCGTGCCTGGCACAAAGTAGACTGTCAGTTAACATACATTGCATTTCACCGCATTGAACTGAATTTTTCTTCGGATCTGAAGCTGACCAGTTGTGGATGGTGGGATCTGAAGGAAACTGGTTCTTCACACTCATCCATAGAACATTTTTGCCTGGGTCTTGATAAAGAAGGGATAAAAATGCCTCATGAGGGGTGCCGGGGTGGCTCAGTTGGTTTAGTGGCTGCCATCGGCTCAGGTCATGATCTCAGGGTCCTAGGATCGAGCCCCACTTCAGGCTCTCTGCTCAGCAGGGAGTTTGCTTCTCCCTCTCCCTCTCAAATAAATAAATCTTGAAAAAAATGCCTAATGGGCTATCAAAACCATCCCAAAATAAGTGTGTTTTGCAAACCTAATACATAGAAATGTGTTTTGTTGAACTCACACATGAAAAGAGACTTTTCAAGTATTCCTTAGAGGTGTTTCCAACCCAAATATTGCCAAGCTGGCAGAGTGAGGAACATGTGGGGAAGCCGACTGAGCCAAATGAGCCAGGGTCTCATTTTGTGGGGCAGGTAAGTGACACACAATGTGACACCAAGGAATAAGCCTCTCTCTTCTTGAACGACTTGAAGAAAACCGTTTTCACAATTTGAAACAATAGCTGGCACAGGGAAAAAAACAACAACAACAACACACACACACACAAAAACCCCCAGTGTGTACAGAGTACTTTGCACTGTTCTTTTTTTGTGCAAATTGATCAACCCTGGAATAAAATCTTGGTCTCCCAGAGTTGTCAGAAGTGATGTTCTAGATGTGATTTTTTTCAGAAAGCTAAGAGTGAAGAGGGAAAGGAATATATCTTGCTTGGTTTTGTTTTCTTTTTCTTAAATTTAACCCTTTTGTGAGCGAATGTTTTTCTAAAATGTAGCATGCACTTTGATACATCCATAAGCAGGGTCTAATGAACAAAGGCATTCATAAATAATCTGGATTCATGAACACAAACAAGTACCATGCCATCACACAGTGATTTTCTCAGGCCTTCTGAGGGGAATGAAACTGTCCCAGACTATAGTGGTTTTTCTTTTTTGTGTGTGTTTTTTTTCCCCACGTCTATTGTGCCTCTTACAGCTCTTCAATAGTGACTTTATATTGTTAATATCCCTTTTCTTAGCAGACTTTCTTTTCCTTTCAAATTTACAGTTACGAAGTTACGAACTTCATTAAAGTTAACTTTAGTTAATTAAAGTTATTAACTTTACTAAGTTACTCTTGGAAGCCAGATGAACAAACACGTCAGAACTATGTGCAAACAAAAGCATCAAGAGTTTGAGTGAGACCCAAGTGTTTGCTCAAACACAATATGCTTAAATCTGGGGTCACGTGGATATGCTCAGAGGCCTTCTCTGCTCTGGCTGGGGTTGGAGCCACGGAGATTGCTACCCTTGGGTCGTAGATTAGGAAGGTGTTGCTATATTTTATGAGCAGAGTAGAAATACAATTTTGGATGTTACACTGGGGGGATCCATTGCCCGCAAGGTACCCTGGAAAGCTGAGGCTCAGAGAGGTGAAATGACTTGCCCAGAATCCCCCAATTTGTGGCCAATCCTGGACCTCAGTGGTGGGTTTCCTGATGATAACTCCAGTGTTCCCCACTCACCTTGGGCCTCTCAGGGGAAGATAAGGGTTGTCAGGGGCAGAGTGAAATGGTTCAAGGCACCTTGCAAATCCATTCTTCCCGGGGCATCTGTGTTTCGCTTCCGTGCCATAGTAGAGTCTATCTGGACGTGTGTGTGTGTGCGCGTGCGCGCGTGCATGAGATTATCAGAGTGTAAGATCACACAAAACCTAGTCAGGTCAACTCCTGCTAGATCCAGAGGCCACGTGGGTCTTGGTTTGAGGCATGGGAAGGTCACCAGATCCCAGCTCTGTTCGTTTCCAACACCTTAGGGACGCTAGCCCTCCTTATCTCACCCCTAAAGATTTGAAACTTTCTAGAAAGACTCTGTCCTACACCACCCTCGGGACAGAGATTTCGATTGGCTCAGAGCTCGCAGCAGTCCTCATGCCTGAGCTCCCGACTGGAGATCATGAGTCCGGCCCCTCGGAGAAGTCACGGAAGCACCAACCTGGCCCCCCGAGGTGCTCTCTGGGGATCTCAGTGCAGGATGAGAGGAGAAACCAAGAATGAGGGTGTGCCAAAGCCCGGAGCCCCTCACCAAGTAGGACCACCTCCCATCACCCCTCCTCTCAAGGGCGTTTTCTTGCTGAGGAGGCAGAAGACTTGAACACATTTTATAAAGCAAATTTCTGTTCCAAAGAGGGACCCCACCTGGGACAGGCAGAAAACTATAACCACCAGCTAAGCGTGTTTCCCATGGGGGCTACGGAGACCTGAAAGTCACGTGCAGTCGATGCCGTCAGTGTGGACGCTCTGTCCAGACCCCCAGGATTGGCAGGTGCACCGCGCCCCAGCTGAAGTGAGCGTGGCTGCCAAGGGCTCACGCCCGAGAGCTTCTCCGGGGCGCTGTCTGTGGTTTATGGGAACTGCCTGGGAGGTCACAGCCACCACCCAACTCTAGGGGAGGCCAGGACTGCCTGGCACGTGGGTGCCACAACCTCGGCCTCTTGCCTTACGACTGGCCACGTCTGTGGCGGATCTCCTGCTCCAGGGACCTTAACGATCAAGCAAAGGCGACACTGCACCTGGGCCCCAGGCTTGTTCTGCTCTCCCCCCTCTCCTGCCCTGCTCTCTACTCCCTTTCAGTTTTCTTCTGTAAGAGTACCCTCTTGACAAGCTCACAGCCCTAGGACCCTGTGCTCACCTAGCACGTCCGGCCTCTTGTCTCCTGGTGGCTTTGGCTGAGAGCGTAGGCTTTGTGCCTATCGTAGTGAATGACAACTTCTATAGGAGTTCCCCCCAAATGCTTTCCTCCAAGCCTCCGATGACGTCTTCTCGGGTATGCTTCTCAAACCCATCCCACAAGTCCTGCAAGCAGAAAGAGTAATTCTGTATCAAGAACAAATTCAGGCTGAGGCTGGGAAGGGACGTTCTCTCTCTCTTAGGGTAAAACACACACCTACTCCCACACAGCATCACTGAGAGTAACTTCGCTGGTCCTTGGTCTACGCCTCTCGTACAAATGTTGCATTGCTGTGCTTGTCTGCCTGTGGTTGGGGTTAGTAGGCGACGCTGGGAGCACAGGTGGGAATCCCTGAAACTCTTCCCGGGAAGAAGCAGATCCTGTGACGGGTAACGGAGACCGGAACTCAAGAAGGTGGATCCGCGGGAGGAAGTGGAACTCGGTTTCTCAGACCTCTCAGGGTCGATGACGCTGCCCTTGTCCTCAGGCAGTGGGGATTCTCTTGGGGGTGGAGGGGTAGCCTAGGTCCTGAGCCCTCGGAGATAGATTGGGTGGGCATCTCTGCACCCAGTGGCCCAATCAAGACTGGCTTTTGGGGGGTTCATTCTCTTCTGTTCTTCCCACTCCCCAGTCGTCTCCCACCTCTTTGGCAATGTCTTGTTTAAATATTTTGGCCAGAGCTGAGTGGTGGGGGTGCAGGGCGGAGGGGAGCGTGGGTGCGTGACTGAGGGAAGGTTTTGGGTCTACACTTGGGCAGGGTGGTGAAGGAGAGTCCTAACAGGGGTAGTTAGGTGGGAATCCGGGGACAGGGCCTGCGAGGTCCAGCCAGCCCTCCCTAAGTGGAGTCCGCCCTTCATGGCTCTTTGCCACCCTCACTCACAGTGCTGCAGTCACAAGCAGGACCGCTTGATCTGCTGGAGGAAGAGGAAGGCAGAACTGCCCTCAGGGAGCTGGGGATGTTTGCTCTTCTCCTTTTCACTCCTGACCCACTGTTTCCTGAGGGACTGGCCTGGTAGGAGAGGTAGCTGGGTGCGAGAGGGAGGCTCAGCCTGGCCTCCACACTCGGTGCGGGGCGCCCCCTGGAGGCTGGCTCAGGAACCAAGAGTGCCCTGGGCAAAAGGAGACCGGAAGTCCTACAGAGGCATTAACACCCAGAGCAGAGGGGCTCCAGGGTTCCCGGCACACCTTCTGCTCCAGAGGCCTTCTCGGTGCTTTCCTGAACCGCAGGCACGGGCAGCTCAGCCCACTCCAGCTGCACGGGGCATAATATCTCTTTGAATTCTCCATTTCATCTTGAATATTTATGTGCTTCTTGCAATAGACTCCATGAAACATCAGGGCTGGTTTTAGAATACGAGTGACGGGAGAACTGACACATTCTAGTTGCTGAGAACCCGCGGGTCAACCTTTCTACATCAGTCTCCTCACTTGTAAAATGGAATAAAACAACGCCTCCCCCTAGGCTGGTGCGATGACTGAGTTAATATGTGTGAAGGGCCTGAAACAGTGCCTGGTGCCCCGTCGATGATCAGAAAGGTTGTTGTTACTCCCCCACCGATAGCCTGATATGGGAAGCACCTTCGGCCGGTCCTCGTTATTTCCAGCTTCCATGTTTGTAAATTCACCTCCTTGCGGAGATTTATTTGGAATCTGCAAATGGATACTTGCAATTTTTTCATGGTCGTTTGGCAAAGGGGCGGAAACTGAATCTCCTGATATGCACGTCCCCCGTGAAGGTGGAACTGGGAGGCACGGCTCTGCCTTCTGGTGTCAGCAATCACGCTGTAAACCAGTGTCCTTGTAGGGTCTATGCAGTGCCACTTTCTACATTTTGGTCTTCTTTGTTGGTGATTTCACTGTT
Source organism: Potos flavus (assembly GCA_028534135.1). Taxonomy (NCBI): domain Eukaryota; kingdom Metazoa; phylum Chordata; class Mammalia; order Carnivora; family Procyonidae; genus Potos; species Potos flavus. Next base: position 2,375,714 of record CM052896.1, on the reverse strand, counting down.
TAACAGGCTCCCCAAGAGCAGTGTGGGAGGGCTGGCTGGAGCTCCTAAGCAGAGGCTGCAGGCCATGTGCCCTCCAGAGCAAATCCTGAGGCCGGATATGCGGCACTGGGCCAGGAGTTGTACCACTGGTGGCCGTGGGCTCAATGTTCATGAAAAGATAATGGATGTTTTAATGAGAACCACAGATGAAATGAGGTTGTGTGTTGGTTGGTTGATGGACGTGACCCGGGGCTGGCAGGGACCTAACTCTGCATTTCAGAGATTCACTATTCCCAACTTCATTGTTGCCTTGACTCATAAGAGCATAACTACGGAGAACTGTAGGTAAGTCCGTTCTTTGTGGTTCCGCCCAGCGCTCCTGCCAGGGTGTGAGTAGTCTCCCCCTGCATCCTGGTCCTCTCTGTCCCCTTCACACTGAATGTCCTCTGCTCATTTTACCATGAGATTCCAGCCATCTCACATGGAGTGGGGAGACAGTCTGGAGATCCTCCTCTTGGCCAGAGGAGACCCCAGGGCCAGGAAGGCAAGATGCGGGAGGAAGGCAGGCAGGGGGTCAGCTCCTCTCTGAAAGCTCTACCACCATCTGAGTGTACCAACCACAGAACGGGCGGGAGAGCAACCTGGGGAAGGGACGGCAGAGGAACTTTAGAGAGAAGAGGAGACAAACTTCAACCCTGGCTTTGCAGCTCACCGTGTGCCATGTATTTATCCCTGGGCCTCAGCTTCCTCGCTGTGAAATGGGAATCCTAACCAACGCCATTGGGCCCCTTGTGAAGATTAGCTGCGCACGAAGAGCTCGGCACAGTCGCTGGCCACACGGGCACCCAAGGAAATGATGCCCGTGGTCGCACTTAGGCGGGGGCCTAAGGCAGCCTTGCTGAGCAATTCCCTGGCCTCAGCCTTTATACCTCTGAGATGAGGCCAAAGTCAGGGACGAACATGGCGTCTCCCCTTCACTTCCGGGAGTCCACAAGAAAAGTCATCCCTGTCCCCGGTCTTGACACCCCTTTACACTTAACCCGCTTCAAACAAGCCCAGCTCCCATGAAGTGGCTGCCGGTACCTGGCCTGGAGGTGACCCTATTCGGTCGCTCGTGGCCCGTGGCAGCCAGATGTCCGTGCGGCGAGCGCGCTCAGGAGTCGGCGTCCGGGTGCCGGGTCTGCGCGGGCTCCCCCGGGACCGAGGGCGCGGGCCGGGAGGGGGGCCGCGGACTGCGCTCAGGTCCCGCCCGGCCGGGGGCGCCTGAGGCCCGCGGGCACGAGCCGGCGGCTCCGAGCAGCCCTCCGTGTGGCCGCTGGGCCGGCCCGAGCGGCGGCGGCGGCCGGCCCCGGGAAGGGGCGGCTGGAGGGCTCGGGGCGGCGGGCGGCGGGGGTGGGGGCGACGGCAGCCCTCCTCCCGGCTCCGACTGAGGCGGGGCGCCCCGGGCTGGCTCGCGAGGCCGCGGCCGCCTCTCCCCAGCGCGCCTGCCGGCGGCGGTGGCGGCGTCGGCAATCCCGGCTCTTGGCACCACGCCTGGCGGCCGGCCCAGGGCGAGGAGTGGCTTCCAGGAAGCGGGCGGAGGAGCGTTCCAGCCGCGTCTCGCCGTCGCCGAGGCCCCGCGCGCTCCGAGCGGCCCGGGCCCGGCCCCTCACGCGCTCCCCTCGCGCCCCCGCGCCCCCGGCTCGGGCGGAGGGCGACCGGGCGGCCGGGCGCGCCGTGCACTTGCCGGGCGGTGCAGGTGGCGGCGCGCGCCCTCCGCCGCTGGGCCCCCGCCCGCGCTGCGCTCGGCGCCCGGAGGGGGCGGGAGAGGCGGGGCGGCCCCCGTCCCAGCCCCATTTAACTGCTCGGCGCGGCAGCGACTGCGGCGCCGCGGGCGGGAGGCCGGCGTCGGGGAACGTCCTGGGGCCGGATTCCGCACGAGGTGTTGACGGGGCCGCTCCCGCCCGCCTCTCCGCCGCGCGCGCCGGGCCCGCGCCGCCCGGGCCGCACGTCCCAGAAGCGTCCGCGGCGCAAGGTGGGTGTCGCGAGCTCCGCGCGGGGGTCGAGGGGAGGCTGTTCCTGCGGGGCAGGGGGACCCGGGGCCGTGGCCGCCCAGCAGGGTGGGCGAACGCGGAGCCGGAGGGGGTTACTTGGGGGGCCCGGGGTCTTCCAGGACCGGGGCGCTCGCCCTCGCCGCGGCTCAGAGACCTCGGGTCGGCACGCCCGGCGGCGCCCGGGAGCGTTCGGGGAGGGACGTGTGCGGGGCTCTGCGCGCGCGGGGGACGCTCTTACTTGTGGGGGAGCCCCGGAGAGTGGGGGCTTTCGGGCTTGGGCTTCCCAGGCGGAAAACGGACTGACAGCGGCCGGGAGCCGTGAGCGTCGGAAGGGCCCGCCGCCTGGCCGTGGGTCTCGAGCGTCTGGGGCGCCAGGGGCCAAGGCGACGCGCCCGCGGGGAGAGCGGGCATAGGCTGCCGGGGACGCGCGGACGCAGGAGGAGCCACCGCCGGGCCGCGGGCAGCCGGCGGGGTGTGCGGCGGGGCGCCCGGGGGCGAGCCGGCGAGGGGGGCGCGCGGCCCGTGGGCCCGGCACCGGCCGCCTCCCTTCGGCCCAGAGTCGCCGCCTCAGGTCGGAAACAGCAGCACATTTGCGGATCGCATTAGGCCAGGCCCTTAATGCTTTCTCCAGATGGAGCGAAGCCACCGACCCGCCCCCGGACACCGGCTCCGCCAAGGCGCCCGCGAGGCGAAGCGAGAGGCGAGTGTGACCTCGGCGTTTCCAGTCTCCACTCATACTGATTTCCCTGTAAATTGTCAGGAGAACTCTGCAGAAACCCCCCGCGCCCTCCTGGGCTCAGGGGGGCCTCCGCTGGTTCGCCCTCACCTACTTTTGGGAGGTTGTGTGGGGCCGGCGCGAGGCTGTGCCCTTTGAACCTCCCCGGACTCAGCTGTCAGACCTGTCTGGCTGCAGGTCTGGGGTTCCCACAGCACACAGTGTCATCTGCTGGGGAAAACCTCGAACTGTCAGAAGACCTGCGTTCCGGTCCTAGAGCAGTCACCGTCTTGCTGTGTGACCTTAGGCAGGTCCCTTCCCCTCTCTGGGCCGGCTTAGTTGGTCTCAGATTCATTTTTGCCTGAAGTCGAAGAAGCTGGCAGGTGCCCTAATCCTTGGCTCCTGGCTGGCTTCCTGAGTCGGATGCCAGTAGCCACACCCTGCTGCTGACACATGAACTGGAAAGTGACTGGTGTGGAGACGTCTCAGCTTCGGAAGGGCTGGAGGTGTGGGCTGCACGTGGGAGGCGGAGCCAGCTGCCCTCCTGACCTTGATATGTACCCATCTGTACCCTGTAGTAGGTAGCCCCATCCTGGACCCACGCAGACCTTTCCAAGACATTATGGGAGGCTCACGATCCCTCCCTCTGATTGGTCTCTTAAGTCATGGGTGCTGGCGCTGGGGGCAGAGCTGGTTGGAAGCCGACTTTTTCTTCCTTTGTAGGCTCAAGAGAGATCCCCAGGAGACTGGACTCCATGGCTTCCTGGCAGAGCTCCTGGTGGCTGCTGATATGGACGGTCTTCATGCACTCCGTCCTCCTGCAGGTAATATCGAAGGAAGAAGAACGGCAGACGTCCCTCTGCTTGCTTAGCGTTGTTCTAGATCGCCTAAGATGTGGTATGATTTGTGTTAATCCTACACCAAAGAGAATCTGCTTTTCTCTCTTACCTCCAGCAAACGGTATTTCTGGTTGTCTTAGCTATGAGAATGATTCAAATTCCTTGGGTCCTCTCTGAGTCCTGAGCAGGGCCTGGATGCCACTTGGATACCATGTGCCAGCAATGACTTGGGGCTGTGGTGGACCCTGTCTTTTTAGTCTAGAATGGTGGTCCGCGTGTGCCCGGGAGAGGCGAGGCTGCTAGAGGCCAGGACACAATGAATGGAGCAGAGCCCAGGTTCTGGCCTTAGCTCAGCCACTAAGTAAGTATCCTGAGTTTACTCCTATCAACACATATCACACTATTTTGCTGTCTTTCCTACTAGCCTGGGGGTGCGGGCAGCTCATCTCTCGCATCCTCATTTGGCAACAGGGCAGGCTGAAATAAAGGGGTGAAGACAGTATTGCCCGAGAGATGATAGGGAGTGGTGGAGACAGCGGAAAAGTGGATGGCACATGCTTCATCTAGTTAGAGCAGCCCCTGCTCCCCTCCAGTGGATCATTGCCAAGTGGGAACACAAGCCCGGGATTGCCATATCGTCTAGTTTTTCAAGATAGCTGGGCCATCCAGATTTCCTATGAAACCTCCTGGTTTGGAAAGCACCGAAAGCCAGACAAATGTGTTCACAGCCTGGACTGAGCCAAGCAGTCCGTGGCCCTCGGTCAAAAGGTGCAGAGCATGTCTTGGTGTCGTGTCCCCAGGGCTGCTGCTAGCGCAGGACAGCCCCTCGTGGGAATCAGAACAAGGTAACGCCGCTCTTCAGACATAACTTCTTGGGCATGTGGGCTAGAAGGGGTTTAACGTCTGTTCAATGAGGACGCACGCTTGAATAGAGACACACACCACGGGATCGATTAATCAGACTGCCTCTCAGTTCACTTTCTTGGACACAGTGTTTCTGAGCCTCTTCCAACTCTAATGCCCCATGATTTTGGTGGCTCGTGAAAACTGGCTGTCGAGGTCCGGTTTCTCCCCCATCATCCCATTTCATTGATGCTTCATAAACACATTCTAATAGATGTCTCTTCTTAAGTATTTTCGGGGTGACTTTAGGGTTTCGCTAGTCAGTGAGGGGCAGCGTGGTGGCAGATGGTAGAGACTTGCTTTTCTGTCCCATCAGCGGATCTGAAACAGGCTTGATTCCCGGTCAGCTGGGGCTGAGGTTTCAAGGCACCGCGTTTCATTTTGTCTTCTTGCACCTTGTAAAATTTAAATGTGCTTCGAGGCAGTCCGTTGACCTTTGGCCAAGGGCAGCGTTTGCCCAGCTTGAATCACTCAGTGACCTCTTTTGGATTTTTCCATATCTGTGTGCCTCTGGCAGTGTCGTCTCCCTGTATGGGGCAGTGTGTGTGGGAGATGGTAAAAGGAGGTTTCAGGCTACTCCAGCATCCACACGGACCACTGCGCGAATCGCAGCGCCCCCCCCTTCCTGACCCGTCACACAGACTTCTCTGCGTCGGTTCCGGCATCTGGAGAGAGGGGGGATCTACCTCATCGGATTGTTTGGAGGAGTGAATCTACTGCAAGCGGAAGAAAGGAACTAAGACAAAACAGAAAGTGTCTGGCCTGTGATGAGTATGTGATGGGCTTGAGCTCTCCGTGGCTGTCGCTGCCTGTAGTTCCTGCCGTGGTCCCGTAGGGGGCAGTCAGGAGGCATCAGCTGAACCGAGATGGTGCTGCACCGGCTAGGGGGAAAGGGAGTGGGGGGAACTTCTCAGGGGGTTCCCGCAGGTGTGAGTGGGATTGGCCAGGACCGTCTCCCCATGCATCGAGGGAGAATGTTCTAGTGAAGGGTTGGTCAGTCCTGAGACCCTGCTCCTGAGTTGGACACGTGGTTGTCTGCCTAGGGTCAGCCTGGGTTTGATTCAAAGCTGCCTCTCTGGGGTGTCTTGGGACTTTGGCCTTTGGGGGTGTCCAGATGTTCCTCAGTGCCTCCCCTTGCCTTGTATGGGCTGCCACGAAGTGGCTGGTAGGGAATCAGTAGACACGAGGCAGAGCCACAGGGCACGGGGGCGTGCCAAGTCGTTTAATAAAAACTAGTTTTCCTTTAATACATCCGCAGACGACTTCACCTCTTCCATTCAGTGACCACAAGCCGCTGTGACGGGTTGCAGAGCAATGCACGAGGTTGGCAGTCTTGAGTTTTTCTAACTTGTTCTTGAGCATTTCTGGAGGAGCTTGTGGTTTCCCTCGGCCTTCCTGGGTCATGGGCCCTGGAAGCTTCCCGTGGCTCCAGCTCCTCTCCTTGGGGACCCTGGTCTTCCCTGAGCAGGCAGCTGCCGCCGCGGCAGTTCTCCCCTGCAGCCTCCCTCATCGGGAAGCCTCCTCTCGGTGGGCGTGAACGTGGACCCCGTCAGGGGCTCCGGCCACCCCTCGTCAAACCCACTCCCTTCCTTAGCAAGATCTCGAGCAGATGCATTTTAATTTTTCCATTAAAAAAAAGTCCAGTCCGATTTTAAATTTCGACTCCCCGCTTTGATTTAAATCTCCCCACCCTTCTGTCTCATGGAGGGTCACCATGGGGCTCGGGGCACATGAGACGGGGTCGTGCTGGGGTCTGCCCTCTTCCCGCGTCAGCCAGCGGTGAGGACTGGCTCTGGGACACTTCTTCCTTTTCATTATTCCGGGTCCAGCCTTCCTGCCATTGGAAATAGCCGAGGGGAACGGGGACAAGAGCAAAGAGCTCTTTACTTAACTGGATGCTTCTCTCGGGTGGTTGCCCGTGTGCGTCCGGCTCCCACTGCCTCTTGTGCCCTCGGGTGGCCTGTGCGGCTTCTTCAGAGAGCTCTGCAGGACCCCGCTTTCCTGGAGCAGGGGGTCCGGCTCCGCCTGCCTATTCCTGCTGGGCTCTTCTCGCCCGGAGCGCAGCTTGGTGGCCGGGGGTACCAGCAAGGTGGTTTAAACCCAGACCCACGGCATAACGTGCAGACTCGCCACATCACTGTGTGGTACGGGGGCAACGAATGCAACGTCGTGTGTCAACCACGCTTCAATTACAAAGAGACGCCCCAGCTCCCTTCGGCGTGGTCCACTCGATCCCCAGGCCATGCTCACGTCCTCGCTCTGCAGACAGAGGAGACGTCGGATTCTCCACGTTCCCTCCTCTCTCTGGCTGCCAGCTTCTCTGGGGGCCTGGGGGGGTGGGCAGGGGCCTGTCAGCAGACCCTCTGAGCCGATGCCTGTGGTGGGGGGCGGATTGCCAGCCCCTGCTTGCAGGATACCCCGTGGGGTCTCTGTGAGTGCTCCTTTTCTGTGAGTCTCAGTCCTCCTCAGAGACCAGGGAGGTGATGGTAGGACCCGCCATGCCGCTCCCTAGCGAGCTGTGACGCGGGAGTCTTTAGAATGTGGGGTACTTAGCTCCTCTCTGTCACCACTTTGGCCAATGTTTTGGCGTCGGGAAAGGTCCCACTGGATGGCGTGACACTAAAATTAGACACGTCAGCTCTGGGCCCAGGGCCAGCGCTCGTGTAGGTGGTGGTTCTGGCCTCAGTGATCCTCTCTGGCATTGGCTTTGGTCTCGGTGTTCTCTCTGGTCTTTATCCATCATTCTGATTTCCTCAGTTCCGGTATCGGGAGGGGTTCTGGTTTCGGAGATCCTGGATTTTTGAGTGGTTTGGGTCTCGGAGGCAGTTTCGTCTGGGTGGTTGTCATCTCGGCGGAGGCTTTGGTAGTCAAAGTTCTCGTCCTGGTGGCGGCTCTGGCCCCAGGGGTGGTTCTCCCCTTCGGACACCACAGACGTTCGTCCCGACCTTTCAGCTTTCACCCTGTCCCCTTTATAGCAGGGGGCCGAATCCAGGCGTGGGGGCTGTGGTGACGTGCCGAGATCCCCCACCTCCTCAGGGCCACTCTCCTGACGCAGGAGGAGGAGGGCAGCGGACTCAGATGGCAGCCTGGGGCGCTGTCCTCTTGACTGAATTGGGTCGTGCGCGAGCCGTGGTTTGAGAGCCATTAACACTGGTATTGGCTCTTCCCAGAGGGAGTTCTGCACGCTAGTGAGGTCCTGGTTCCCCCACTTCTCAGCTCTCGTCCTCTCCCATCTTCAGAACTCCCTGGCCACGTTCTGTGGCACTGTTCCTGCCGGTCCCCGTCTAGACAAGAGCTTTTAGAGAACGACAGTGAATGGATTGACCTCCTCGCTAGAGCCTGACGTTCTGCGTCCGGCGGGACTGACTGCTAGCAGGTCAATGATGCACATACACACGGAAAGTGTAGAAAAATGGAAGATCTGGGTAAATGAAAGGGAAATGAAAATAAAACATTGGCCTTACTACTCCCACCCAGATAATAACTATTGGTGTTTCCGTGCATAATCTTCCAGACTCTTCCTGTGTGTAAATATGGTATAAATACATGTGTTATGTTTTGATAAATGGGATCATGCTAAAGATATTGCTATACCTTGTTTCCAGTCGCTATACTGTGACTATCTTTACATGTCAGTACATGTATTACACACGAAAAGGCTGTGTTCACTGTTCTTATGGATAGACCACGGTACCATGATTTGTTGAAGCCCATTATTTCTTTGTTTGACATCTGGCTTGTTTCCAGGATGGTTCGTTCACCGGTGTTGCCATCAGCCGCCTGCAAGGACTGTCTTAGGCTCACGTCTTTGCTTACTTATTTGAATATTCCCCAGAATAAATTTTTCCTTGGTTGACTGTGCTTTTTGCTACACATTTGATATACCTTGTGGCCCTTTTTCTCTTCGTCCCGTTTTATTCTGGGTCGAGTTCTTCGCACACTCTGGGTTTTAGGTCATAAGGGTACCGCCTGTGTGACGTCACCCTCCACAGTGATTTTTGTGACCCTCGTCACGGGGCCTCAACAGAAGGCCCTCAGCTTGTCGTGGAGGCAGGGTCCACCTTGTTACCAAGTTGCCCCCGAGGCCGGTAACTCTAGGAGGGAGTCCTCGGGTAGACCCCATGAGAATCCAGTGTAAGAACGAAGGGGAGCCCTCTCCTTGTTTGTGGTAGCTGACACCCGACTCCTTTCTCCTTCTGCCTCTCTGACCTTCCCATCTCTGGCTTTTGAGACAAGCTGCTCAGTTCCAGAGTTCTGCACTTGGCCTCTTGTTTCTCTCTCCCCACGCTCTCGCCAGGCACCTCCCGCCACTCCCCTGGTTTTCTCTCCAGAGGCTCTTGCCTGGGATTTATCACCAGGGGACCCAACTCTCATAGTGATCCGGGCTTTCACATGTTCTCTTCCAAGAAGGTTCTAGACAGACTGAAAAGATAAAAAAATATCTTCTGTTTTACTTTAACTTCTAAAGGTAAACATTGGAAATAAAACACAATTTTGATAAGTCTGTTTTGGTTTTTATTTCTTTTTTTTTTTGAAACTCAAAAGCCTCTCCAAAATGGAAGAGGCCCAGTATCTCCGAGAGGCTTCTGTCTGCCTCTTCCTAGAGCTGCACGTCAGCATATCCGGGAGCGACTAGCCCCCTCCCCTAGGCCATTCCCCGGGGAGGGGAGGGGGCTCAAACACAATACTTCCTAAACAGAAGTCCTCAGGCCCTCTGCCCGCACCTCTGTCTCAGGGCTTAGATTCTCCATCATCTGGTCATTGGAGCCAGACTTCTGGGCATTCTTCTTTGTTGCCCTGCCTTGTACCCATTCCGTCCCTAACTTGCATTCATTCCATCTCGGAATGTATTTCTTTTCTTTTCTTTCTTTCTTTTTTCTTGGTGCAAAAAGGTAATTTTATTAAATCACGGGTGATGCAGTTACAGAATATCGGCGAGGTTCGGTGGGGCGAGGTCCGAAGCCAACGACCAGGAAAGAATTCTTGAGACGTCTGGTGCAAAATGGTGGTTTATGAAAGCACGGTGTCCAGCCCTCTGCTTCCACGGACGTTGTATGTTTGAAGGGGAGGGTACGCGGCGGCACAGGGTATGAAATCGGGATGCACAGAGACAGTTGGTGGTTATCCTGGAGAGGACCTCAGCGAGCATGCTACGGAAGTCAGTAAGGAGGAGGACTTTGCTCAGCGGGCAGCATGGCTCCTGTGGGTGCTCGGGAGCTGGTGGGAGGCACCATTCAGATTCCACTGGACCGTTGGTGACGCATTCGAGCCGCTGGCACGGGTCCAGGCCGGTAATAACGAGACCTTCAACTCTGTTCATGAGAGCGCATGGGTGGGAGTTAGCCACAGACAAGAGGGGGGGTAGGGAAACCATTTTATTTTATTTATTTAAGGATTTGTATTTATTTGACAGAGAGGAGAGAGATCACAAGTAGGCAGAGAGGCAGGCAGAGAGAGAGAGGGGGAAGCAGGCTCCCCGCTGAGCAGAGAGCCCGATGTGGGGCTCGATCCCAGAACCCTGAGATCATGACCTGAGCCGAAGGCAGAGGCTTTAACCCACTGAGCCACCCAGGCGCCCTGGGAAACCATCTTAGAACCTGAGGAGATAGATCCTGACAAGTGATTACCGTGGGGTTGAGAGCGAGAGAGAGAGGGAGGAAATGAAGATTCCTGCGGGTTTTGAACAAGTTTTAGGGACGCATGAACATGAAAGTTGACCCTGATCTTGTGAAATGGTCCGTGGCATTTGAAGGAGTAATTTCAGGGCAAGATGTGGGTTATAGAAGGTGAGGCGCCGAGAAAGGAAATGTGCGATGCTCTTTGAGAGGGAAACGAGATCGTTAGCAAGGTTGTTCTGGGCAAAGTGAACTTTTCAGTGTATATATATATATATATATATATATATATATACTCCACAGGGAAGCATCTAGGAGAGAAGAAGGGCTTTAAGATACAAGAGGAAAAAACCAATTATATGTAATTACTTCGTAACAGGAAAGTGGTCAGGGTTCTGCCACTGCCTTGCTAATGGATCTTAACGCACCAGAGCTAACATCTTATGGAAACCACATTTTGAGGTTTATGATTGTGATTGCTTGCAGTTTATTTTTACAAAGATGCTAATTTCCATAAATAGCATGGAAGCATAAAGCAATTTCCTCTCCAAGTATTTTATGCAATTACTTTCTGGAATTTGTCAGCACTGAACAGCTCCAGCCCATGTATACTACAAATTATTGTGCTCAAATACTCAGAAATGCACGTGTCCTCCAAGCCTTCATTTAGAAAAAGGAAGAATACCTATTTTATTAATAAAAACTCATTTACAGGATTAAAGGACTCTTTAAATTTTCTTCACTCTCTCTTTCGAAATTTCCACTATGTGTTTTTCCTGCTTTAAAAACATAAAACATATTGATTAAAAAGTGTGGTAAACACAGGGAAAGACAAAGATGCAAAAATAATCTTTTATTCCACCAATTGTTAGGATTTGGTTGTATATATGTATTCCTAGTATTCTTTTTTTTTTTTTTTAAGATTTTATTTATTTATTCATGAGATACAGAGAGAGAGGGAGGCAGAGGCAGAGGGAGAAGCAGGCTCCCCGCAAAGTAGGGAGCCTGATGCGGGACTCCATCCCAGGACCCCGGGATCATGACATGAGCTGAAGGCAGACACTTAACGACTGAGCCACCCAGGTGCCCTATTCCTAATATTCTTTTTAGAATATAATATATATGCATCTTTAAAAAATTATTATGCTGTATCTTGAGTATAATTTTTTTAAAGTTTAACAATGTGAGGAATATTTCCATATGTCCTTAATTATTTTTCCTATAATAATATTTAATGCCTTCATAGTACTGCATTATTTGGATATGCTATAGTTTATTAAGAAATTCTTTACTGCTGGGGCGCCTGGGTGGCTCAGTGGGTTAAAGCCTCTGCCTTCGGCTCGGGTCACGATCTCAGGGTCCTGGGATCGAGCCCCGCATCGGGCTCTCTGCTCAGCGGGGAGCCTGGTTCCCCCTCTCTCTCCGCCTGCTTCTCTGCCTACTTGTGATCTCTCTCTCTCTGTCAAATAAATAAATAAAATCTTAAAAAAAAAAAAGAAATTCTTTACTGCTGAACCTTTAGGTTGATCAATTTTTTGACGTTATGAATAATGTTGCTACAAAAATGCATTGCAGATCCAACCTTGCTCACATTTGTGATCACTTTCTTTGAATATATTTCTAAAAAAATGTATTCGTTGAGACATAATTTGGGAGTCAAAAGCCATGTGTAGTTTTAAGACCTTAAATTTATACCATCAAGTTCTCTTTCAGAAAGCTTCTCTCAATGTGTACTCTTACTTTGCAGTAGTTGGCAATATAAGGTTTAAGAAAATCTTAGTAGTGAGAGATTCTTAAAAATACTTTTGGGCCATTTCTATTACTGATTTTTTTGTAAGATTTTTTTTCCCCCCAAATACTTTTATTTTATTTTTTTCAGTGTTCCAAGATTCATTGTTCATGCACCACACCCAGTGCTCCATGCAGTACTTGCCCTCCTCAGTACCCACCACCAGGCTCAGCCAACCCCCCACCCCCGCCCCTCCAAAACCGTCAGTTTCTCAGAGTCCACGGTCTCTCATGGTTCGTCTCCCCCTCCGATTTCCCCCAATTCACCCTTCCTTTCCTTCTCACAATGTCCTCCATGTTTTTCCTTATGCTCCACACGTAAGGGACTGGAAGAGATTATGTGTAAGATTTTCTTAAGACATTAGAAATAGTGTAACAGATTTTATGCTCCTATTTTTGCCAATTTTTTCTATTGAGATTTTTTAAAATTAATTTGTAAGTGTTCTGTTCTTTATATATAAAGAATATTAACATTTTGTCCGTCATATGTTGCAAATAATTTTCCCGTTTGGTCATGAATATTTTATTTTTATGTTTTGGATACACTAATATTTACAATTTTCAAGCCATCTACTCTAGGAGCCTCTTTTTTTTTTTTTTTTTTAAAGATTTTTATTTATTTGACAGAGAGAAACACAGCGAGAGAGGGAACACAAGCAGGGGGAGTGGGAGAGGGAGAAGCAGGCTTCCCGCCGAGCAGGGAGCCCGATGCGGGGCTCAATCCCAGGATCCTGGGATCATGACCTCAGCCGAAGGCAGATTCTTAACAACTGAGCCACCCAGGCTCTCCTAGGAGCCTCTTAATTTAAGAGCTCTTTGCCTCTGCACCAGGCTTAGAAATAACATCATAGTGTGAGAAAATATATGCATATATGTGTCTTCTTCTAGTCTTTTTAAAAAACCATTAACAGTTTAAGTTTAGAATGTAGTTAATTAATCTGTTGGTCTCTTCCTGTGCTAATACCATATTTTTAAACAAATTACTTTACTGTAACTTTGTAGTGTGTTCACTAACTATTAAGGCAAGACCTTTCTTCATTATTATAGTTTTGATTAATCCAGAAGGTCTTTCACATGATGTGGTCAAGTTCCAAGAACATAAATCCTGTAGTTTTGAAAGAGATTTGGCATAATGGGGGAGTTACCAGAGTTCTTTCCCTCAAAACTACACAAAACAAACAACAAAAAGAACAAGTTTACTTTCAGTGAAATAAAGAAATGGTACTAGCTCCTCAACACAAACTATGAAGTATGTTTTTTTGTTTTGTTTTTTTTTGAGTACCGTCGAACCTAGATGTGAGAGAGAGGATCCTGAAGGCCGGTATGTGTCTCCTTGGATTGTGAGCAGGACAGAGATTTCCCTTGGGGTGACTCTCACTAATTGTGCCTGTCTAATAAACTTTTGGTAAGAACAGTGAAACTCGGGGCCCCGATGGGACTCGAAAGAAGTAGGTATTGTCCCCAAAGAGGTCTTACCTGACATCGAAAATGGTAAGCAGCCCAGAGTTGAAGGCAAAATGGTTGACACAGCTATTTTGTCTAGGTGCCTAAGGTGACCTTCTGTAGAGAGAGGCTGCTGAGGGTGAAAGGGAGAAGGTGGGGAGAGGGAGCAGCACTTCCCAGAACCAAGAGCTGCGGGTTAAGGGGCTTCCTGTGGACCTCAGGGACTTTTGAGTATTGACAATAAAAGGAAGATGTTTCTCTAGAGACAAGGAAGAGCTTAGTTAGTAAGAGGATGAGCCAGACGCCAGAGCAGAATTGAAGCACTGGATTGCTCTAGGTCATTCGGTCTCGTGCCTCCTGTCCTCCCTGTGCTGGTCTTCAGCAGCACCTGACCCTGTGAGCAGGGACACAGACACAATGGACTGAGGAACTGGGAACGTGCCAGACAGAATGGGTATTCCACCAGATGAGATAGAAACAAACAAATAACTGATAATAGAAAAACGAGAAAAGGGGATCCAACAAACGTATAGTTAATATCTCTCAAAAGAACAAAACCCAAAAAATTCAATGATACAATGAAAGAAAAATTTTCTCACTTTTTTCCTGAGGTCTTTGTAAGTATCGATTCTGTACCTTTTGGCATTGAGTATTACTGAAGAGAACTCTGTGGCCAGTCTGATTTTTCCTCCTTGTATGTGCCTCACTCTGTCTGCCATGATATCTACACAATTTCTTCTTTATTCTGTCTTATATTTTCATCTGGACATGGTGTAAATTATTTTTATGTCAATAGTTTTTTTTCTCTTTGTAAGTGTGTGTTCTGTGTTCGGGAAAGGTTTTTTTAGTGGGGTCTTCGAATTTGTAATGTTTTTATTTTTTAATTTTTAATTTTTAATTTTTGCCATTCTTTTTCTAAGCTCACTGTTTCTGTTGTCTTAAGTGTTTTCTTTATACTTTTATATTTCTGCCTGAGCTTTTTGAAAGAGAGCTTAGGTTGTCTGTAATTTATCTGTGACTGTTGTTTTGAGAACTTTAGTGATACAAGTTCATTGACTATATTTTACTGATATTTCTATTTTTATTTTATTTTTTGCTTTTGCGAGGGTTCTGTTCTGATGGGAATTTATTGATTGATTGATTGTAATGGGGTTCTGCTCCATATGTCCCTCATCCTCCTCGGTTAGGCAGCAGGCTAGCCAGGGTGTGTCTTCCCTTGATGATAACGGACACACATGAGAATAGGTCCAGATGCACAAGGGTCTTTCTTGTGCCTTCTCCTTGAGTCATTTTTGCTAACATCCCATTGGCCAAAGCAACTCACATAGCTGAAGCCATGGTCAGGGGGTAAGGAAGTACCTTTACCTACTGCGAAGCCAGGGCAAAGTTATAAGGCCAAGACCCAAATTGCTGGAGTGAACAAGTGTGCTCCTCCCATAGAGATTACGTGGGTATGTGTGTGTGTTTGGGGGTGTGAGGGGTAGGAGTGAATATTTTCACATAATCTAAACTAGGGAACCCTCCTACACTGTTGGTGGGAATGCAAGCTGGTGCAGCCACTCTGGAAAACAGTTTGGAGGTTCCTCGAAAAGTTGAAAATAGAGCTACCCTATGACCCAGTGATCTCACTACTGGGTCTTTTACCCTAAAGATACAAATGCAGTGATCCAAAGGGGCATGTGCACCCGAATGTTTATAGCAGCAATGTCCACAACAGCCAAACTATGGAAAGAGCCTAGATGTCCATCAACAGATGAATGGGTAAAGAAGATGTGGTGTATATATACAATGGAACACTATACAGCCATCAAAAAAAGAAATCTTGCCATTTGTAATGATGTGGATGGAACTAGAGGGTATTATGCTAAATGAAATAAGTCAACCATAGAAAGACAATTGTCACATGATATCAGTGATATATGGAATTTGAGAAACAAGGCAGAGGATCATAGGGGAAGGGAGGGAAAAATGAAACAAGATGAAATCAGAGAGGGAGACAAACCATAAGAGACTCTTAATCTCAGGAAATTGAGGGTTGCTGGAGGGGAGAGGGGTGGGAGGGATGGGGTGGCTGGTGGTTGGACATTGGGGAGGGTATGTGCTATGGTGAGTACTGTGAAATGTGTAAGCCTGATGATTCACAGGCCTGTACCCCGAAACAAATAATACATTATATGTTAACAAATAATCTAATTTAATCTGGCAAATCCAGGCTTTTCTTTTTTTTTAAAGTTTTTAGCTCCAGTTAGTTAGCATACAGTGTTATATTAGTTTCAGGTGCACAGTATAGTGATTGCGCACTTCCATACATCGCCCAGTGCTCGTCCTGGCAAGTGCCCTCCTTCATCCCCATCACCTGTTTCCTCCGCCCCCCCGCCCCCCGACGATGATAACCATCAGTTTGTTCTCTATACTTAGGAGTCTGTTTCTTGGTTCATCTCTCTCTTTCTCTTTTTCCCTCTTTGTTCATTTGTTGTGTTTCTTAAATTCCACATGTGAGTGAAATCATATGGTATTTGTCTTTTTCTGAGTGACCGATTTTGCTTAGCATTATACTCTCTGGCTGCATCCATGTCATTGCAAATGGAAAGATTTCATTCTTTTTTAATGGCTGAGTAATATTCCAGGGAGAGAGAGAGAGATAGAGAGTGTGTGTGTGTGTGTGTGTGTGTGTGTGTGTGTGACATCTTCTTTATCCATTCGTCAATCGGTGGACACAAAGCCAAGCTTTTCAGTGGAGGCAGTATAGCTCTGGAGAGCAAACTTCCATCCCTACACTGATACCCTCATCATAAACAAATACTACTGAATGGGGAAATTGAGCAAAGTCTCACTTCAACAATATAAAGCCAGCCAGGACGAAGTACATTTTATATTACATCTATATGTATTCATGTTACTGAAACACGAGTTTCAAGGAAACAATGCTTATCATGTCTATGAAGGATTCGCTGCGATGATTGCTTTTTTAGCCATTCCATTCCAATTGATCCCATGGAAAAATGGCTGGTTAAAACCTAATAGATTAATTTCATGACCCACTAATGGGCTGTGTTTACAGTTTGAGAAAACACTGCCCCAGTTAATAGACCCCATATTTTGTCTACTTCCGTGTGTATTGATTGTCCTTCTCTGATACTTGGCTGGAGGGAGAGGGTTGATAAATGAGACAGACTCCCAGCACAACTCCCAGATTCTGACCGGCCATCAGCGGGTGTAGTTCTGGTCTCCCTGGGCGGTATGTTCCCTTGTTGAACTATTGCCGGTGGTGTACACATGAAGCTGGAATTGCCAGCACGCTTGGTTTTCAGGGCTCTTGAGAGAGATCTAGATGGTCATATTCTTTGACTCCCCTAACCCACTAACACAATGAATCATATTAATGGGATCCCTAATATTGAATCATCCCTGTATTCCTGGCATTAGCTGTACTTGGCCATGATATATCGTCTTTTTAAGATTCAACTGGATTTGGTTTACAGATAGTTTGTTGAAAAGTACTACATCTGTATTCATCAGTAATGTTGGTTAGTACTAGATTTTTCAGGTTTTTGTATTAGGATTTTTGTTAACGTCACAAAGATGGGTTGGAGCATTTTCCGTAATTTTTTTTCTTTTCGGGATCAGCTTAAATAGCACAGGAGTAACCTGTTCCTTGACGATTTGAAAGAACTTCATAGTAAACGGGGCACAGAACCTCTTTTGGGAGACTATTCTCTTTCAGCTTTTTTTACTTTCTATATGATTGTTGGGTTATTCAGGTTTTCTCCTACTTCTTTAATCAAATGTACCTTTTGATGTCTTTCTAGAAAATGTACCTTTTTCTAGAAACTATTCATCAAAAATTAAAAATTTTGTAGGGCAGAGGGAGGTATTCCATAATTTTTCAAAACTTTTAAAATTTTGCTTTAACTCTGATTTATTTTTTCTTCACTGAACGGAGTCTTTACGTTTCAAGTTTTGAAGTGCTGAATTTTGACGTGCTTTATTTCACGAATGTGGCAAGGATAGCTGACATTCTGACATTTTTCTAAATTGCCGTGGGTAGTTGCCTATAAATTATATTCCCTGGATTAGAGAAGGCCGTTCCATTCTCTACTCTTTCTTCTGATCCTTCCCATCTACTGTTAACTCCCTCCCCGCACTGAGTCCTATTTAGTCCCGGCGAGGAGCAGTCTGCCTGTGTTCTTCTTGTCTCCTGCTGACTTTTGTCCTCAGGAGCCCACCTTCCCCCACAAGTGCTTGTCCAGCTGTTTCCAGAAACAGAGACAGTTCTCCCCTTGAGAGGAATAATGGGTCCAGCCGTTGGGTAAAACTGAATTCTGCTTCCCCATTTGCTGAGCTTGGCCTCCCGGTTGTTTTGAAGTTTTTCCAATATTATCTATAATGACATCTTCAACATTTTGGCACACGAGTATTTTAATTACCAAGTTGTACCAGTTCACACTCCCAGGAGGGCCCTGGGAGGTTGCCCTTGTCACCATACAGTCACCAGCATTTGATATCACTAGAAACAAGTTGTCTGTTTCATAGCATTTTGGACATTTTAAATTTCATCAGCCTTGAATGTAGATGGAAGTGACCACCTTGGTTTTCAGAGCCCGGAATTCTGAGGGTTGGTGTAGCTCATTTAAGGGTACATTTTAAGCTATGTTAGAAAATGGATTAACTAGGGGTTATTTATGAAAAAATAAGGTACCAGTAATTTGGGGCGGGTGTGGATAAAATTACGAGCCAAATTTGCTGTTACTCAGTGAGATCTGGACTTTCAGGGCTCCAGAGGAGTCTGGAAAGAAGAAAGCACTGTCAGAATTTTCTGCTGGGGTGAAGGCAGGGCTTGTGAAGACTGCCTTCTGCTTGTTTGGTTCTGTTTGTTGGCTTGGATGATGGCCCATTTGCCGGGACTGAAGATGGAAGAAACTGATGGAAAGAAGCAGCCCAAAGGTAAGGGGCACAGCTGTCCTTCTGGAGGCAGAGTTGCCCATTTGTTGGCAATAACTTGTGGTCATACTAAGCTCGGGTTGGGAGGGAAGAGAGAGGGAAATGTGTGGGATGGGCAGATTGAAGCAGCTCCAATGTCCTGTGGCTAGTTAAACCAAATTCCTTTCAAGGCACACTTCACATGTAGAATGCAGAGCTTTCTTTCCATGGAGCGGTGGTCACAGGCACCATGGTCCCTAACACACTCCCTCCTCCATGGCCCTCTGATGAAAGAAGACTTTCCCAGATCCTGCTCAAGGTCTCATGCTTTGCCTCATGCTTCAGGATGGGCTTTGTGGCCTTGCATCCTGGAGGAAGCCCAGTGGCTTTGAGCTGACCTTCAAACCGTCCTTCCCATTCCATCCTTGGGAGGTCCAGCATGTGGCAGGCATCATCGTTCCGTGCTTTGGGGGTGGAGCTCTTGTGCTGCACACGCTGTAAACACTCTCTGGGATGCATTAGCCGCTTCCATCGTGAGAGCCAGGAAAGCATCTGGAGCACGGAGTAGGGAAGGAACGCGTGGAGTGGCAGGCGGCCTTGCTCTGGCGGGTTCTGATGTTCAGGCTGTGATGTGAGGAGGCTGCTTACCTGGCTGGTGCCAAGTGTGGACCTGGCTGCCGCCTGCGGGGGCCTGCTGGGGCCTTAGCGACGTACTCGGCAACCTGACGCTTTAACGGACCATGGAAAGATTCGGGGTGGGGAGCAGGGAAGAGCCCAGCCCATGCTGCGGAATGAGCTAGCTACAGTTTATTATGCAGATAATTGACGAAATTAATAGAGAGGCTCATACACGTACACGGGCACACGGCAACACAGGTGGCGTGCTGATGCAGCCCTCAGTCCTTCCCCGGTCGGGCGTTGGTGAATCCCAGGAAAGTGACAGGCCAGAGTCTCTGTCCTTGTTGGCCTCATTCCGATTTTTTTCTGTGCTGTCTGCTGATCCACTTTGGTGCCCACCCCAGGACACAGGTGTTTCACGCCAGCCTTGGCTCCCAGCGTTCTCCCTTGGCTCGCCCTCGAGCGGTTTCCTGGAGAGAGTTAACAGATTTTTCCATTCTAGGAATAACCAAGGGAATCTTGTCCTTCGAAAGACCCATGGCACCCAGGACGTGGGCATCATTCTGTAAGTCGTGTGGAAATACTCACGGAGCTCAGAGCTCTGTTCTGCAATGTCAGACTGTGGGATTAGCACCTCGTTCTGAGATTCGGTTAACAAACACACTGACTGGCGATCCCTGGTGAGATCACGAAAGAAAACTTCCGTGGTATGCTAGAATTCCCTCCGGGGGCCGGGGGGGGGGTGGTGGTGTATGTTGTTCGCAAGTATTTTCTCCTGGTCTGTAGCTTGTTTTTTTTTTTTTAAATCTTCTTACTTAGGGTCTTTCGTAGACCAAAAGTTTTTAATTTTGATGAAGTCCAGTTTATCATTTTTTTTTCATTTGTGGATCATGGTGTTTGGTGTCGTGGCTAAGAACTCTGTGTAGCTCTAGGTCCTGAAGATTTTCTCCTATGTCTTCTTCTAGAAGTTTTATGTTTTTATACTTTGTGTTTAAATTCATGATTCATTTTGAATTAATTTTTGTATAAGGTGGGAGGCTAAGGCTAAGACTTACTTTTGCCTGTAGATATCCAAAGGTTCCAGCATCATTTGTTGGAAAAACTCTCCTCCTTCCATTGAATTACTTTTGCTCCTTTGTCAGAAACCCATGGGAATATCTGTGTGGGATTATTTCTATATTTTGTTCCATTGAGCTGTATGTCTCTCTTCCAGTAAGACATTGTGTTGCTGTAGCTATATAATAAGTATTGAAATTGAGCTCAGTGCTCCTTCGTACTTCAAAATTATTTAAGCTATTCTATTCCTTTGCATTTTCTGTAAATTTTGAATAAGCTTGTCTCTAGATACCAAAAAATCTTGCTAGAATTTTGATAGGAATTGTGTTAAACCTATTGGTCAGTTTGAGGAAGGATTAACATCTTAATTATATTGAGTCTTCCAATCCATGAACATGGTCTGACTTTTTATTATTTACATAGATTTTGGCTTCTTTTACAAGTGTTTTGTAAAATTTTCAATGTGTCTTTTAGATTTGTATCTAAATAGTCCGTACTTTTTTGGAATGATTGTAAATGGTGTTGGGGTTTTCATTTCATTATCCCCATGTTAGTTGCTAATACGTAGGAAAACAATTGATTTTTGTGGGTTGTTCTTGTACCCTATAGCCTTTCTAAACTCATTTATTATTTCTAGGAGGGTTTGTGTGTGCGTGTGTGTGTGTGTGTGTGTGTGTGTGTGTGTGTGTGTGTGTGTATGTGCGTGTTTGTGTGTGTGATTTCCTTAGGATTCTGTATATAGACAATGTGGATTAAGCCTAAAATTAAGGGCCAGTATTGTGTGCTGCCTTGACATCTGGTGAAACCAGGAGGGTCTAGAATGGCCTCATGGCATGTTCCCTTCTCCACTCTGCTCCCATGGATATGGGCTCCTAGCCAAACAACCTTCCTTGTCTGGGGGCCAGGCAAGGTTCCTGCTTATACCTGAAAGTGGGTTTCAGTTCCTTGCCAGACTACAGAATTCAAATAAGCCAGTCACATCCTTTTCAAGGAACCAGAGGTCACGCCTTGAACACTACCTCCTTGCCTCTGTCCTTTCTTGTTTACTGTCTTCCCAAGTGAAACCCCCACACGGCTCTGCATGGCCTGCGGTGCCGTCTTCTCCTGGGCTGTGAGTATGTGATTAATAACCTGCTGTCTGTCTTCTCAGTTCAGTGTCAGGTGTCGGGTGTCTGGCCATTCCTATAACCCAAGGCAGAACCCCTCCCTTGTCAGGTGGGTGAATTGGAGGTGATTAAACAGACAGTCACGTCATCTACAAATAAGGACCGTTTTGTTTCTTCCTTTTCCATCTGTATGCTTTATTGAGGTTTGTTTTATGTCCCAGAATGTGGTCTCTCTTGAATGTTCCATTGGCAAGTGAAAAGAGTGTATATTCTGCTGTTGTTGGGTGGAGTGTTCTTTAAATATCAATTAGGTTTGGTTGGTTGACGATATTATTTACTTCTTCTCTATCTTTGCTGACTTTCTCTCTAGTTATTCAGTCAGTTGCTGAGAGAGGGGTGTTGAAATCCCCAACTGTAATTGTGGATTTGTCTATTTTTCCTTTCAGTTTTATCAGTCCTTGCCTCACGCATTTTGAGGCTCTGTTCTTTGGTGCATGCTCATTTAAAATTTCAGTGTTTGCTTAGTGGAATGTTCCTTTATGTCCTTGGACATTTTCTTTGCTCTAGAGTTTATCTGATATTAAGGTAGCCACTCCTTTTAAAAAATTGCAATTAAATATAATATTCACATAATATAAATTTTCCTTTTACTTTAATATTCTCTTACTTTCAACCTACCTACACCATTATATCTGAAGTGAGTTTCTTATAGACAGCATAGAGCTGAGCTCTGTGTGTGTCTCTAATCCATTCTGCCAGTCTTTCTCTGGTATACTGGTGTATTTGGTGTATTTTGATCATTTACATTTAATGTAATTATTGATATGTTACAATTCTATGCTATGTTAGGACTTTAGCCTGCTATTTTTTTTTCTTTTTGTTTCCTCTGTTTCCCTTTTCTTGCCTTCCTGTGGGCTACTTGAACATTTTTTAGAACTCCATGTTCATTTATTTATAGAGATTTTAAATGTCTCTTGATTCTCCCTGCCCCCCCCCATCGTGATTGCTCTGTCTTATGAGTTACCTCAAGTGATGTGTAGAAACCTGACCTCCATGTAGGTTCTTTTACCCCTCCCCCCTTTTAATATGGTAACTGTCTTAAATATGTTCTTTTTGTACGTCGAGTGCCATATCAGATGATACAATTTTTGTTTTAGCTGTCAAACATTAATAAAAAGCACAGCTCATTAAGAGAAGGGTATCCCATTATCTATTTTTTATCTATTATTTGGTTCTTTCTTCCTACTTGAAGTTCCAGGCCTCCTTCTGTTATCATTTTCCATCTCTTTGGAACACTTCTTTTTTCCTTTCTTTAAGGGTAGGTCTTCTGGTGACAGAGTCTTCATTTTCCTGTACCCGAGAATGTTTTCATTTCCCTTTTATTCCTGGAGGGCATTTTTGCTGGGTATACAATTCTGGTCTAACTGATATTTCAGCACTTGAAACACGTGCTTCTTCCTTCTGACCGCTTTGGTTTATGAGAAATCCACTGTAATTCAGATTGTTCCCCAATCTGTTTGTCCTTCAATTTTTGTTTGTCCTTCAATTTCAGATGTTTGATTATGATGTGTCCTGTTGTGTCTTTCTTTGGGGTTGTTCTGTTTAAGGATACAGATTCTCGAATCTTTGGTTTTATGCTTTTTCCCAAATTGGGAAAATTTTGGCCATTATTTCTTCAAATATACTTTTTCAGCCCCACACTATTTCTCTTTTCCTTCAAGCTCTGTCATCTCAATATGCTAAAAAACTGCACCTGGTGAGTTTTTTTTTTTTTTAAATTAAGTTGTTGTATTTTCAGTTCTGCAATTTCTATTTGTTTCTTTCTTTGTCATGTCTTGTATTTCTTTTCTGTGATTTTCTATCTTTGTGTTTCAAGAGGATTCATAATTGGTTACTGAAGAATTTTTATGATGGCTGCTTTAATATCCTTGCCAGATAATTCTGACATCTGAGTCATCTCAGTGTTGGCATCTGTTGGTTGTCTTTTCTCATTTAAGTTGTGATTTTCCTGGTTCTTGGTATAACAAGTATTTTTTAAGTTGTATTCTAAATACTTTTGGTATTATGTTATGAGACTCTGGAATCTACTTAAATCTATATTCTATTATAGTCAGCCTGTTTAGATTAGCATACAGGTCCTTGTCTGTTTTTGTGGGCCATAATTATAATGACAATTCAATTTTTAGAGCCCTTGTGGTGGTGTTCTGGTTGGCTTCATCTATGTACAGTGATATTCCACTTTCTAGTTCAATTCCCAAACCTTTTATACTGTTAATACTGGTCAGTTTCATTTGTGGGTAGGTTAAGGGTCTGCTTAGGACTTTATATGCAAGTTTAAAAATTCCCTTTCTCTAACAACTCTCTTCTAAGCTCTGACTCACTCTCCTCATTCTACTTGGGAGGGGAAGGAGTGCCACCTGCCCCTGCTGGGCGAGGGGTGGGAGTCCAGGTTCCCCACTTGCTCTCAGCAGATAATGTGTATCAGTGGGGAAAGTGACACCTTGGGCTGCCCACTGTTGCTCAGGGTTAGGGATGGGAGTCCAGGATCCCCACCTGGTCTTTGGTGATAACACGCCATTAGCTAGGGGACAGTAGCATGTCCAGACTGTCCAGTGAGATAGTCCCGAAGTGAAAGTCCAGGCTCTCCACTCATTCTACTCATTCTTTGCTGACACTGCTGCTGCTGGTGGTGCGGCATCCATGCTCTTTGGCTAGGGCAAGGTGGTTATTGCCAAAAGGATTTCTGTCCTGCTGGGCTGTGCCTGGTCCTTTGACTAGAGAGAATAAACTTCTACCGGGGCTTTTACAGAGTGGGTGTCTTTGCTTACTGGTTTTCTGTGTTGCAGTTGTCTGCACTCTGTCCAGAACATATGGAACTAGAAGGAAAACCCAGGGAACCCACTACTATCTTGTTCCTCAAGCCCTGAGGTCCCTAGCCTATCAGCCCTCTTCTTTTCTCCTCTCTGAGTCTTGTTATGATTGTTTGCTTCATTATGTCCAGGGTTTTTAGTTATACTTAGCAGGGGGAGTAGGGACACTTGAATCTACACCATTTTGTTTATAATCCAGCATTTTTTAAAAATCTTTGAGGAATTGAGTATTTTCACTAGATATGACCAGGTTCTGATTTTGATCTACACAGCTGATCTATTTTCTTTGGACTGGGGAGTTTTCTTTCAGTATATCTTTACATTTCTTTTTCTCTTCCAGTTTTTCTGTTCTCTCCTTTAAGACCATGAATTATCCATATGGGATCTCCTTTGTCTATTCTCCTTGCCTATCATCTTCCATTATAATTCTAGCATTTTCCCTTTCATTCCCAATTCTCATGCTTGTCACAGACTCTTAATTTTCTGTAATGTAATTTCTCTCTTTAATCTACCTAATGCTTGAAGACACTATTTCCATATGCTGGCTGCTTTTTCATCTGAAACTGTTGTTTTATCAACTCGTCTTTCCTGCCTTTTTTCTCTAAGTTCACATTTACTTTAGTTTCTTTAAATGTTCAAAGCAAATGCTATCTAAAATTGTTTCCTAGAATAAAACCTTTTTTCTGAAAATTTATCTCTTGCATGTTATGTTATTTCTTTTTGTGCTGTAGATGTTTGTAGTTTCCAAGTTGGTTTAATTCCATTCACTTGTCCTCAAATAAACATTTGCAATGACCCTATCACCATACACATTATTCCCCAAAACCAGTGAGGCACACTTTTCTTGGTATCAGTCAGGATAGGCTAGATCATGCTGCAGTAACATCCAAAATAATTGCAGCAGCATAATATATGGAAGAGTTTCTCCTCGTTCATTGCATATCAGTCACATTTCTTCTCAGTTCCATTGCCATCTGAAACATTGCCGGTTGACATTGCTTTGGAAAATAGAAAATGTGACAAGTTGAGAACTCGTTTGAAAGCTTCCGAATAGAAGTGACACATATCACTCACATTCTGTTAGCCAAAGTAAGTCACACGGCCACACCTAACATCAAAAGGATGGGAATGTGCACCATGGGCCCAAGAGGGAAACTAGAAATATTTAGTCAACAGCACTGATGGCTACCATAGTTCACCCATTGTTTGCTTGTGTGCCCTAGAAATCCATCTTTAAGATTGTTAGGAGTGGATCTAGGAAGAGTTAAGCAAGTACCTGCCAGCCTGACCATATCAGTAGTTACAGCTGACATCTGATTATTAAATACTTGAAATATCATTCTTGATTATATAGGTTTTTTTTTTTTTTAATTGCAGCTTTGTTCATTCAGCACCATGAAGGTCTGATTGTGGGAGCTGGGATCATGGCCCTGTCAACAGACTCATTTGGATGTGACTCCTTGCTTTCCCTGCTACTTTTGACTTTGATCCATGGTTAGAGACTTCAAGTTGTCCCTGCCTCTGCTGTGCTTTGTCATGGTTTCCAGCTGGGAACCCCCCCCCCCATCTAGAAGTTATTCTAGAATTTTGCTTACTTACTCCCATAATGTTCCTACGCACCACTCTCCTAAGAATGGACATTTACAAATCTACCCTTAGTGACTTTTTCTTTATGTGATCCTGCCTATACTTGATAAAAAAAAAAAATCCTTAGACTTTTATGACTGGCATCATTTCAAGACTATTCTTCAAAAGTATTGATATTCCCAGGGTCTGTTTTTCTTTGGTCATTTGGGACAGTTTCTGGGTGGGGGAACTTGGTCACTTCCATTACCTGAAGGCCGACATCTTGACCCTGTGGCTCTCAGGATGGGCTCAGCATTGTCGCAGGCTTCTCTGCATTCTCTGCGTTGTCATATGCGGTAGGCCAGTTGTGTCTAAAAACTCAGGGGTAGATGAACAGAACACCAAAGATCATGGAGCCCAAAACCAACCTCACCAAGGTCTCAGAACAGGTGAGGGTCAGAGCTAGGACTAGACCCACTCCTCTAGTCCACTCGATGTCTTGCTCTAGATAACTTATGGCATTGGAGCCAGTGGCTAGTGGCTGAGTTGCTGTACCTGCCACTACCTTAGGTACATCACATCTTCCTTTACTTCTTTTCTGTGCTTCCTCTGTTTGCCCTTCTATTCCAACCCTTTTACCCTTCTTCTCCTACACGTTAGGGCTGCCAGCGGAGCCTACTAGCACATCCCCTCTTTACCGTTGGCCCTGAGTACCGAATAGATCACTGACTGTGTGTTGGAAGAAGGAAGCATTTGGTGTGTAGTTGGAGAACATTGGTGTGAAAGGGTAGAGAGATTCCATATTTGTTTATTGTACAAGGAAGCATGATAGTGCTGTAGTCTAAATAATGCTAATTGGGCTTTCTCTTGGTTTGGCCTGAATCATGCTGTTTTCCTTAAATTTTCCATCAGAGAGCAGATGTCATCGAATGACTTTCCTACAACTGTTTGCTTTCTTAGAAGTGAGCTATGTTTATTTCTTCAGTTACAAAAATGTGTTGTTTATAACTTGTAAAGAAATGCGAATGTATCCCAATTTGCTTCCCATCCACTTTTCTCACTGGGTCATTACCCGGCCTGTTGTCAAGTGGCCCAGATGGCCTTCATGGTGTGGTGGTCGAGGAAGACATCCCAGGCAGGCCTTGAGAGCTTGCCTCATTTATCAGAGGTTTGGGAGTACGAGGAAATTCACTTGGAAATATTTGGACGCAGGCCACATATTCAGTTTTAGGTATTGGCTCAATAAAACCGGTCATCCCTTTGAGCCAAGATGAAATCAGTGGGAAGAATGAAAGTAAGTAGATACTTGCTCAGACCTTCTATTTGTGGTCGTCGAGATAGGCATCTCTGAGTTCTTGCTCTGTCTTTGTACGTGGCTCACTGTTTCCTCCAAACAGTGGGCTGATTGTGTATCCATGCCCTAGTCAAGCTGAACTATGGCTCATGCTTTCCTCTGCTCCTTCTCCCCTGCTCAGTCCTTTCTCCACTTGCCCCCCTGTTCTAATTCAAGATGCAAGACTTTAACAGAGTCTTCCCCAGCCCTCTCACTGCTCTAAATCTCTCCCTTATTGTGTCCCACCTTGTAACCGAGGTGTTTCTATTCATGTCTTTTCTCCCCCATTGGACTTCACATTTGGCTTTTCTCCTGTGTTCCCTGGGGGCTGTGTCTGCTTTCCCTTTGGGTCCGCCGTCCAGCACAGCTCCCGGGACCCTGTGAGGACTCATGGGAGGACATACGCTCTGCTTTGGCAGAAGTTCATATTGAGTTGGGGAGAGGAGTACGTAACATGAGAAGTAGAGAATGGGTCCTGCTGAAGCCTTCCCGGAAGGGCTTCTGGTCCGATCCAGCCAGACCCCCAGTCCATCCGGCACTGCACTCTGCTTCTCCTGGGCCCTCGCCGAGTTCGCTAGAGTGTCCCTTGTCCCTGCCAGTCTGGGGCCTTTCCCACGTGCACCGTGGAGCCTCTCCTGTGGGCAGCCTGGGCCCTGAGACATCCAGAAGACCTGGCTTAGCCTTTGGCAGCCCGAGACCATTTACTCCACCTCTCTGGTTTGTGTTTTCTCATTCTGCTGTTTGGAAAAACACTGAAGGTTTCTCCCTCATGTAACAGTACTTGTTGTTCCTGGCAGCACACTTCGCCCTGATATTCCAATTTTAGGGCTTTCTGGTAGATTCGAAATTCAAGGCGAAAATGGCTTGTTTAGGACTTACAAAAGCAGCATCGGTTTATCGCTTGAGAATCCTGGCTTATTTCCTGTAACTGTTCTATTCTTCTTGACATTTATGCTTCGTCGCCAAAATCTTTTTATTGGGTAATAATTAAGAATTAGAAAGGATTAAATAATAATACAGTTCATACTCATGTACTACCTTCTAGCTTCTAGGAAATAAAACATTGTCAATACAAAGATCTAGGTACATTTCCCTCTTTTTCTCTCCTTGTTGTCCCCATAGGGAAAGACTCTTTGGAATTTTGAGTTTATAGTTCCCTTCCTTGTCTTTATAGTTTCCCTACATATTTCTAAAGTATATAGTGTTGTTTTGTACTTTTTAAACTTAATATAAATGGAATTATACACAGAGGGGCACCTGGATGGCTCAGTCGGTTAAGTGTCTGCCTTCTGCTCAGGTCATGATCTCCGGGTCCTGGGATCGAGTCCCGCATCGGGCTCCTTGCTCAGTGGGGAGTCTGCTTCTAACCTCTGCCTCTGCCTCTGCCCCGCTCATGCTTTCTCTCAAATAAACAGATAAAATCTTTAAAAAAATATGGAATCCTACACAGAGTTTTCTGCAGCTTGTTTTTCTTGCCCAACATTCTGTCAATGAGAATTATCAGTGTTGTTAAGTGTAGCTTTAATTCATTTATTTCTGTTACTGTGTGGTATTCCACTGTATGGAGACGTTAAAAGCTATTTATTCATTCTCCTGTAGGACATTTAATTAAGGTTGTTTCCAATTTTGTTTTTATGAACAATTCTGTCCATCTTCTTTTTGAAGATTGATTTCTCTTAGGTCTATGCCTAGGAGTGGAATTTCTGGGTGAAACGATACACCTGTCTTCAACTTTACCAGCTACCATAAAGTTATTGTCCAAAGTCATGGTACCTGTTTATAGTCCAACCCCAAATCCAAGAATACTCATACCACATTATCTCCAACATTGGATGTTGTCAGGCTTTTTCATTTTTGTCAGTTTCTGTGTTGTAAAATGGTACGTTTTTGATGTTATAATTTGTATTTTCTTGATTATTGTAAAATACTCCCTTTTTCATATTTACTGGCATTCGGTTTCTACTGAGAATTGCCTATCCATACTTTTTACTCATGAGTTTTTCTGGGTATTTTTGGTCTCACTTATTCGTAGCCATTATCTATATATTCTAGCCATTAATCCTTTGTTGCTTACCTGTTTCTTCTCCGTCAGTGGCCTACATTTTTACTTGCTTTGGTGAAAAAAGTGTTTATTTGAGTTTTAACATAGATTCTCCATAGCATATACATTCCGGGAGAGTAGGGACTTGGATCTCTTTTGCTCAGCAATGTATCCCAAGTGCCCAGAGCAGCATATGATGGGTGGCCCATGTTAAAAAAATATTATTTGAATATATGAATGGATAGATGTTTATTCCTCTTATCATTTATAGTTTGCCTTTTTCTGAGCCTTTTTAGAGAAATCCCTTCTAAATATTCTTGATGCCACACAGATATTCTTGTATGTTTTCCTCTCAGTGTTTAGCCTCATTCATTTTTTTGCCCAAAGAAAAATTTTCTATGCTATATGGCTCTTTGAAGAAGAAATGAATGAGTTTTCCAACAGGCTGTGTTTCTTACTGTGATATCAGACAGCTCTCTTTACCTGGAGAACCTCAGTGTTTCCCCCTTATTTGGAAAATAAGGATGGGGATGATATGAACTTGCCTTGCAGGGTGTTTGTGAGATTAGCTTAAATAGGCTCTGCCAGGCACCTGGTCCATGCCCGGGACAGAGGAGGCGTCCAGTAATGCGGTCGCTCTTTCCTTCTCTCATATCTTCATGAGGAAAGGCGCAGCGAGAGCAGGGCCCCCGGAATCTGAGACTGTCTTTCCCGGCCACTTCCCCGTGGACATGTCGAAACCCCACGATGGGCTCTTTCCAGCCTCTCTCTGGCAGCTGGCTCCCCTCCCTCCTCCTTCCTTCTGGTCTGGCCTCATCTCCACCGCCTGGGTTTCTGCCTGAAGCCAAGTAGCAGACGCCTCTCTTTTACAACCTGTCACAAACCCCTGAGTAGATCCAGGCTGACCTTCGAGCTGCTCCACCATTTTCCCCTCTAAAAACGTAAAGACACTTTTCATCAGTTTTTAAGCAAGGCTATGTAATGCTCCGGTTTCCTCCCAGGAAGGCTTGTGATGCGTTCACATGTCAGTTACTTGTACACACAACCAACAACATCGTGCGGTTCTTCACGGCGGGCTCCGGCTTCTAACAGGGGCACGGGCTGAGCTGGAGAAGGAGCTGGAATCCTGCAGTTTGAGCTGGGTTGACATGCAGCTGCTAGCAACGGGAGACACGGAAGATGGTTTCTGTCTTAGGCGGCCCACAACATCACGGTGAAGATGTTCGTGAGGCTTTATGGCTTCTCGGCCAAGACTCACGTTGCATCTAGTTGTTCGACTTCACAGTGGCGTTGGAAGGTGGGATTTTTGAGGTGTGTTCTTGCAATTAAACTCCTTCACGCTGGTTTGTGATTGATGGCCATTTTCACCAGAGCCAATAACCGAGCGGCGGATGCAGACTCCTTGGGCGCAGAGTCTGCAGTGCTGTGAGGTCTGGATTATTCCTTTCTGAAGCCCCTTTAGGTGTCATGTGCTCAGTCTTGACCCCAAGTCTGCATCTTGGCGAGTAGGGGGGCCGGAGATGCCCACCTGTCTTAGACCAGGGCGCCTCCTTCTCAAAACTTGCAGGGAAGTAAGAACTACCCCAGGATCCTATATCGTGTTGTTCAAAAGCAATGCGATACGAGCCACAGATGTCACAGATGTATGGTTCCTAGGAACCAGGTTAAAAGAAGTGAAAAGCGAGTGTTGGAGAGGATGTGGAGAACAGGCTACCCTCTTCCGCTGTTGGTGGGAATGCAAGTTAGTGCAGCCACTTTGGAAAACAGTGTAGAGATTCCTGAAGAAATTAAAAATAGAGCTACCCTATCACCCTGCAATTGCACTACAGGACATTTACCCCAAAGATGCAGATGCAGTACAAAGAAGGGCCACATGTACCCCAGTGTTCATAGCAGCAATGGCCACAATCGCCAAACTGTGGAAAGAGCCAAGATGCCCTTCAACAGACGAATGGATCAAGAAGATATGGTCCATATGTACAATGGAATATTATGCCTCCATCAGAAAGGATGAATACCCAACTTTTGTATCAACATGGACGGGACTGGAAGAGATTATGCTGAGTGAAATAAGTCAAGCAGAGAGAGTCAGTTATCATATGGTTTCACTTACTTGTGGAGCATAAGG
Source organism: Potos flavus (assembly GCA_028534135.1). Classification (NCBI taxonomy): domain Eukaryota; kingdom Metazoa; phylum Chordata; class Mammalia; order Carnivora; family Procyonidae; genus Potos; species Potos flavus. The sequence continues at coordinate 2,344,761 of CM052896.1, read as the reverse complement.
AAAAACATGGAGGACATTGGGAGAAGGAAAGGAAGGGTGAATTGGGAGAAATCGGAGGGGGAGACGAAACATGAGAGACTGTGGACTCTGAGAAACAAACTGAGGGTTTCAGGGGGGGTGGGGGGTTGGGTGAGCCTGGTTGGTGGGTATTGAGGAGGGCACATATTGCATGGAGCACTGGGTGTGGTGCATAAACAATGAATCTTGGAACACTGAAAAAATAAAATAAAATTAAAAAAAGAAAAAAAAAGAAGTGAAAAGAAACAAGATCAGTTTTAGCAATATATTTCATTTTACCCCAAATACCCAAGTATGACCATTTCAACATGTAGTCAATATAAAAAATTCTCACTGAGATGCCTCACCGTGCCTTTTGGCACACGAAGGGTTTGAAATCAAGTGTTTATTTTCCACGTAGAGCCCGTCTCAGTTCAGAAGACGGGAGTCCCCCTTCCTCCCGGCTGCCTTTCCCGCAGTTCCGGTTCCCCGGGCTCGCCTGCAGCCCTGAAGCAGGTGATCCTCCTTCTGACGCTTCCTCCGAAGGTCACGAGCCGCCTGACGCTACGTCAGCGCGCTGCGTCAGGAGTCACGTCATCTCTCACGCAGGCGTGGTGTGCTCTCACGGCCTCCCGAGAAGAACGGTTAGTACAGAACGGAGATTCGGAGACGCAGAGAGATCACAGTCACTTAACCTTTGGTACGGTATATGGTTACAGTTGCTATTTTATTCCTGTTCTTGTTGTTAATCTCTTACTGTGCCCGGTTTATACATTAAACTCGACCCTACGTAGGTATGGGTAGGAAAAAACACAGGCTGTCTAGGGTTTGGTGCGATCTGTGGCTTCAGACATGCCCTGGGGGGACTGCTGCGGTCATGTTTCCGACGCCCATTGCCGCGTTGCCTAGCGGCTCCTGGACTGGACACAGGACTCCTTGGGAAGAGGTTGGAGCCAGCATGTCGTGCGTCCCATCTTTCCTGCATCTTGCAGACCACCACTAGCTGATTTCCTGTGTTCTCTTCTCCTTGCAGGGAGAGAACCAGGGTGCAGCTGAAACTTTCCATAGTCTGGAGCAGGTGAAAGCTCTGTTCGCCTTCCAACCCTCCCCCATAAGCTACTTAGGATTTAAGTCTGCCGGGGAAGGTTCGTCTTTGCATAGAAGTAACTTGGAGTGATGTTTCCATATTCCTCAATAGTAGTTCTTAGATTGGGAGGTCAAGCAGGCATATAATTCGCATATTTTAAAATTAGCAAATTGGTCTGAAATGCTCTTGTGATACTTTCTCGAGAATATAATTTCCTCAAGGGCAGAATGGTGTCCGTGTCTTTTACCACTGTCATCGGGCCTCCCACATGGCCTGGCATAGAGCTACTGCTCAGAAAATACTGAAGGAAGGCGTCCACGGATGTGCTATGGTGTTTCACATCCCCAGCATCCTATCTGGTACTGTAGTTTTATCCAGTTCAGATTTTTTGTTTAAAGATTTTATTTATTTTATTTGACAGAGAGAGAGAGAGTGAAAGCACAAGCGGGGGGAGCAGCAGACAGAGGGAGAAGCAGTCTCCCAGCTGAGCAAAGAGCCCGACATGGGACTCGATCCCAGGACCCTGGGATCATGACCCTAACCAAAGGCAGACGCTTAATTGATGGAGCCCCCCAGGCGCCCCTGTCCAGTTCAGCTTTTAAACATGGATTTGTTCTGAGATTATATTTGGGAGACAGCAATTTTTTTGTGCAGCTTTTTAAAGTGAGGATTGCAGTGTGTTCTTTATCTGAATCTAAACATCTGAAAGTCTAGTTTGCTACAGTGTGTTTCAAACATGACCCTTGCCGGGAGTGGGTAGTATTTTAAAGAGTCTTTGCCAATCTGATAAGTGTTTGAGATTTATTTTTTTTACCGCCAGTGATATCCATAAGTTTAATAGCTGTGTTCGTGTCTTCTTTTATGGGTTTCATATTCATGTCTTTGCCTTTTTTCTGTGAATCTGTTCCTCATCTTCTTGCTGATTTTTAAAAAGCTATTATTATACACCGAAGTTAATAATCTTTTGCCTGTTACATATGTTTAAAATATTTTAATGTTTTATTCACTTACATTTTTTTCTTTGGAAGGATTTTTCTTTAAAGTTTTTAGTTTAATTCCAGTTAGTTGACATACAGGGTAATATTAGTTTCAGGTGTACAAGTTAGTGATTCAACGCTTCCACACAAGTGCCCTCCTTCGTCCCCATCACCTGTTCCCCCCGTCCCCCATCCACCTCCCCTCTGGTGACCAGCAGTTTGTTCTCTATACTTGAGAGTCTGTTTCTTCATTTTCCTCTTTTTTCCTCCATGCTCGTTTGTTTTATTTCTTAAATCTCACATATGAGTGAAATCATATGGTGTTTGTCTTTCTCTGACTGACTGACTTCACAGCATCATACTGTCTAGCTCCATCCATGTCATTGCAAATGGCAAGATTTCATTCTTTCTGATGGCTGAGTACTATTGCATGATATAGATATACACACCCACCCACCCACCCACCCACACACACACTACATCTTCTTTATCCATTCATCAATTGGTGGACACTTGGGCTCTTTCTATAATTTGACTATTGTAGAGAATGCTCCTATAAACATTGGGGTGCATGTATCCCTTCAAATTAGAATTTTTCTATTTGGATAAATACCTACTAGTGCAATTGCTGGATTGTAGGGGTGTTCTATTTTTAACTTTTTGAGGAACCTCCCTAGTGTTCTCCAGAGCCACTGCCCCGCTTGCATTCCCACCAACAGTGCACGAGGGTTCCCCTTTCTCCGCATCCTCACCAACACCTGTTGTCTCTTGTGTTGTTGATTTTAGCCATTCTGACAGGTGTGAGGTGATACCTCCTTGTGGTTTGGTTTGTATTTCTCTGATGATGAGGGATGTTGAGCATCTTTTCATGTGTTTTTTGGCCATTCATTTGTCTTCTTTGGGAAAATGTCTATTCATATCTTCTGCCCCTTTGTTAATTGGATTATTCATTTTTTAGTGTTCACCTTTAAATCGTATTTAAAATTTTAATTTTGGTATTAGCTCTATCACTATTGTTAAGGTTTCTGCCTTTGAGATTGTACTTCTGAAGGTTTTTCCTGCACCAAGATCTGATATGCATTAAATATATTTTGTTCTGCACAGTGGCTGTATCAGAATCATGTAAGGTCATGCAGTCCTATGGCGATGGCAAATTGAGTTGGTTCATGCTACTCCCCCTCTAAGGCTATGTAAACCCAACCAGCCCTCTGAAAAAGGGTTGGTTCTGGGGCTGACAGGCAGGCTGGTCTGGAGAGAGGATTCAGGCTCTACCAGCACCCGTGGAGACCGCATTAGGATAAAGGCTCAGAGCTTTTCTCCATCTGGGAAGAGAATGGGATTAGCGACAGAGGGGAGTTCTCCTGGTGGCCTAGGAGACTGCTTGTGGCCAGCTAGTTCTCTTGGGGCTCCAGGGGGCATTGGTAGTGCCTGCTCCTTTCCGTGTCTGGGATGGTAAGCACTCGGAGCAGCTTTGAGCAGCATCATGTATGCGAGAGTACAGACACAGTGCCTTTAGTCCCAAATCGTGAAGGGTCCTTAAGGAGCTTCCCCCAGAGACCCAAAGGGTTTTTTTTTTTTTGTTAACCTATAATGTATTATTTGCTTCATGGGTACAGGTCTGTGATTCATCAGGCTTACACGTTTCACAGCGCTCACCATAGCACATACCCTCCCCAATGTCCATCACCCAGCCACCCTATCCTCCCCCCCACCCCCCAGCAGCCCTCAGTTTGTTTCCTGAGATTAAGAGTCTCTTATGGTTTGTCTCCCTCCTGATCCCATCTTGTTTCATTTTTTTTCTCTCCCTACCTCCCACGACCCCCTGCCCTGTCTCTCAAATTCCTCATATCAGAGAGATCATATTAATTGTCTCTCTGATTGACTGATTTTGCTTAGCATAATACCCTCTAGTTCCATCCACGTTGTTGCAAATGGCAAGATTTCGTTTCT
>CM052896.1:2318929-2340250 GCA_028534135.1 Potos flavus | reverse complement strand
TTAGCTCCAAATCCCAGTTTGCCAAAGAGAGTCTGAATGTGACAAATTAAGGGAAAGACCTTCTGTGTGGAACAGCTCTTCCTGAATATGCACGCCCCCAAGGCACACCCTGCCTCACAGCTCTGGGAGGGATCCAGAAGGATCTGCTGCTCATATTTCTTTTGAAAATGGGACTCAAGAGTTGAAGGTGAAGTTTGAAACTCATGATATTTTGGCCAAGGCGTACCCAGATATTTATCCAAATATTCGGTCTTTCAACCCAACAGTTATTAGCCCATCAATATAACAATATTAATTAGTTGATGGTAAATATGGAACACAGATCTTAAATCACTTGCATAAATTTTTAAAAACTAACAGAAATATCTGAAAACTAATTTTCTTTCAGCCCACTTTTCCAATCTTGCCAAAGTAAATGTGTTTCATATATATGTGTATGTTGTGTGTGTGTGTGTGTGTGTGTGTGTGTGTGTGTCTTTCACATATACAAATTGTGTTTTATGTCAGGAAGTGTTAGGACACCTAAGACTTTGAAAAGTCTTGGAGTGATGACATCCTACTTGAAGAAACAAAACGGAAAGGTTTTGTTTTGTTTTGTTTTTTGTATTTGATTTTTAAACAACCATTGCAGATTCAAGACACAAAACGCACATCATCCTTTTTGGAGCAAGAATGTGGTTAGTATGCTGAGTCTAAATAATATTGGTTAACTTGATTTTCCCCCATGGGCTCTGGCAGGTGCAGGCTGTGAGGTCCCAGGTGCCATCCAGGCCAGGAGGAACAACCCCCAGGACCCTCCAGAGAATGTGGTCCTTGCGGACCATCCGCAGGTTCTGCCTGCTGTGTCTGGGGGATTACTTCTAGACTCATCCAATATTACCGTGGGGAGGAGTGGTCCCCACCTCCCTCCAGGTAGTGAACTTGCCCCTGCAGATCTTGGTTGCGGATTGAGACTGGCTTCCTGAGCATTCATGTTCCAGAAGGGAACCTTCACAGTTTCCTGCGAAGTGCTGGTGTTGGGAGGATGAGTCCTGCGTTATGGCTGAGGGTCTTGCCTTCGTGCACTTAGCTTCTGTCTCAACCTACTGAGATCTGTTGGGATCTCAGTTCTTCCATCTCCGTCTCCGTGCATTGTCTGTGTCACCGCAAAAGTGAAGTGTCTGGCAAGGTGTTTCTTGAATCCCCAAGGGGCCAACAGGCAGCCATCTGAGAGGAGGAGACTGCAATTGGGTAAAGTCACCAACAGCCCGGAGATGGGCTGCTCTTGGCTTGGGGAAGGGCGGGGCGTCAGCCCTGCTCCTGGACAGTGTTAGTGACTGTGACAAGGATGTAGACAGAGGGCATGCTGCTCAAATGTGGGCTGATGTACCGCGACAGGACAGTGATGCGCGTGCTGGGGATCGGTGCCGTCGGACTCTCAGAATGCGGACATGTGGCTCCACGGTGGCACGTGGGAAGAAGACTCGGTGGCCTTCCCTGACTGCAAGTCTATTGAGGTTCATGGGCGGGGGCTGGGGGGGCCAGAGGGGGGAGTGTTTGGCTGTGTTCACCCTCGGGAGGGAGGTGTGTGCTCCACGGATGTGCTCACACCAAGCTGGGAGAAGTGTGTAAACTGGCCTGTCAAATTTCCACGAGAATCACATTGTATCTTTTCTTAACTGGCGGCTGCCTGACCTTAGAGGCACAAAGGGCCCCATTCTCTACTCTAGGGACACCCTCTTCACCTCTTCTGTCTCCTTCCGTTATATCAGCTGGGACTTTTGCTCCGTCCTCATAGGCATTCTCCCTCCTTCTGGGGTACAGATTGAGGCCTGGGACCCTGAAATTTTGTCTTCAAATTGACATCGTATGGTTATTCCCTCCAGCCAAAGTCCAAGTCTTCAGCTGGAACGGGAGCTGGAGACGCAGCTGTGTCCCCGGGTCTGAGAGTCACGGTCCCTGGAGGGGCCATTTGGATTCCTCCTGACCCCGTCCCTGGTGACTCGGCAGCTGCGGACAGTGGCGGGCGGCAGTGATGCATTTTGGCAGGCTCTCTCTGGGCCCTGGATCTGTGCCCTGGGAAGATTGCACGCTTCCTGGCCTGGCTTCCCTCCCGCTGCCTTCCCTTCCACTCTTGCTACTCCAAGGCCTGACCTCTTGGGTCGCCTCACCCTGCCCGGAGCCGCGCACGCCCCCTCCCTGACACTTCGGAAGTCCGCTCCCATCTGGGTGAGGATTCCGTGCGTGTTCTCGGAGGCCTGTTACCGGCACCGCACTTGCTTTCGGAAGCCACCGCTGGACTCAGCCAGTTAACTCCCAAAGGAAGGCCGGTTCTTCTCAGACTGTTTCCCACTGATGGAGGCAGGGAAACGGAACGGAGGTGACCTCGCACTCGGCCGTTGGGAGCTCGTGCGCGCCTGGTCGGATCACCTGGCCTCCTGTGGCTTAGTTTCTTCACGTGTGAAATGAGACGGACAGCACTCTCCTCAAAATGAGATGAAATGAGACCGTTTTCACAAATCTTGCTTCCCAGCGGAAGTGAGTAGGCTTGATTTCCATCTTCCCTGGCTTTCTGTCCAGAGGGCCTCTCGTGACCCCTCTGTTGGGCGGTGGGAGATGCTGCAGGAGAAGTGCCTGCTCCAGGAGAGGGGTTGGGATTCGAGTGTCTCTGAAGTTCCTTGCGTTCTGTAATTCGGGGACTCAGATGCTTACTGGGCTCAGACTCGGGAATTCAGTTCCGAATGTGTGTGTTTGCAGGGGAGGTGTTCGGGGGATGCTGTGGGGGAGGAGGCCGGGAGGGCGGTGCTGGTGGCTGGGGCACCTCAGACCTCAACTGGGCAGCACTGGGCCACTTCTGACCAGTTTGGTGTCCATGAACCTCCTAGATTCTGACAGATCCCTGTTGCCTTGAGAGGGAGTGAGCTCCCCATCACTAAAGGTATCCAAGTAGAGGCTACAGGGCATCTGGCAGGATTTCTGAGGTAGACAGGCTGGATTAGGTGACTGAGAGAGGCTTTTCAAGTGCTGGGCTTTCATAATCGTGGGATACCCCCACACACTTTTTCAAATTTTAGGCAGCCCTGGTGGTGCACTGTGACCTTTGTGCTATGGTGGTGCACTGTGCCCTTGCTGCTATGGAGGGAGAGGACTTGGATTGCAGTGGAATTTTAGAATCAACTCTTGAATGATCAGAAATTTACTCGGGAGTAAGGATTTTGTAAAAGAGATAAGTATAAAGTCTTCCTTGTTTATCGGTAACAAGGAATGGGATGAGGGGGCGGAGGGAATCTGCTGTTGCCCAGGGACCAGTGACCTTGAACCCCATGGGCGGGGTTGCTGAGGAAGCACCCTGTCCCACATAGCTCAGGTAGTGCAGCCCACCAGTCTTCCCTTCTTACTGCACACACACCTGCAGTCGGAGATGGGCAGACACGAGAGACGCTGTTCTTAGCCATAGGGAACTTCCTTCAACATGCGACACCTCAGTGGGCCTGGGGGGAGAGGCAGAAGCCCGGGCTAGGAATAAAACGTAGGGCAAACAGACCTCATTTTACCCGATCCGAATTTAAGCAGAGGAAAGAAAGCTCATTGGAGCTAATTGTTTGTAGATGTTTTTAACCACGGGGAAACAGAGTCATGAATCCTCTGATCACTGAGCAGCACTGTGGTGTGACAAAAGGAACCTTCAGAAGGTGTCATGCACAGCAGGCTTAGGACGGTCCCATCTTGCCAGAAGCAGCTGCTTGGGAGAAAATGCGGGCGACCTGCTCTTTCAGCTGTAGGACACTTGCAGAGGGGCCCGGGAGAGAGGGCCGGCTGGGAGGCAAGAAAGTGGGGCGATAGACACAGGAGGAAGATCTTGGGACCCAGGAGAAGGGTGTCCAAGGAGTAGGCACAGGGGAGATGGAGGGTCAAAGTCGGGTCTGCCGGTGGGTGTGTCGTGGTGTAGACGTACATGGACCAAGGGCCTTCCTCTTTATGAAAGCCAGGCTCTCCACGTACAGTTTGGACCCCGTTCCTCTGTCTTCTCGAGGGCTCGACTCCTGCAGTGATCTCTCTGGTCTCTTCCATGCTCTCTCTTACCACTGGATGATTCCCATAACCAAGCACACATGCTCCCGTTTCTCCAGTCTTTAATAATTCTGCCCATACTTCCACATTCCCTCCCGCCATTGCCTTGTTCTACGTGTCCTTTCCTGGTCTCTTCTTCCTCTTCTCCCATCCGGTCCCCAAACCCATTACCAGGGTCCCCACCACTCCACTGTACCTACTCATGTCAAGGTCAACAAAGACCTCCTTGTTGCCACACCCAGCAGACCCTTCTCTGGCCTCTCTTATTCAATCTCTTGGGGGCATTCAGGTAGTTGGCCGTTCGTTTTGATGCAGAATCCTTCCATGACCCACTATTTCTCTTTTTTTCCTTTATTCTTCTCTAAAGGATTCCTGGTTTTAACCTCTTCTTCTTGCTCCTTCTCTACTCACTTTCAGACATTAGAATTATTAAGGGCCCCAGACAAAAGCCCTCTTGTCTGCTAAACTCTCTAGGGAGGGTCCTTTCGGGTAGGATGACTGCGAATACATGAGCGTATGTATGTATGTATGAAAATGTCAACGATGACTTCCAAATCTCTGTCTTCGGCTTTAGACCGCCCTTCTGAGCTCCAGACTTGCATATTAATTGGCCAGCTCAAACTCTCTGCATGGATGTCTCCTAGCATCTCAAAGTGCACGTGACTCAAACAGAATTACCGCCTTTCTGCCCTCTCTTCCTGCCAGGGCTGCCCATCCATTGCATTCCTTTATAGCCTGTTGCTCAAGCCTAAACGCCAGAAATTGTCCTTGATTCCTCCCTTCTTCTCACCCATCAGCAGGTCTTGTAGGTTCTACTTCTCGTCCATTCAGCTCTCCCCTTCTTCACCGCCATCATCCTCATCCAAGGAATCCTCCCTTCTCACCTGGATTAGTGCAACAGTCTTCCGTTCTTGGAATGGTTCCATTCTTTCCCCCTTCTAACCCATCCTCCATGAAGCGGTCAAGGTTTGAGATACGCCTGGTGGTTCTGTAACCCCTTGCCTGGGCCCACAGCACTCTGCGTGTCCTGCCTCTTCCACTCTTCCTTCTCTCCCTCTCTCTCTCTCTGCTCTCTCCCTTGTCCACCTGGATCAGCCTCACTGACCCCCTTTCTCTCTGCAGACTCAACTTACCCCATATCACCCTATTTATTTCCTTTAAAGTACTTAGAACTTTAATTCTCTTATTTATGAATTTCTTTACTTATTATGCATCTCTTCCCATTAGAATGAAACCTCCGTAAAAAGGAGGACCTTATCTTTCTTGTTCCTCATCGTACCCATAGCTGTTAGAATGGTTCCGGGCATATAGTAGGTGCTCAGTAAATACATGTGGAACATGTGGTCAGCTACATATAAAGCACTGTATTCAGGGGTCTGTCTTTGGGTGATGACCCTAGGCTGCTCCCAGCCCCCACTCTCTGGTAACTGGATTTCCGGGTCTTCTCGCATAGCCACTCATGGGCTCCAGGCCTGGCTTTTCCTCTGTGGTGGGTGGCAAGCCTCCTTAGGCATTTAAAATTATGATTCTATGAATTCTAAAAGCAACTGAGGCAAATCACAGCTACAGCAACTAAATGTTACGGACTATTTGCTAGGCGTGTTGGTAATCAGTTTATAGGGAACTGTCTTGAGATGAAACCCATCGTTGTCTTGCAGTCATGAAGGATTTCCCCTGAGGTTTCCCTAGATGTGTTTGTCTTTGGTGAGAATAATTGGACTTTGACACAGACCGCCTAGGAAACATACACAGAAGCAAGAAATCTTATCGTTAAGTTCACCTCCTCTTTTCACATGGACATTTTCATTCCTGTCTCACTTTTTTTTTTAAGCCTGATAAAATTTACACATTGGAAACAGCAGGTCAGAAAGCAGAGGGTAATCAGCTATAGCTACAGTCAAGCCAGAGAATCTGCGATTTTTTTTTTCCTACACAAAAAATGACCGAGGGGTGAAAACATGAGTACTGGAGAGATTTTTTTGCTTTTTCTGGGGTTTCATGTTGAGATCCATAAAACAGCACTAAAATGTGTGAGACCCAGTTGGCTCTGTGGGGTCTGTGGTATTAGCTCCTCTTCCTTTTCCTTCCCAGGCTACTTAGAGCAGTAATCTCCAGCAGCCATCGGCACCGGCTGGCCGGGTGTGATAGACGTATTCCGCACGTTTGACGGGGCCTGGACAGACGTCCCTGCCAGACTCCTGACCCCCTGGCACTGTGGCAGGCTGCAGGGGACCCCACTAATTTCTGGAGCAAAGCTGCCGCCACAGTAGGCAGCATTCTACTAGAGAAAACTTGCCCAGAAAACCGGTGTCAAGGCAGGCCTCGCTGCTCACCACACAGATTGTGGGTGACTGTCCTGTTTTCCTCACTTGAGATCAGAGTAATCCGGACTGAAGCAAGCCACTCTGAAGGAAGGCAAGGGAGATGCGGGGCGCTGCATGGCTCTGGGAAGATTCCTGTCGCTCCCTGGGCTGAAAACCTTGTGTGAATGAAATTTCATAAGAAACTTCTGAAGTTTTCGGAAGAGTCTAGTGCCAGCCAAAACCTAGAGCTATCTGTTCTCTGTGCCTTCCCAAGACGAGCACCTACTGATGGCTCTTGTTAGAGTGCGACATTCACATGGGCGTTGCTTTAACCAGAGTTCCTGCTGCAGTTTGAGAATGTGACCATTGGGGGAGCAGAGGTAGTTGAGGGGGACTTTTATTCCTCATGCTTTCTGTTTGCAGAGAGTGTTTTCCTCAGAGTAGCCCCTGTGGCCTCTTTCTTGGATTCTTCCTCACTCCTTCCCAAGCAGGGGAGTGAGATGCCCTATTGGAGGCGGGGTCGTTGATCTGTGTTCCCGGACCACGGGGGCTGCACACAGTGCTGGGGGGGAGCCCCATCTCCTTTATCTTTCCTCCTTGTCAACCAGTCATGGCAGGGCTCCTGGTAAACACTCTGCATGCTCCACCTTTTCCTGGCTGGGCTCCTCCAGGCAAAGGTGATGGCGAGTGATGGCAGCAAGTCCGCCGGGCCGTTGGACCCGCCCCCCCCCCCCCCACCGTAGTCTCCAAGAGATGAGGTCCTTCTTCCGGACTCCCCTCAGCCCTGACGACGGGGGCTTACGTCTGATGGTCCAGATGCCAGAGTCTGGGCATTCCTTGAACCAAATGGAGTCTTCTTGCAAAAGCCATGTTTATTTCATCTTGGGTTTTTATTTATTTTTATTTAAAGGATTTTTTTTTTAAAGATTTTATTTATTTATTTGACAGAGAGAGATCACAAGCACGCAGAGAGGCAGGCAGAGAGAAAGGGAAGCAGGCTCCCCGCTGAGCAGAGAGCCCGACGCGGGGCTTGATCCCAGGACCCTGAGATCATGACTGAGCTGAAGGCAGAGGCTTTAACCCACTGAGCCATCCAGGCGCCCCCATCTTGGGTTTTTATATAAACATCCAAAGCATTATGGAAAAAAAAAAAGTACCAAAGGAAATACGCCCAAACAATTAAAAGTGGTGATTATAGGTTGGAGGGATTACGGGGCGATTTATATTTTCTTTTGTGTTTATCGGTGTTTTCAAAGGTTTCTAGGGTGAACATGCGTTTCTTTCGTAGTGCGGGAGAAAGTTTGTTTCTCACTCCTTCACCAAACAAAAACAGGAAGGAAGGAAAGGAGGGAGGAAGGGAGGGAGAGAAAGTCCTAGAAACAATGGATTGGCAATAACAGCGCTTAAGTTAACTGCACTGTAGCCGAAATGCTGGAAGGTTGTGGACAGTGGGGAGAGGGCGGGTGTCAGGGAATCGGTACCATGTGTGCGAGTTTGAGGTGAACCAGCAGGGGGTCGTGGCTAACAGTGCCTCACACAGACCCCCGGTGTGTCTCACCTTGGCCTTTACTGAGTGAGGTCACGTCCCTTCTGGGGACAGCCGTTAGCGGGTGGGTGCCCTGGGAATCACCGGCTTCGGGGACTGCCCGTCCGGGGGTCGTCACAGGGCCTCATTTGTAACCAGATGACCTTGCCTTTCAGAGCACAGCAGAGAAGTCCCCCGGAGCCTACTTCCTCCCCGAGTTTGCACTCTCCCCTCAGGGAAGTTTCCTCGAAGACACCACGGGGGAGCAGTTCCTCACGTACCGCTACGACGACCAGGTAAGAACCTCCTAGAAGAGCCTCCCTCAGGCTTTGCCATTTGCCAGCGGGCAGGAAACGGTTTCTTGAAAATAACTTGAAGAGTGTCGTGTTTTTTCCCCTTGGTACAACTAGTTCAATAAGCCATTGACTCTCTGGAAGGGTCCCAAGACCCCGGGGCTGCCCGTGCTCACACAGACAGTTTCCTACACAGTGTGCGGTTCTTGCTCTGGTCAGGATGTCGGCTGGAGTCACTTTTTCCTATTTTTATCGGAAATCTGTGATGGATTCGTTCATTTTAGTGATCACCAAATGTATTTATTATCTGAAATTATCCAAGAGTATTGTTTTCTGATTTAAGCCTCCTTCTCTTTGCCCTCCTGGCTTTTATTTCCTTTCTTTCACCAGCGCCAACATTGATCTTTCTGCCCATCTTGCAGGGTAGGTGTGCCTCCGCGCGTGTGCACGCGTGTGTGCGTGTCCATGTGCGTGTTTTCGTCCCTTCACGGCGGCTCTCGGAGAACGAGGCTGTGCTTGGCTGAGGCGAGGGAGCTGGGCCCTGGGGACTGACTCCCTTCCGCTCCCAGCTCACGCTGACGCCTCGACTGCGTGAAGGGTCGTGTGTGTCTCTGAAATCACTCCCCACTCACTGGAAGCAGAGCATGTCCAGTCTGCCAAATGCAGAGGTTTCTTGCTGGTGACGCCGAGTTCATGGGGCAGTCGGGTGGGACCGAAGGTGCCGGAGGGCTTGGGCAGACCTGGCAGAACTTGGCTCCTGTAGGGTCCGGAGCAGCCGCTGGATGGCGCGAGAACGTCTTCTCGGGGCCCACGATGGAGCAGAGCAGAATGGGCCAGTGACCGAGGTGTCCTCTTCTGTGTGGTCAAGGCCACACGGCAAGTTCGGGCCTGATTGCAGCGTGCTAGTTACGGAGTGGACGGAGCTTCTCGGGAGCGGCAGCTCTGGGACGGTCGCTGTGGCCACGTGGGCAGATGTGGGATGTGACAATGGGGAGCAGGCCTGGCGGGCAGAGCGCCGAGATGAGGCGGGAGAGCTCCCAGGCTGGTGAGGGAGGGCGAGTCGGGAGCCGAGGGCAGCAGGAACGGCAGGAATGAATGGCGGTCTGTCCCCGGCACCCTGTATCCCCGCTTCATTTCCATCTTCTGGGCTGCCTGCCCTTGGGACACTTGGCTCTGCACCTGGGGTTGGGGTGAGGGGCAGGCTGTGAATACAGGGTCCCGGCTGTGGGCAGGCAGCTACCCGGGTGCTCAGGGGTGGTGGTGAGAGGAGACCAGTTGTTTCATAAAAAATTTTACCATGCAATCCATTTTCCAAGTATCTTGAAAAGCGTGCGTGAATTCTTGTCGTGGGGGGCCGGGGCCGGCAGGGCATCATCCCATGTTCCCATAAGAGAGCCCAGTTAACACTTGGGATGGGCGTCGGGGCCTGGCTGCTAATGGGGTCTAAGCTATCATTAAGTTGCTTTCTACCCTTCGCCCCGGTGGATTTTTACAGGGCCTGTAATTTATGGCTGCTTTTAATCGAGAAATCAGTGATCCAACAGGTTTCCATGTGAGAACTTCAGGGAGCTAATTGAGAAGGCAGTAGAGGATGAAAGAGGGTGGCTGGAAAATCATGAGCCACATACCGTTTAATTAAAGAGTGCTTAATGTTGTATTTATATCTAATATAATAACATGTTGTATTTATATCTAATATAATAACAATATACAAGATATGTTGTATTTATATCTAATATAATAACAATATACAAGCTAGAAAAAGAGGAAAATAAGTCCCCTCTGCCTTTTCAGAAGGGCGAAAGCAGATCTGAGAAGTGCGTGGCCCGCTGTGGAAATTCTGTCCAAAGTAAGACTCGATGTTCCAGAAGGTCCCAGCGAACAGCACGTGAAAACATTCTGGGTCGCGCCCACTGGGCACTTCTCTCAAGGGGAAGGAATCAGGTCAGATGACAAGTCAGTAATAGCACCTGCTTTCTGCTGGTAGAGGCAAAGAAAACAGGCTAGGCAGGCCTTGGCACCCAACTCGGTGTGTCTCCTGAACGAACTCTAGAACGTGCTCTGCTGGAGAGAAGCCGTCGCCCCAGGCCTCGGTTGTCTTTCCTCCTACTGCTGAGCATGCAGACCACGTCAGAGCGGCACGAGCCTCTCGGGTGGAGGGAAAGAGAACGAGCCCAGCATCACCCAGCTTGAGAAACCCCCGGGTCCTGCAGCACGCGATGAACCGTGAAGACCACTTAAGAACAGAGGCTCTGGGGGCGCCTGGGGGGCTCAGCCGGTGAAGCGTCTGCCTCCGGTTCAGGTCGTGATCCCGGGGTCCTGGATCGAGCCCCGCGTCGGGCTCCCTGCTCAGCGTGGTGTCTACTCCTTGCCCTTCCTTGCCCCCTGCTCATGTTCTCTCCCGCTCGGTCTGCCGGGCTCTGGAGTCAGACTCCGCTGGTTTGGACTTGCGGTTCAGACTCCTGACGTCCTGGGTGACTCTGGGCGCGCTGTTTCCCCTCACGTCCTGAAGCGACTTCATGGTTCCTGTGTGAGGGGGAGACGTGGATGGTGTCCGCCCCGCGGAAATGCTTTAGGAATTAAAGGAGGTCATTCACGGAAATCTCCCTGCGTCGGGCCAGGGGCCTGCAAGCACGCGATCTAGCTGTTGTTATGACCCATGTGATTTGCAAAGACCCCATTCAGAGAACCTCAGATACTCTTATGCTGAAGGAGAGGAAAGAGCATGTTCTCCACGGACGTCGGGGACCTCACACAATACTTGAACTTTCATGGAGCTTTATTTAGTGTGCGCATAATAAAGTATACACATATTTGAACTTCTGAATACCTTCATACCTTTGGAATCACCCGATTCTGGAAACCCAGATCAAGAAACTGAGCATGTGCAGCCCCGGAAGCTCCTTGTGCCCCCAGTGAAGAAGTATCAGCCCTTCTGACTTCTGTCACTCTTGTAGTTTGGCTTTTTATTTTTGGTTTTACATAAACGGAGACACACCGCACGGACCCATATGAGTCTGGCCTCTCTCAGACAGCATCACGTCTGAGGGATTTGACAAATCGGTGCACCCAGCAGGATTTGGGGTTCGGCGTCCGTAAATTGTATCTTTTGGAACAAATCGTCCCGTATTGGAACACGAGGCAGCATGCTGGGTGGGATGCGGCCTTGTTCCCCGCACAGTAGTTCCCAGAGTGTCCCTAAAAGCTTTCTAGGGCTGTTCCTCTGCAGAGTTCACGTCTGGAGAGCAGTGGGGACAGTTGTCCCAGTGGTGCCCCACCACACCTGGCGGCTGCTGGAATCCACAGATCCCAGCCTGGCCAGGAACAGGGCTGTGTCTGTGGGAGGGGCCGCCCAAGGCCAGGTACCCACCTGAGATGTTTGCAGATTTGCGCAGCGGCCTGGAGCCCGAGTGACAGCGAGCGAGTGCTGTCGAGGCTGCAGTCTGGCTCCTGAGGTTATGGGATTAGGACCGGCTTGCTCATGAATCTCCTACCTGCAAAATTCTCACTCGATAAAAATGAGAAGCCAGCAGGTGGAAGAGGGATACTTGCTGTCTTCAACAGATCTTGGAGGACTTCCTAGAGTATTTTGTCCCGGCCTACTTTCACGAAGACCTTTCAGGTCGCTCTTCCAATGTCTCCTACATTAGGTGTCTGGAAAACTAATAACCCCGCGGCCAGTAAAGCACAGCTGTGATGTAGGCTGTTTAATGAGTCACATAAAAGGTGCAGGGGCCGAGGCAGCTGCTGGTGCAGACAGCAGGGCTGAAGCTGGCGGGGTGAGAGCACGGCTCGATGCAAACAGGACCCGTCAGGCAGCCTTCGTCTTGGTGCTGCTACTAATCAGCTTGTAATTTACCAAAGCTTTTCAACATCTTTGGTCCACGGAGTCTCCCATTTGTTTTGAAAAACAAAGTGACTGGGTTTCATGATCTGAATGCCTTCCACTCTGAAACAATCTGTTTTTTTTTCATTTTTATTTTTTGCAACTGCAGCTAGAATAGCCTCCATTGCAGAGTGTTAATTGGATCATTCTGATTATTGAGGAGGTCTTGCCAGCCGTGCAGTAAACTGTTACTTAGAGAATCATAGAATTTTACAGCTGGTGCAGACCTTGGCTCCAACGGCTCATTTTACGAGTCAAGAAAACAGAGACTCTGCGTGTGCGAGTGACTGACTCAAGGACACCCAGGCAGTTGTTTGAAACAACGAAGACGATGACACTCTGACCTCAGGCATCTAGCTCTGTCTCTCAAGAGAATCACCCAGAAAATTAGCTCCTTTCCTAAAAACCCTGCTTCCACTGTTGGCATCAACAGAGTCTCAGAGACCTTTGTAGACTCAGGGGAAGGATTTTATATTCCTGAGTTTCTTCCTTAGCTCATTCTTAATGTAACTCCTTCAGGAGTCAAGAATTATCTGTGCTGATGACATTTATAAGCATAATTATCATCACACTAGGAATGACTCCCTTTTCTGGGTGGAACATGGCCGCTCCAGTCAAAATGGCGCTGGAAGTCTTTTTTTTTTTTTTTTTAAGTTTTTTAAGTTCATAAAACTCGGGGCGCCTGGGCTGCTCAGTTGGTTAAACATCTGCCTTCTGCTCAAGTCATGATCCCAGGGTCCTGGGATCGAGTCCCACGTCAGGCTCCCTGCTCAGCGGGGAGTCTGCTTCTCCCTCTCCCTCTGCCCCCCTGAACCCCAGCTTGTGCTCTCTTTCTCAAATAAATAAAATCTTAAAAAAAAAAAAGTTAGCAAAACTCTTTGTTTTGCACAAATAGTCTTTTATTTTTGTGTTTCACTTTTTAATGTTGTTAGGTGCAGGGAAATGTGGAAGGTGCGTCTCCCAGACCCCACGGATTTGCTGGAATACGCTCCCTCTTATGGGCAGCCATAGTGGGGTAGAAGGAGCATAAGCACACTTAGAAATTAGTGCCCATGTCGTTTTCCTAGGGTCCGTGCGTGTCTTTGTAGGTGTACATGGTGGTGTAATGTCTGCCTTGCCAGTTTCGGACTTCAGGACCCTGAAAGGCAGAACCAACCTTTAATCCCTTGGACTCTAGGCATGTGGGACAAGGCTGCATGTTCAGTTAATAGTGGGTTCTGACTTTCCTACAATTAACCGAGGGTAATTGTGACGTAATTCTGACGTAAGCTTGCAGCCAGTGAGGGACCACCTTGATTTCGTGTTGCAGAGGTCCTTGTACACCTGTTTGTGCCCATCATCCCTTCTCCCCGTCCCCTTCTCTCTCCTGCGGACTCCAGGGAATGGGCTCCTACCTTATCTGGCATACGTTTTGTCTCTTCCTGCCCACGTTTAAATGGAATCAGGATTTTTTTTCAAGTTAAAAATCCTGTTACCTACCCTCTGATCTACCGTTGCTTTCAGTGCCCCCTTGATTTTAGAATTCTTACTGTCTCCTGCTACTTTCTCCTACTCATTTTAGCTTTAAAATCTGACTTCCAGTACCCACCTTCCCCTGCCCCCGCCTCCCCTTAGACAGGCATCCTTTTTAAGAATTTCAGTTACTTTCCCTGAAGTCAAATCCAGACTCTCCCATGACTCCTGTGTTTATAAAATCCTGTCTTTGTAAAATCCTAGGCATTATGACACTCTGGATGGCGTCGCCGTTGACTCTTCTCTTGCCTTCCCTGGATGCCTATTTGTGTGATTTCCTCTTTCAAAACGCCTCTCCGATTGTTTTTTTTTTTTTTTTTTTTTTCTCTAACTCCTTCCATTGCCAGGGAGGCAGAGGGCTGGGTCTGTGGCCCTGACAGGCATCTGGAATTGCAGCAAGTCAGAGTTGGAAGGACGTTCAGGGATTCTGTTTTTCCAGGTGAGGAATCCGAGCCCCAGAGAGGAACAGGGTCTTACCCAAGATCACACAGCCAGCCGGTAGCAAAGCCAAGTGCCTGTTCTTTGCCCTTCAGCTCAGCGAAGACATTTTTACATCTAATCTGTGGGAAGGAGAAGTATGAGAGAAATGTTTGAATGAATTATTAATACTAGTAGTAACAATAATATATTAATAATGAAGTCTTTGTGTAGTCTCATTTCTAAAGTTCTCCTAAGGGTCTGTTTTCTTCCACTATTGTGCCAAGCCTAATTTTCCCTTTCCTCATTGTAACCATTGATTTATGCATCTTTTTCTAAGGAGAAGAAATCTGTTTGCTATGAGGACATCCTTCTCAAAGTAACTTCTTCTGAACTTTTCATGAATATCTTGGCGAGGATCTTCATTGTGGTTAAACTATTGGCAGTCCTCAGAAATATCACTTGACGTTTCCAAGTTATTTATGTAATCGTTTTTAACGTGGGAAGTGTATACCAACTTCTGAAATTTCTGGTGGAGGAAGATGGACACAGCCCTTGAATGTATAGGGAGGGTGCTGTCAGCTCCTTTCCCCCGAGCGAGCAAGCGCTCACGCATTCTCCCGATAGGAGAGTTTCCGTGTTGTTTCTGGCCTGTGTGTATAATGTTTTTTAAGCAGCACGCCATGTGAGCTTGAATAGCTCATTCCTTTGTTAGTGAGTAATCTTGGTCAAATGTAGTTATGCTCCTTAAATATTCCAAAGATTTAGCGATCTAATGAGAAGGCGAGCTCATGGTCTGTTAGGGGAAGACGAGACTACGTTAATTGGAATAACGTGTAGTCTGCTCTCAGTCCGGGCACAGAGCAAATACAGGGCCGTGTGGATGCAGCAGGACGTGCTGTTCTGACCGGCTTTGGCACATGCGAACCCTGAATTTCAGTATCATTGAGCTTTTTTGCAAATCAGCCATTTCTCAAACATAAACGAATAGGGTCTTTTATTGAGGACTCGGTATCCAGCTTTTGAACTACGTAGGCACTTTCCTCTCCTAATGCTGTCTTCCTGGACTCCTTTTTGGAGGTACTACATGATTTTTTAAAAAATTGCTTTCACAAGGTGAGTTGAATGGTGCGTACAGGGTGGTGAAGGTCGACTGACTCAGATGCCGCTTCCCCTACAAGTCATGAGTGTGGAGAGCCCAGTCCCATCCCGACGAAGACCTTGCTGCCTGTGCTTGGACATCCCTTCTGTCTGAGATCAGACTGGTCCCCACTCAGAGATCCTTTGTCTTCAAGCACTCGGAGACTGGGTCATTGCAAGCAACCCTACTGTGCTATCTGCACTCCGTAAACAAGAATGAGTATGCTCACCTCTCAACCTCTCATCTGTGCTACTGAATGTGTGCTCCCCAGGGCTGGTATTCCGCCTAGCCTAGCAAAGGGAGCACTTTCCCGAGCGTCTGCCATCTTGGGGAAAGTGCAGGCCTTAGGATGGGGAGCTGGGCTTGCAGCCTGGCCGTGAGGATGGGGACTAATGGCGGGCGGAGTCTGGATGGAGCCACGTCATGTCTTTCTTTGGTCAAGGAGAAGTAACGGAGGTTGAGAGAGCCACAAAACAAAGGTGAGTTGATTTGCTGGTCTGGGGAGAGCGAGCCAGGTCAGGCAGGAAAAGACATTGCTGATCCTCTCCCTGCTGGAATCGGAAGGGCTGAGTGTAGAGGCAATAATGGAATTTATTCCCTATCATGAAGGATTTCAAGCATTATGTTTTGATTGGCTTATTTGGAGTTGGACACGTTTCCTTTTGTTGGGCCAATTCTGGCCTACATCACAAGAGCACAGGCATGGCTTGCAAGGAGACTCCTGACGGACTAAGGCTCTGTGTGGCTCGGGTCATTCCGCGGACGCTTTGGGCTGCTCCCACGTGGAGCTTTATGTCTCCGGACCGTATTTTCTTGGATCTGGACTTGGGG
The DNA here is from genome assembly GCA_028534135.1 of Potos flavus. Lineage (NCBI taxonomy): Eukaryota > Metazoa > Chordata > Mammalia > Carnivora > Procyonidae > Potos > Potos flavus. Next base: position 2,324,292 of record CM052896.1, on the reverse strand, counting down.
GAGCCGAGGCATCCTTGAGGTCCCGGATGGTGGGAAAACGGCACTGCCGTGTGGATGCCTGGGGCCAGGTGGAGAAGTATCTTGGATGGGTCGGTTGTGTTACTCTCTCTATTGAGTTATCTTTTATAACCTGTTACTCGGAGTCTTATGGAAGCTTTTGGAGGGTGGCCAACCTTCCCGATCAGGACCGAGATGGTCCAAGCAGACTGGGACGTTGTTCATCCAACTTTCCAGCCTGGACTTCACCGTCCGCTCTTGGGCTGCGGTGACTAAAGGGGATCGGTAGCTCTGAGGTGGGGTGCTGCTGGCTACCGTGCTTGGTAGGACATTCCAAGGGCAAGTGGGGGGCACGCGTGTAGCTGTTCAGAGTGCCCCACTTGGATGTCGTCTCGGCATTGCCTTCCAGGGAGTTTCCAGACCTGGTTTTATTAATGAAGCTTTCATGTGTCATTTCATGTGGCTCTTCTCCAAACTGTCCCAGTTCTTGGAACATCACCCTCTGCTTCTGATACCCTCTGCCCCTCCCCCGTCATTTCTGCTGAGCCTTGCTTATCTTCCAGCTCAATTGTTACTTTGTCGGGAAAGTCCCCCGATGCCATCCTCACCTTCACTTCCCACCCAGGTGAGACCCAGTCTGCTTGCTGGCTGGCTTCCTTCCTTTGGCTTCTCAGGAATTATTTTTTTACATCACTTCCTCCCTCCTGAGCAGACTGTAACCTTCCTGGGTGGCAGGGGGAGGGAGGAGGCCGGTATAGTAAGAGAGGGCACTTGGTCAATTTGAATTTCTAGTGCTAGTCGGGGTGACTTATTTCTCCAAACAGCAAAGCCTGTGGGGCTGCTGCCTCATGAACTGTTCCAAGGAAACATGGTCCAGGATCTGAGGTTTGGAGCACTTTCTGCCGAGCCTCATGTCCCCGGGGTCAGCAGTGATAGTCCCGGACAGTGACTGATGTCCTTTAATATTGCCTCTTCCCAGAAACGGTTTCAATTTCTTCATCGTTCTGCACATGCACAATTGTTTTGGACAGGTTTCCACTTCTGAAAGTTAATATGTGGCTGCTTACATGAATAGATTTGAGTTATGTAGAAATTAATGAACGTACCCTAACATACACCTCTCTTCCCAGAGCTGGGTTGAACTAATTAAGCATGCTTTCCATCAGTCTTCCCTCACCCCCTTGGAAGTTCTCCCACTGATTCCCTGTTTTCTGCCCCCAGCACAATGATTATTTCCTCCTCCGACTCTCCCCGCAGGCGCTGAGCCCCTTAGGGGCAGGGGCTGTGTGTTTCTATCATCGTACTCCCAGATCTGACTCACAGCCTGGCCTGTAGTAGATGCACAGTGAACGTTGGCTGATTGAAAGTTACATCCCTTGTCAGAAACCTTTTTTTTTTTTTTTTTTTAAGATTTAATATATTTATTTGACAGAGAGACACGATCAGAGAGGGAACACAAGCAGGGGGAGTGGGAGAGGGAGAAGCAGGCTCCCCGCCAAGCAGGGAGCCCAACGCGGGGCTTGATCCCAGGACCCTGGGATCATGACCTGAGCCGAAGGCAGGTGCTCAACCACTGAGTTCCCCCGGCGCCCCTTTGTCAGAAACCTTAAGTGGGTCTCATTTGTTCCTTCCTCTGAGATAGCTCAACCCCTGAACAGCATTCACGTCCCTGCATATCTTGGCCCGGGCTACCTGGCTTCTCCTATCCCCCATTTCTTTCCATGTGCCCAGCGCCCCGATCAAACTGGACTTCCAGCCCTTGCCTGTGCTGGCTCCTTGGCATGCCGAGCTCGCCGCTGAACGTCTGTGACTCCCACAATGCCCAGCTTCGGTGGCATCTCCTCCATCCTCCCCCGGGGAGCTTTCAGAGAGGTCGTCCGCCTACGGTGGTTACCTCCTGCTCTTTGGGGGATAGTAGCTCATCCTTGCTTGTGGCCCCAGGGCTCCCTCTGGGTCTGTAATTATTTACGTGGCCGTCTTATCTCTTCTGTTGGATTGAGAACAATTCTGGAGCAAGCCTGTGTGACGTCTCTGTCTCCCATGGACACGGGGCAGATGGAAGGTCTGTTTCCGGGTGTGACGACACGTGGCGAAATTCTAACGATACCTGCGTTTCTGAGTTTTCCTTCAGGAGTAAAATAAATTCTTCAAAAATGTTCATTATCCTCGGTCATAACAAAGAGTCTATCCTGATTTCTTTTCTTGTGCGTATGTGTATTCATTTCTGTTTTCTACTCTCTACCTGAAACCAAGGAAAGAATTTCTTTCTTCCAAACACTGTTAGTCCAGAGGCTTGGTTGGAGACTCTGGTGGTTTTGTTTGGGGACACCGGCTGCCTTGCTTCTAATTCTCCACACTTCCCACACGGCGCACCAAGGACAGTGCTCCTCGTCCCCTTGGCTCATGCTTTCTCTCGAGCCCTTCCCTCTGGGGGTTAACGCTGACAGGTTTTTAATTCCGCAGCGTTCAAAATGGTCAAGCAAACGTCCCTTTCTGATTAGGACAAGGCAACATTTTTGACTCAAAGCTTTTCCTTTGTGTTAAACACTAAAACATATAGCTCTTGACTAGACCGGCGGTGTGTGAAATATAGGCGTTGGGTACAGCTCGGCTCCGTTCCCAGACCTAATCGCAAACACGCTGTTCCCGCAGAATGTAAGATGCCTGGACCCGAGGCCTCGGTGTGTGATGTCTGCGCTGGTAGCAGCAGGTCTAAGGAACAGGGACGCATATTCAGGCTCTGATTCCGTCGTTCCGTCGTGTTGTGCGCCAGGCACCGTGCTGGGTTGGGATGCAGAGCTGTGAAACGGGATTGTCTCCAAGGTACCTCCCTCCTGCCACTCTGATCGTGGAAACCAGAGAAAAAGAGGCTTTTTCTTTTCCAAATAAGACTACGATGATAGCTGTCCTGCAGTAAATAACCTCCCTGTGCAGGCAATTGTCTGTGCATTGTAATTACAGTCACTTCTCAAAACAGTCTTCTGTGTTCGCTGCAGGAGCACATAGACTAAAATTCACAATACGGGGAGTATTAGCATGGCCCCTGCAGAGAAGAATGGAAGCCCACCTTCCTCCCCTACATGTGTCTTCTACATTTGACTCTGGAACCCTGCAAATGTTTTATAAAATCATAGAATGAAATTAGATTTAAAAAGCATAATCTCTAAAAATCAAAAATAAATGAACAAAACTGAAAACCATCTGTGTTTTCATTTGGTAGCATTAACCACACAGGGAGGAGAATTACTCCAAGTGACTTTAACGCCTATTAGTTTGACTGTCTGCGGATATATCCAAGGACAAAAAAGAACTAAAAGTAAAATTATAAAATGTTTTATAGTCACCTGACTATTGGGGGCAGCACTCGTCATGCTCCCCGAGAATGCTGTGTGGGTAATGTGGAATAAAGCAGCTGAACACTTCACATGTGATCATTCTTTTTATTTTTTTAATTAATTTCTGGTATTCTTGAGAACCCAGATTCTTAGTGTGGGAGAAACAAGAGATAGATGTAAAAGAGATATGAAAAGGATGATAGTCCTAAAGTTGAACTGTAAGTAATTTGTAAGAACCCCCGAGGTATTTTATCTTAAACAAAAATAAAATAGGATGTGCTTTCTAGCTCCACTCACTGAGAAGTCCTGAAAACAGTGACCAAATGACCAACTTAGCAGCAGCACCACTAGTGCCCAGACTATGGTCTCTAAATATCATTTTCTGCTTAGAAGGAACCAGGACTCATGGGAAAATGGCGCAGGGGTAGAAATATGCACAATGAGACTGGAACATCATGTAATTAACTCTGGTAATCAGGATTACGAGAACCTCGTCTCAAGGGCTCAGGGGCAACTTATAGAGACTCTTAGGAGCATAAAATGGGACAATCTGGGCATCAATAAGAATAAAAGCTACAAAGGATTTAAATGTATCAACGATATTTAAATCTCTAAATTAATGATACTAAAATGTATTAATCAATGTTGGTGGGGGCTCAGGAATCAACTCATGATATTGAAAATGAATAAGGGAAAAAACTCCAAATATTTATCCTGCCTTCTCTATATGAATTGTTCCATGGAGTGACCAAATGGTAAACAAGGGAAATTTATCTTTATAGAAATACTCCAGCTAATAAGGAAAGGATGATAGCGTGAAAATATCATCATTTTGCAACCCCCAGTGAACTGATGGTTCTAGGCGTAGACTACTAGCAGTGGCTGGTAATATCACAAAAAGAGAGACAACTAAACACTATGTTTCTCTTGATGAAGAATACAGTACCATCTGTGAAGTATTCCTGCCCTCTGTTGTCCCTACCTACCCCCTGCCAAAAAGTCAAGGCTCTAGATCCTGCTACCCATTTACCAGGAATACAGAGTTCAGAGAAATGTGTTCAATTAAGTCATGGCCATGCAAGATCCAGACAATGGGAAACTTCACAGGACAAACAACCCAGTTTCTTCAACAAATAAATTGTAAAGAAAAAAAAAAAGAAAAGAAAAGAAAGAAAGGACTAACTGAGGATCCAAAATAATTAAATGGGACTTAAAAGACATCTCAAGCATTTGTAATATATGGATCTTATTTGGATCTTCATTTAAACTAACTAACTAACTAATTAACCTGAATTACAATACCATTGATGACATAATTGGAAAATTAACATTTTATTGTCGGTTGCTAATTTTTAAGCTGGGAAAACAGTAATGTGATTGTGTTTAAAAAGGGTATCTTTTACAGATGCTCATGAAAATATTTACTGGTGGAATGACGTGATGCTTTGCATTTGCTCTGGAATATTGGGGGAGCATGGTGGGTAGTGGGTGGGTCAATTGCTCAATTGGGTTGCTGATTGTGGGGCTGAGTGAGTGACACTGGGGGTTCATTATGCCATTCTGTCTATATTTACATTTGAAAATTTCCATAATAAAAAGTAAAAACAATAACAATTACTGAGCAAACAATAAGAAAAGGAACCCCAACGTTCCTATGAGGTGGTGTCATTCCATTATTAGTAAGAAAGTTGGGCTCTGGAGGAGGTAATGACCTCACCAAACCCAGGTCTTTCTTAAGGGAAAACATTGTTCACTTTTTACTACAGTAGTTTGCATACCTAACATTGAATAACGCAATTTAAAAGCTCTCAAATTCTCAAGAAACAAAAATAGCAGAAAAACGTTTTCACAATTAGATGCTTCTTCTATAGATAGTTCTTAAATGACTCCTGACCTCTTTGTCACGCTGAAATATGATAGGAACTAACTTTCGGTTTAGTCCCGAATTATAAGCATAGTAAATTAAAGTTTAATTTATTAGTATGCCATTGGGCTTCGTAAAAGCATCCCATGCTGTTTCACACATTCTGA
>CM052896.1:2257504-2318429 GCA_028534135.1 Potos flavus | reverse complement strand
AAAAAAAAAAAGAGAAGCGGCATCTCAGAATTTAGGAAATGCAGAAATAGAAAAAATTTAGATATAGAAATTAACATAGGCCACATTCTCAGAGTCTAAGTAATATGAATAAACATTAGGGAAGATGTTTTAAGCTAAAAACCATAAACATTTAGAAATGTTAAAATATTCTCATAGCAATTATTGATCAGAGATAGAAATGAAAAATATAATTACGTACTCTGTAGGACCTAACAAAAGTTAGACTATCTCCAAAGTTATAATGTAACTCTATAATCTGTGTTGAGAAGTGAACAGATTACCTCAAATACTTTCAGTAAATGTAGGCACTTAGTATATTCAACAAATGGTATTGGAACAATTGATTAACTATTTAGAGAAAGTTAATTTAAACCTTTACCATGTGCCAAAATAAATTCCAGATGGATTGAAGAGTTAAATAAAAATTAAACCATAAAAATATAAAAAGGTCATAAAAGTAGATGTTTCTCAAATTTCTCAAAATTACAATAAGAAACATACAATGAATGGAAAATGAAATGTATTGATGGGTTGGACTAAGAAGGCATGAAGTGGATATTTGTCGAAAAACATTCAAATGAAAAATTAAAGAAAAATAACACATAATAGAGCTTACATTAAAATGCTTACCATATAAAGACTTTTCAGATAGGCAAGAAAAATTAAAGATAGTAGATAATATTTTAATAATAATATTTTAATAATATCTAAAGGAAAAGAACTTTTCCTCCATTAGGAAAGCAAGTGGTTAGCAATTCTATGGAGAGATCCAACTTCTCCTAGATAAAATGTAAATTCAAACAATGACTAAATAGCATTTTTACCCCTAACATTACTTTCAAGAAAAGAAAGTATGAAAACCCAGGCGTGGTGCTTGTGGTGGGAGAGATTGGGTATATGGAGTTCCTGAATAATCCTAAGTACAGGGCTTTTGATAAGCAGTTTTGCAACATGTATTAAGAGCCTCAAAAATAGCTTTATTTTTGATCCAGCAAAATGTCTTTCTTGGGAATTTCTCAAGGGAATATTCTAAGTAAAATAAAATGCTTTATGCAAAAGATTCATTAATCTCATCATTATTTATAATATATGAAAACCAGAAACAGTCCAAATCTTAAACTATAAAGAAATGGCTGGGTAAATTATGGGATTTCTAAGATGGAATATTACAAATTTTTATTATATTTACACTTCTGAAATAACATGGGGAATGTTAATATTCTATATAAGTTAAAAAAGATCAGTTTGTAAAATCATACAAGTCTCTGATTTTAATCGTATGTGGACAGAAAGAAAACATCAAGAAACATTTCAAAATGTTAACAGTGGTTGTCTTTGGACTGTAGAATTAGGAATGTCTTACATTTTCTTTTGTACTTCTCAGGTTTTCTACAAGTGTGGATCTAATACTTTGATGATGAAAGCATGATAAACAGGATAAATACTCTAAGTGGTGATGAAGGAGGGCTCAGGAAAAGTGACCAACCCCCATGAAGGTTGGGGCAAGTTTAATAAATAGAAAGAATGGTGGAGTGGCCATCCAGGACTAAACATTTTTATTTTATTTTATTTTATTTTTGTTTTAGATTTATTTATTTGAGAGAGAGAAAGAGAAAGAGCATGATGGGGAGGGGCAGAGGGGGAGAGAGAATCAACAAGCAGACTCTGTGCTGAATGCAGAGCTGGACGCGGGGCTCATCTCATGACCGAGACCATGACCTGATGACCGAGACCACGACCTGAGCTGAAAGCAAGAGTCAGCTGCTTAACGGACAGAGCCACCCAGGTGCCCTTATTTTAATAGTGCCCACCTTTTCCTGTGTCTGGCGGTGATTTCCCTTCTTGTTTTTCTTTAAAGAACTTCACCAAGAGATGAAAGAGCTTACCTTTCTGTTTTTCTTTTCTAGAGAAACTCTGTTTTCTTATGGAAACCCTTTCTTTCCCTTTTCGGAGCCGATAAGTCTACAGGATTCATCCTTGGGCGATGCATGTGCTGGGGGGTTTTCTCCTACACAAACCCACACATGTTCATTCCCCTCCTTCTGACATTTGGGTGAAAGGATATTGTAAAGTCATTGTGAATATCCATCTCTCGATACAAAACTATTTGGTCAAGAGTTGGTGTGAAATCATAACTTGCTTTACTCCTTAAAGTTGCCGATATCAGATCATTTAATGAAATATTTTGTGAATAAAAAAGGCATAAAAAGTTGAGGTTAGACACGTTTGACCTGACCAGAGGACCCCCTAGAAATGTTCCCTTGTAGTAACACTCAAACCTGAGAACTGAACCCTTCTTTGAAAAATACCGTATTGAGGGGCTCCTGGTGGCTCGGTCTGTTAAGCCTCTGCCTTTGGCTCAGGTTGTGGTCCCAGGGTCCTGGGATGGAGTCCTGCATCGGGCTCCCTGCTCAGCGGGGAGCCTGCTTCTCCCTCTGCCTGCTCTTCTTCCTGCTTGTGCTCACTCTTTCTGTCAAATGAATAAAACCTTAAAAAAAAAAAAAAGAAATATTGCATTGAAAGTAAAACCCACTTGCTTCAGGTGATCAATGAACTTGAACACTACCAGCAGTACAAAACAGAAGGGAGCAGGGACATCACTTGGCTATAAGGTGTCCCCACCCTCAGACGAACAACAGTATGCCTAGATGAAATTTTCAGATTCTTTCTTTTTTTTTTTTTTTTTTTTTAAGATTTTATTCATTTGACAGAGAGAGACACAGCAAGAGAGAGAGAACACAAGCAGAGGGAGTGGGAGAGGGAGAAGCAGGCTTTCCTGCTGAGCAGGGAGCCCCATGCAGGGCTCGATCCCAGGACCCCTGGATCATGACCCGAGCCAAAGGCAGATGCTTAACAACTGAGCCGCCCAGGTACCCATGAATTTTTCAGATTATTTCCGAAATGGAAACTCAGCGCTAAAAAATTCACTGGGAATAAATATCTCTGTGGATCTCTATTTGATAAAGACCACCCAGGACTATACTTTTTGTTTTAACGTCTGAGGGACAGAATTGTCACAGAGCAGGTCACCAAGTGGAGTGGTTTTATTATTTTTATAATAAAAAGGAAAAACTTTTTTATTTAAGACATAGATAATGTCTAAAAACCAAAATTAAAAGTCTAATGTTTACAAATGACATGGAAGGGTGCCTAGGTGGCTCAGTCGGTTAAGCGACTGCTTTCAGCTCAGGTGATCCCTGGGGTCCTGGGATCGAGCCCCTCATCGGGCTCCCTGCTCAGCGAGGAGTCTGCTTCTCCCTCTCCCTTTGCTCCTCCTCCTGCTTACTCTCTTTCGCTCTGTGTCTCTCAAATAAATAAAATCTTTGAAAAAAAAATAAAAAAGACATGGAACTTTATAGAAGGTACTGGTTCGCTTATGAGTGGTGATTGCCCAGAGGAGGTGCTAGTGGACGAGGCCAGGAGCCTTGGCCACCTACGATGCGCCCCAACAAGGGATTGTTATAGGCGGAGACTCTAGGAGTAAAGCCAGCAGGGTTGAATCTGAAATGACTTCCAAAGCCTGGAATGGTGAACCAAGACAGAGACTGGAGGATCCTTTTTGGGGTGGTGCCCGGGTCACTCCATGTGGCAAGGAAGAAGGAAGAGAAAAAGGGCAGTCAGGAGCTCCCTTGGAGACGAGGGTCAAAGAAACTGCAGCACAGTTTCAGATCAAAGCAAAACCCATCCAGGGACTCAGAAGCCTATCGGGCGGGAACGCTGGAAAACACAGCAAACTTACCCGTTGCTTTTACAATAATGGGTGCTCCCAGAAGTGATCCGGGGCACCCAGAAGATGTGACATGATTGTGTAGGTCCCCTGTCTAATGGCTGTCATGTACGCTGCCCACTTAAAAAGAGGTAAGCTAAAAATGATATTTGGGAGGAGTACCCTTTATTACTTGGAAAATAACTAGTTTCCCTAATAGCGTCAGATCAATGAGTCATCACTGTATTTTATCTAACAGATGCTTCCTTCGTCCGATCAAAACATATGTGAGTATAACTGGGATTTAAAGAAACAGGTTGGGATTGATGTGATTCCTTAAAAATGGATCTTCCCAGAAAATTCTATCCTGTTTGAATAATAGTGGGCACTAATATATACCAGGGGCATCACTTTTCCGTTTATCTACATTTATTGATGAGTTTGGATCACAAGAAATACTCTTGGACTATTTAGAAGTTGTATGAACAATGTTCAGCTCTGTTGTAACCGGTGGATTATATTCCATAAAGCCACCATTTGTATTCCACTGACATTTCACGGAATTTATTGAATTTTCCTTGTTCATGTTAGATTATCTTTCCACTTCTCATATGGGGTTGGACTGTCATCAGAACATCACATGTGCCTGTTTACCTTTCCTTGTGTGCAAGGGGTCTGTTTCTTTAGCTTTGGAGACGGTGTCCCTCTGAATACGATTCCCGTCCGGCTGCAGCGAGCACAGGTAATGGATATTGTCGTCAATGACATTTGGTTCATTAGACTGTCAGAACAGGCTGGATAAATTATGGCCCTTGGAAAGAGCACAATACAGCATTGTATCGGGAAGCACACTGGTAAAGATTTCCCGAGCTGGCATTCATTACCACCTGCCACATTATTCCATTTTCTGCGTTTCATTAAATTGACCGTCTGGGTGTAATCACAAGGGTGAAATGGGAAATGTAAAACGTCTCCTTACACCCTCCCGCACAGAAATGAACAGAATCTTTCATTCGGCGAAGCAAGGTGAGCACCTACACTGCACACCAGCTCTCCGGGGGAGCTGTGGCTAACAAGACAGTTTCTGTTTCTGACTGGTCCGCAGTCACAATGGGTGGACAGAATGAATGCTAATAGGACGCTGTGAGGGAGAGTAGGGTGAGCGGTGTAGACATGAATGTCTATAAATTAGGCACGGCCGGTGGAGGGGAGAGACTGAGTCATGGCTTCCAAGCGTGATTACAGCTCTGGGACTGGTGCTAAGTTCATTGTCTTTCGGCATTTTTGTGGGCTGCGCACATTATATGGGCGGGATTTAATGTCATTTTAACTCACCAGAGAAAGTCTGTGGGTCCAGAGGTTTGGAAAATAATTCGCTCTGTGATATGCTACGTCTTCGTGCAAATCTTTCAAACGATGGGGCCATACTCGCCAAGCTTTGTCTGAGGGAAGCTCTCTTGCAGTTGGGAGAAAACGGTGCTGATTAAATTTACAGGGGGATGACTTTATTTAAAAATCCCCTCTAGTTTGTTGACAGCACTCATACCTCATAAAACAGGGTGCAGGGTCCCAAATTTCGTAGGAGTAAAAATTTATTAATTTTGGCGTCTATTTTGAATGCTTTAGATCATTTGTTTGGCTTAGTGCCCAGCAAAAGCAGGAAAGTGACTCGGACGTCAACCACAAGACAGCCCAGGGACTCTGTCCTGCCGGATAGACATCTGGAATGGTAGAGGAGGAATGGACATTGCAGGCAGACCTTTAATTAAAGGCTGGTATTCAAACTGGAGGAAAGTGTGGTGAGCCTCCTAGCATAAAGGGAATAAGGAGTCTCTGAAACAGAAATTGTTAATTTTTTTTTGTTTTACAGTAATTCTCTACAGCTTGAAACAGTTTAACTATAAAATACAAAGTATGAACTCATCACGCCATTAAGTCCAGATAGTAATTTTTATGGCAACAATTTATGATGCATCTGTGTGGGTTCTTTAAAGGGGAAAAAGTCTTCAACATACATTTTGTAGTTCTTGTGCAAAAAGAAAAATTCCCTCTTAGGTTTAGGGGATCTGAATGAATATGGCAATTGTAAGGATTTTCATTGAGTTACTATTACGCTAATCGGATTTGTAGAAACGTATTCATAGTTAATGACACTGATAAGAATAATAATTTCAAACAATGACATTTTGTTAATTCCTAAAAAAAAAATTTTTTTTTTTTCCATTCTCAAGTCGCTAGGCTGGTGCGGGCATAACCAGTCCAGAGCTAGGAAAGCCAGGGATGGAGTCCTTGTTTCCCGTCTTTGGAGCTGTTCATACTGGAGTTCCATAGCTCTAACTGTTCAGCATCGCAGCACCTTTTGTGGTGAGCTATCTGCTGACTTACCCCTGCCAGCTCAGGTCCAAGTGGGGCCCTTTTGGGGAGGGGGAGATGCTCAGCAAATAGTCCCGTGGTTTATAGATATGAACACCAGGCGTAAAGGAATCAGAACATTTCTCCTCTAAACCAGGCAGGCACAAGTCATTGTTGGAGCTAAGAGGTGAGTCTCCTTTTCAGACCCCCACAGAGCATCAGGCTCAGCTTGCCCCCAGGCAATTCCCATCTCACCTTGGGAATGATGGCTGCAGATGGTGGGAACATCTTTTTTTCTAGCTCTTCTGCTAGTGGGGAGGGCAAGAGGTGTCCTGCTTGATGTTGCATCTCTGATGTGAGGTCATCCAAGTCCTTTTAGGAAACCTCCAGAAGGTAAGGCACTTGTACTCCTAGTACTGGTTTTCTGATCTGATCATGCTGTATTCTGGGCTCGCCCTGTAGTTATCCTGGTCCATGTTAAGGACACTAAAACTCTACGAGGTAGCCTCGCTGTGCAAACGTTTTGGAATGAGAGTTTTTATTTTTAAAGAAGTTATAGCTCGTTTTAAACAAGGCAGCCTATAAAGAGCTTGAAAATCTGACAAATAAATCACATTTAGATGATAAAGACAAGGAGAAAGGCACACGATGAAGCCAAGAGTAAGGCTGCACTAATGATGCTCACCACAGAGCTCTACACACTTACTATATATAGGATGGGAGCAGGTTCGATTCCAAGCTTTCCAGCAGCAAACTTGGAGGGAGAAACCCAATCAGTTACATAATTCGCAGGGTCCATAAGATGATCAACTAACAGTGTTTCTCGGGAGCAAAACCAACTACTGCTTATTTTAAGATGAAAAAGCTACTGATTTCGTAAGAGTAGATTTGAGTCCACAAAGATCAGGACACTTGGCTTTGAAAAAAATTTCCAATGATGAGTTTCCTTAACCTTTCTTACCAGATTCATATCTTTAACGATTATGTTCTAGAAGCTTCTTCCATTAAGAATCTTATAAGTATTTTTTTTTAAAGATTTTATTTATTTATTTGATAGAGAGATCACAAGTAGGCAGAGAGGCAGGCAGAGAGAGAGGGGGAAGCAGGCTCCTCGCTGAGCAGAGAGCCCAATGCGGGGCTCGATCCCAGGACCCTGAGATCATGACCTGACCCGAAGGTGGAGGCTTTAACCCACTGAGCCACCCAGGTGCCCCAAGAATCTTATAAGTATTTATAAGGACATTTTTGTGGTCACTGGGAGATTTTTAATAAACTAAGACCTGTTTTTATTTAGTTTTGATGTCTCAATAACCTAAAAGTGGGTAGATTTGTTTGTTTTGCTACTGAGCAATATTTGTGAGAGCAGCTACTTCATAAATTTCCTTCATAAATTAAATGGGTTTGGGTTTTCCATAACCTGTTGGTGACTAGAAGGGAAGTCTCACCTTAAGGACACATACTGTAGAATTTGAGGGAGTCTTTGCCTCGAAATGGGTTACCAGTAGAGTTGGAAAGTGCTTCAGTTCCTCTTACCTTGACCTAATCCTTGGACAGAAGGGATTTGGGGTAGCTCTGCATATGGCGAAAACAAGGGACAAATACTTCCTTTTGACTTGATATGCAATAGCCATCCTTAGGACAGGAGAAAGCAAAGTTAACTAAATGGAATACTCTCTATTGCTAAGGCACACATTAGCAATAATGGCAAAAATTTTTCCTCAGATTTATTCACCATACCATTCTATGTAATAAGCTAGTGTTCATAAATAAGGGAAAGCTGCTCTTCCATTCCTTAGAAATTCTGCCGGTATCCCATTGGATTTTCCATCAGTCTTGGCATTTAGGTCCTCCCAAATGATTAGCTGCACCATAGAGTATGTAGAATATTTAATGAATATATAAATATTTATATTAAAAAAATTAGACCCCACGTCAAAGGAAATATTAGGCATTTTTACAAGAAATTTAAGACAGGATGTGACACTTTGGATCAAGATGGTGGCAATTAATTTTGCATTCACTTTATCACATGTTGCAAATCTCATGAAATGACCTCAAAGATGTGTAAAGAACAAGAACTCAATGATAACCCTGGAAAAGAAAAGAAAGTTGTACCAAAAAGCTAAAATTCTGAGGAAGTACTAAAATAAAAATTTCATACAGACTGTAGGAAACTGGAGCCCACAATATATTCAAGAGAAATTCTGTGATGGAAGCCACTCTGTGGAAGTCCTAAGGTTAGAATTGGCAGATAAGAAGGGGTGGAAAGAGAGTGGGGTGTGGCCTGTGTGAGTTGAGCAGTACACAGCAATAGTATTTTCTCGTAGGTAGCGGTAAGTGAAACATGGGTCAGAGAATCAGGGTCATGCTCCAGGAACCCAGTGACCACTAGGGGAGACAGAGAGCCCAAATCTAGAGGATAAACTATCAGTGTACTCCATAGACCACACATCCTCTCCTATATGTAATTAATAACAAAATTGAGAAATTAGATATAATAGATAATTTCAATATAAAACCCAAATTTCTAAAATAAATAATAGAAAACATAAAAAGACCAATATTTATAGAAAAGGTTGAAAAAGCAACCAGCTATTACTTAGAAAGACATCAGGTGAAGATATTTTTCCATATGAATTCTAACAACCATTCAAGGGACTATGTTTTCTCTATTAATATAAACTGTCTAAAGCATAGAAAGAGGTAGAAATCTTTCTAAAAGGCTAGTGTGTTATGGATACCAAAACATCAAAGATAATCCAGAGAAGGAAAATTATATTCCAATCTCATGAACCAAATGCTAAAATCCTAAATAAAATATTAATTAATTGAATCCAGCAGCTTTTTTCTTTTCTTTTCAGGTTAATGCATCACAATTGTGTGATTTTTCTTAGGGATGAAAGAATAGTTTAAACTGCAGTCATTTCAGATTAAAAATTCAATTATTAACAGATTGTAGAATTGCCTTACTATGTCATGAAGGCATATGACAAAATTCAACATAAAATTCTAATAAAGAAATTTTTTAGCACAGTGGTACTGTAAGGAGCATTTCTTTTCTTTTTTTTTTTTTTTTGAGATTTTTTATTTATTTATTTGACAGAGAGAAAGAGATCACAAGCAGGCAGAGAGGCAGGCAGAGGGAGAGGGGGAAGCAGGCTCCCTGCTGAGCAGAGAGCCCGATTCAAGGCTCGATCCCAGGACCCTGAGATCATGACCTGAGCTGAAGGCAGAGGCTTAACCCACTGAGCCACCCAGGTGCCCCTGTAAGGAACATTTCTTAATGAGTATTATCAACCAGCGTGATACTTAGTGTTAAATCATCCTATTGAAATGAAGAAGGGGATAATAGAATCATATAATAATTTTAAGTATTATATGAGATTACCTAGCTTATGCAATAAGAAAAGAAAAGGCAATAAGTGATATAAAGACTATAAAGAGACAGAACTATAATTATTTGAAGAAATTATGATCAATCCAAAAATTTAAGAAAATGCCAAAACTATTGGAACTAAAATGTGAAATCAAGATATAAATTGAAATATATTCAACACAGTTGATCTAATAGATTATATTGAATTCTATGCTCTCCAAATAGAAAATATATTTTCTTTAAAAAAAACATAGAAAGTTCCAAAAAATGCCACATATTATTTCACAAAGAAATATCAGTAAGTTTTCCATATTAGAGATATATACCTCATTTCCTAACACAATGCAATTAAAATTAGACGTGTATAACAAAAGAAGAAATTCTATAGATCTAGCCATTTGTAAATTGATGTAAGCCTGTCTCCTAAGCCAATAATTATTGGATCAAGAGACTGTGGACTCTGAGAAACAAACTGAGGGTTTTGGAAGGGAGAGGGGTCAGGGGATGGGTGAGCTTGGTGATGGGTAATAAGGGGGGCACATATTGCATGGAACACTGGGTGTGGTGCATAAACAATGAATCTTGGAACACTGAAAAAATAAAATTTAAAAAAAAAGGAGGAAATAAGATCTGTGATTATAAGTTATCTGGAAAATAATAAAAATTAAAAATTAAAGCCTCATGTTAAAAAGCAAAATTAGGAATAATAAAGTAGAATAACAGATAAAAATAATACAATAATTCTTGGCAACTATGATTTTTCTCAGTTTGTAATCACTTATGTTTTTACTGTCCGGAAGCTTATAAGATTAGTTCTAAATCTTTGCAGAAATTTTGTCTGGATGTGTTCTTTTTATTTGATTCGATTTTTTTTAAAGATTTTATTTATTTGAGAGAGAGAGAGAGCTTGAGAGGGGGGACAGTCAAAGGGAGAAGCAGACTCCCTGCTGAGCAGGGAGCCGGATGTGGGACTCGATCCTGGGACTCCAGGATCATGACCTGAGCTGAAGGCAGTCGCCCATCCAACTGAGCCACCCAGGTGCCCTGTCCAGATGTGTTCTTGGGAGGATTTCTTTGCAATGATTTTTGCCTGAAATGAAACTTTTTAGTCTCAGTGTGGAGATCTGACTTCAGAAAGTTTCTTTCTATTACAATAAAAAAACTGGTTATTTGTCGACATTGTTCTTTGATTGCCACAAGTATTATTTCTTATCTTGTTTTAATTTACTTATCGTTTTCATCAGCATTCTGAGAGAAGCTTTAATATTTGACTGTTCTTTATGGGATTCAGATTTATGTATTTTATTTTCTGCTTGTTACCACTAATACTCATTTTTAAATTACTATGACATTACAACTGTTCATGTATTTTAGCTTCATCTGTATTCACTTCCTTTTGGTAAGAGTTCATTACCTAATCATTCCATTTTTATTTCTTCTACCATTGTGTCCATTTGCCTTGAATTTAAATGAGCAAAAACAGGGATCTAACATTACTTCTTTTGATTTTAACAAATATTTTTAAAAATGTGCTTTCCCTTGCCTTTCGAGTGGTATACTCTTTTGTTTTCCCTGCACAAGCATCTACATTTGTAATGGTTTGACATTTATGAAATTTAATTTCTCTGCCTGCCATTTGGGGAAGGTGGAGGAACTAATGAAAGGTAGATGTGAGTTACTAGAGGCTAACATTGTGCCTTAAGGTATAATAGACAGCTTTATAATAGTATGAAGAGATCAAGTGAGAATATTAAAAGTGCTGTATTTTAATCTAGTGTAATAATTGATGTTTATAACAACAGATTTAACAAAGTATTTCTTCAATGCAAATAATACTGAAAGGGGCCAACTTTCTTTATATGGAAAGTTCATTTATGTAGCACAGTTCGTTCTAATTGTCCTAGAAAAGCAGAGTATTGTTATATAAGAAAGATTGAACCAAATCCATGACTTAATGTTTGCCAAGGGCACCCAAAATATTTTTGTTCAAATTGATATGCTTCGGATTCCATGATTTTCTCCATTCTCACCCCGTGTGAAGTAGAATGAGTGGTTTCTCTGCAAGACTTTAGTGTTTGGGATTTCCCACATACGCCTTTCTGGAGAAGCCATTTGTGTAATGTCAAAAGGGTATGTTTATTATATAAAGGTATTTGCATTAATATATGAAATAAAAAGTACATAGAGTGACACTTAGTTTATGCCATTGGGCAAATATCTGTTACAGATAAATGTAATTTTATGGTAGCCTGCTGTCATGGAAGGGGGGCAAGCTTTGGAATTGGACAAATCTAGGAAGTGCCAGGTGCTTTACCAAATGACTTTTTAATCTTCACAACAACCTCTATGTCAGTTGAGTGTTTTTAGCTGTGAGAACATAATGCCCTACCAATAGTTACTAAAACAAATGGGGCTAGTGCCGTAGCTCAGTGACGCCATCAGAGATCCAGCCTGCCTTTCTGTTCTCCGTACTCAGTGCGTCGGCTGTCCTGTCATTGTGAGATGGCTGTTGCAGCCGCAGGTTCCACACTGAAGTCCTGGGAGGAAAGGAGAGAAGAGGGGTGGAACCACTTATGTCCCATTAACCAAAAGAGCAATGCTTGCTCAGAACACACAGAACAAATGTCTTCTTATGTATCGTTGACCAGAACTGGGTCGCATGGCCACTTAGAATGCAAGATTGTCACCACCTGGGATTCTGTTAGCAAAAAAAAAAAAAAGGAAGGTATAGATATTGAGGGTGAACTATTAGTGTCTGACACAAATCCCCTACTTGTTGTATGGATGGAAAAGTTCAGATTTGATAAGCTAAATGATTAGACCCGAGTCACTAGCTCTTGGGTGACAATATATCAGCGAAGGTCTATTTCACTCTTCAGCCCATGCCCTGATGCCCCCGACTCTTAAGCTGAAAGCCAGGGCCATTTTACGAAGGACATTGGGTAACATGCATGATATTTACAATGATGGTCTCATGAGGAAGGTAGCCTTAGGCAAAAACAGTACACCTCAGGTTTGAAACAGTTTCTCATTTTGTTCAAAGTGAAGTAGAATAGGAAGTTTCCTTCCCTGTCATTCTGACGGAATGATCAGTTTCCAGGGATGTAAGGCAAAGATTTTTGTCATGGATTTTTCTGGGGGGAAATAAAAGCACTCTGGGACTGCCTCATCATTTACCAGTTTGGACACCAAGAAAATCCCCAAAGCTAACAGAAGTGACAGGTTGGATTGGGTTTTGGAGGACGCTGCCCGAGAATGTGGTGGTCTAGGTGTCATTTGAAAATTCCACATTATATAAGGAAGTGTTGGGCTGCCCTCTTGCTGCAAGCTTTTGAAATCCATCCCGCCGACAGCCAGTTCTAACCATTCCTGAGCTTTCCTGCTTCCTTGACCCTCCCGTTGCGTCCTGTTCCTGTTTTGCTTTTCCTCTGCCGTTCATCTTTCACTTCCTCTTTCCTCACTTGGAAAGAGTGTTGAAACAACATTTCATTATTTGGCCCCTCAAGGCAGTAGTCATGTCCCCACTTTGGACCGTGTCTGCCCTGGCAAGAGAAGTGTTTTCAGTGAGTTTTTCCATTCCCCCCTCGTTCGATTTCCCGTCAGGTACCTGGCCAGATCTGTCCCCCCGTGTAGGACAAGGGCTGGATGCTGGGCCACTGGCCATTCAGAGCAGTGAGTGGAGTGAGTACCCTCGCTGGAGGGCGGTATCCAACTTTTGAGTTCTCCCTGGAGGGTGAGAGTCCTTGTTCCTCTTCAGAACACGCTCGCATGTTACAGAATTCAAGGCTCTAACTGCTCACGGTGGGCTTTTGTTGACTTTTGGTCTACTTTATACGAGTCACTGTGATCCAGTTTTGTTTTAAGATAAGACAAACCCATGTCTCCCGGACATCTGTGGTTTTCCATAAGAAGGAAACAAAAGGGGTAGTTTTGCTTGGCTGTTTAAGGGCGGAGAAGGGGCTCCTGCTTATAACGTGGCTCATTCTAGATGGACGAGGGCAGCCAGGACGTCCGGCAGAAGCAGATGCTCTGACCCCAGAGCGGCGGCTCTCGGCAGGTGTCCCCTTAGTGGCTTCCGGAGTTATTCAGCCGTGGAGAAAAGACCTCGTACAACGTTCCTCCTACGTCGTTCCCCTTCAATATAACATGTCTTCCGCTTCCCTTCCTCTCCTTACCTACTCTCCCATGGCTAGGACTGCAAAAGCAAACTTAGTCTCCTTCCTTCTCTTCGGAGCCCGCTATCAGGAACCTGGGGGAGGCCAGTCGTCTGGTCTAGTCATAGAGCTCTAGTCTATGGATTGTCCCTTCCACATTTGTTACACGTTCATTATCATCAGCATTGTTACCGTGCTCTCATCACTCACTGGGTGCACGGCCCGCTGCTAGGTCTTGGGGATCCAAACAGGCTTAAAACACCGTGGACGCTTTTGATGCCATGTACCTATGAAGTAATTAATGGTATAGGGCGGGCGGTTCATATTGATATAAAATAAGTGAAACGGTCTATATGTGCTGCAGAACTTCCGAAGAGGAGTGGCCTGGGGATTAGACCTCGACGGAGAATGCAGGACGGCATTTTGGGGCAGGGAGTGTTGCCTGCTGGGTTTTCCGGGGAGCGGACTCTGAGGGGAGTTCAGCATGCAAGATGTTTATTTGGGATTGAGACCCATGGAAGAGGAGGTTGGAAGGGAGGAGTGAAGGAGAGGGAAGACAGGCAGAGGGGGATGTCGAGCTGTAATGTCGACCCAGATGCAGCCTCAGCCCACCCCACAGGGAGCTCTGGGGCAGGTGGAGCCTTTGCAGTTGCCCCCAGTTGCACTGAGATGGCCAAGCCCTTATACCTGTGCTTGGATTAGTCTCTGGATGGAGGCTGCCCCTGGGTATGACCCCAGACAGATGCCTTTCTGCGGCATCTCACTTCTGAAAAGGCTGATGGCTCACAGCTCTTGGGTGACACATTCCTGCAACCGAGGGCAACAAGAGCTTCGTTGGTGGGGATTCTGGGCACCCCGCCAACCATGCATCAGCACGGGGAGAGGGGCATAAGTAAATGTATGTGCAGCCAGCATGATGACCAGTGATGACCACGGCAGTTGAATGGTAGTGGCTGTCACTGCACGGAAGAAGCAGGAGGTGATGCTGGGTGTGCTGGTAGGAGGCAGAAGGCGGGACGTCTCGCCTGCCAAGCCAGAGACTTCCAACTTTGTCCCATGTGTTAGGAATAGACTAAAGAGTTTGAGCAGTGGGTGAGGGTGACAGATGTGAAACTGTATTTGAAAGGGACACACCCAGCTTAGACGTGTAGGATACATAGTGGTAGCAAAAGGTGGAAGGTGGGAATGGCCGTAGATTAGTCATGGGTGAAGGTGGGGGTTGTGGCTAGCGACGAGAGTCCTGGGTTGCAAGCAGAAATCAGAGTTCTCATCCAAGCCCGCTGTCACCAAATCGACTGTGTAGCTTTGCTTCCAGGCTTTTGTTTTACTATCTGTAAAAATGATAAGCCCAAAAGTCCCTTTCCAGCTCTAACCTCTTGTGATTCTACGTTGAGGTTACCTATCAATTTGTGTTCCTTAATTGTGTTCTTGAGAAAGATGCCGAAGGCTAGTCTGGTGTAAAATCAGACTTCTGGAAGCTCTGGCTGGGATAGTGCCTGTGAATTGCTTCCTCCACACTCATGGCCTTCCAGATCCCCCTATTTCTAGACAAATTTTGAAGCCAGTGGAGTATGGATTCAAGCTGGACCAGAATCAAGTATCAGCTATTACAAGCCTAAGGGGGGTTTGTTTCTTAATTAATTAAAACATATCCGGTAACTCAACCCAGCTCCACGAAAGTCAGAATTAGCTTTCCTTATTGCACAAGAGATGGAATGTCTTCACCTAAGCTCTGCTTAAATAGTAATGAAAAGAGGATTAACAATGGCAATAAAGAAACTAGCCAGTGTGAGCCCATACTTGTTGAGAACTTGGGTGAGATGTATTTCTTTCTCCCTTGTAGGCCATGTGGCATAGCTTGGTGTCATGACCAGAATCAAAAGCTAATTTAGGGAATAACAAAAATAAGACAGTAAAAAAAGATAAACTCACAGATCAGGACTCTGGCCCCCTTCACTTTCAAAATAGAGAACTTTTTGCATGTTGGAGAAATTTTAATTTTTTGATTCATTATCTCAAAACATGAATTTTTATCCATACACACTTATTATTGGGAGTATTAACTCTATGCATGTGTTCGCTAAATGGTAATTGCTTAATGTGTTTGCTAATGGTAATTGCTAAATTACCAATTCATGCGTTCATTTAGTAAATACTTTTATTAAGTGCCTTTTGTATGTCAGGCACTATGTTAAGTGCTGGAGATACACCGGCAGATGAAACTAGATCAAATACCAGATTTTGTGGAGCTTGTAGTCCAGTTAATGAGAGAGACGTTAATCAGATAATCCCATGGTTTGCAGTACACAGTAGATACCCCCCCTTATCTGTAGGGGATACAGTAAAAGACTCAGTGGACACCTGAAACTGTGCATAGGGTTATACCAAGCCACATATACACTGCATTTTTTTTCCCTATATATATGTACCTATGATGAAATCTAATATATAAATTTAGGCACAGTAAGAGTCTAACAACGACAATAATAAAATAGAACAATTGTAACAACATATAATGAAACAGTATACTGTAGTGAAAGTTACACGAATGTGTTCTCCCTCTCAAACTACCTTAGTGTGCTGTACGCACCCTCCTGATGAGGGTGTGAGATGATACCGTGTCTGCGTGATGAGACGACGTGAGATGGGTGACGTAGGCGCGGGGACATAGCATTAGGCTACTATTGACCTTCCGATGATCACCTGCATCCAGACCATGGTTAAGCAGGGTCACTGAAACCGTGGAAAGCAAAACTGCAGGTAAGGAGGGAGACTAATTACAGGCTGAAGTCTGGGAGGTTCCTCTGAGGAAATGAAATAAGGAGGTGAGCTCTGGAGAATGAAAGCTCAGTGGACTCAGGTGACCAGGTGAGGTGGGGTTGTAGCTGTGAGTCGGGGATGAATATTTATTTCAAGGTCATTAAGATTTTGGCATTTTATATTATCATGGGAAAATGACAAAACCCAATATGCTGACTTAACCAAGTGTTGGAGGTCATCCAGTAGTTTAGGAGTAGAGCCAAATTTAGAGCGACTTCAAGTCGAGGCTCGAATGGTGGGGGGACAGCTGTGGTTCTGATTGGAGCCTTGTCGGCTGGGCTGCTGGGGGTCAGCAGTATTTGGAAGCTCCATCCCGGTAAAAATCAAACATCGGCAGGGCCACACCAAACAGAAAGCTGGGGGTGTTTGTGCTTTCTCTCCCGTGTGGATTTTCCCGACATTTTGGGTCCTTTCTAAGAAGGTGAGCAGCTGTGCCAGGAAACTCACTGGGATGAACAGAAAAATTCACATGGAAACCTCATTCTCAGAGGCAGCAACCTTAGCTCAGAGGAGAAATTGCAGAGGGGAGATTGTCTCCTTGGCACTGATTTCAGTTTTGATTCACTACCTGCTCCACAAGCATCAGCCAACCCTAAGTGGAAGGATTGTGCCCCTAGCGTCCAGATGGGAAGCGAGACTTATCCACCCAACAAGAGGCTGTCCTACAACATTTAGGAGTAAACACCAGCCTAGAACAGATCTCTCCTTGTACAACGAATGAAAACCAACAACAATAATGTGGGAAATGTGAAAAGATGCTGTAACCTAACATGCAACTATATCCTACAAGAGGTAAAATGGAATATTTAGAAGGTAATTGATTGCAGGAAAACAAATATGATTTAAATTACATTTGATTTGGCTATTGATGAAGTGGAAGAAAACACTGAGTATGTGAAAATAACAAGATGAGATGAAAAAGGCTAAAAAGTTAAGGCAAGTATGTAAACAGATGATGTAAGAACAGGATTTTGATAGCGTGATTAAGGACAGAATTAACGTTGTGGAACCTGGATCTATGACACAGAATATAAAGAAATGAAAATGTTTTGTTTACGCTTACTCTCCTTTCTGTTATTTTTTGCTTTATTCCTTTATGAGGTTCATATTTTTTGGTACGGCTCAGTTTTTGATATATTTATTTTTGGTACTTTTCTCTACAGACCATATTTTGCTTGAATTCATTGTCTCTGGGGATTTTGCAAGTTTAAGTTCTATTGTTAAAAATTCCCACTAGATATTTTTAAGTTAATCACAGAAATGATTAAATCAAAGAAACCATTGAGTTAATGTAAGGCTGTATCACATATTTGTGTGTGTGCGCGTGCACATACAGAGACATAAGCTTTCTTCTCCAAGAAATTTTTGGGCTTTGCTTTCGACTTTGTGATCATATTTCCGAAAGTCATTTATACCATTGATGTTTAACAGAACTTTCTGTAATTGTGGAAATTTTCTATATTTGCACTAATACAGTAGCAACTAACCACGTGTATGTACAGCAAGTGCTTGCAACGTGGCTGATGTCAAGGTTATGGTCATATTATGAGGTTGGTAAAATTCTAACTTATATGATGCAGATCTCTCTACAAGTGACCATATTCCTTTGATTACTTGATCTGCAACCCACTAGGATTTATACAAATATCTCCTCCTTTCCCCATGAGTTCCAGAGACTCTTTGCTTAGATATTCACTGGTAGGGTTTCTTTTTTATTATTATTTTATTTAAATTCAATTAGACAACATATAGTAGATCATTAGTTTTTGGTGTAGTGTTCAGTGATTTATCAGTTGCATATAACACCCAGTGCTCATCACATCACGTGCCCTCCTTCATGCCCATCACCGGTTACCCCATGCCCCTACCCACCTCCCTTTCCACAGCCCTCTGTTTGTTTCCCAGAGTCAAGAGCCTCTCATGGTTTGGCTCCTTCTCTGATTTCTTCCCATTCTGTTTTCCCTCCCTTCCCCTATTGTCCTCCTTGCTATTTCTTATATTCCACATATGAGTGAAACCATATGATAATTGTCTTTCTCTGATTGAATTATTTCACTTAGCATAATACCCTGCAGTTCTATCCATCTCGATGTACATGGTGGGTATTCATCCTTTCTGATGGCTGAGTAATAATCCATTGTTATATATGGACCACCTCTTCTTTATCCATTCCTCTGTTGAAGTACAGCTCGGCTCCTTCCACAGGTTGGCTCATTGGTAGGGTTTCATAAACTCCTGCTCATCCACCAAGATTCAGCTCAAGGGACACCTTCTCAGCAAACACTCCTAACTTCCCACGCTGAGCATCGTTGTCCTTTCTCTTTGAGCCCTTAGCGCCCACTCGAAATCATGTGTTTTCCTTTCTCTTGTAACTCGATTCATCTTCTTGAGGGCAGTGACTAAATCAGGCTTGGTGACTCTTAACGTTGCTAAACCTGCAAAGACGCTGACTAATTCTTTGGAAAACTCAGTGGATCTGAACGTCAGCCCTTTAGCAATGACCTATACAAGGGCATTGTCATTTAACCAGGGAGACACTCTTGCCATTTTTAGTCAAGGAATTACAAGTTTGCGGTCAGCTTTTCCAGCTGTGGATGTACAGAATGTCCCAGTTTTTCTCTACCTGGGGTGACGTGCCACCCACGGGTGGCCCAGAGCATGCAGACCGCCAGCCAATCCCAGAAGGAGTGAGATAAAAACGTGCTGGCTTCTTTCATGAATTACTTTTGTAGCTGTCAAAGAATATTTCTTGTAGGAGTTTGTTTAAAGCCTATGCCCCTAAAATGCGGTCTGGGTAATATTCTTGAGTTGTTGGCACAAAACCTCTGTTTTTCTATGTGAAATGGCTAACCATGGATGGAAGTAAATCACTGAGAAAAGTCAAAAAAGAATTTCTTAAAAACTTGGTATCATTAAACTTGAAAATCTATGCTTATTTTTTTCCTTGGAAAGAAAAGTCCACTGTGGATTGTCAAATATGAATGCTTTGACTATGGTTTGAGGTGTGTTGAAATTAAGAGCTTCTGAAGACTATTTTGCGGTTCTTAATGTAGGGCAAGAAAGTATATAAAGTAGCCTACACGAACCGACTTTAAAATCGTAAGAAGCGGGGCGCCTGGGTGGCTCAGTCGGTTAAGTGTCTGCGTTTGGCTCAGGTCATGAATTCCGGGGTCCTGGGATCGAGCCCCATGGTGGGCTCCCTGCTTGGAGGGGAGCCTGATTCTCCCTCTCCCTCTAAAGCAGATTGCATGGTCAAATAATACATTATATGTTAATAAAAAAATAATTTAAAAAAATTAGAAAAAGACTATCTGAACGTTAGGGGGATTTTAATGATGCTTTGTTGTTATATTGTTTATAAAAGAATTCTTTTCACTTTAACCAGTATAAGTCGTCATGAGCACAAGGAATCTTGGTTGTGTGGACATGTATCCTTCTAGAATGCATTTCTCTGTCTCGCCACCGTTAACATTTGGGGTCAGATGATTCTGTGTGGCGGGGGGCTGTCCTGGGCACAGAAGGATGCTTAGCAGCATTCCGGGCCCCCACCCGTCAGCACCCCCTCACCCTAGTTGCAAGGACCAAAAATGCCTCCAGATAGCGCTGGGTGTTACCTGGGGGGATGAAACTGCTGGGTTGAGAATACTGTTCTAGAACATTCGTTGAAATGTGTGGGGCTGGAAGTTAATCTGTAGCATCTGACTGCAGGCCTTTGTTCCATCAGCCTTGAGATGCCCTGAGGCAGTTTCCATAAATACCGCTTACAGGAATGCCAGCCCCTGGTGCCGGCTGCTTGGCAAGCATTCCCCGGAGAGACCCTGAATTGCTTTGGGTTTTGAAGCCACAGCGAGACAACTTCTTTGGATGCAGGTTGGATTTATTCATGTATCAGAATAATTGACATTTAAAAAGAATTTATGCTTGTACTTAAAAAAAAAATCCAGCAGTACTGAAATCTACAAAGAAAACTACAAATCGCCCCTATCCCACTTTCTAGAAATAACTAGTGTTTGCGTTTGGTAAATAGCATTTCTGAACATCTTCGAACATATATACAAACAGGATTTTGCATGGGATAAATAAATCGACGTAATTCTATAGAAATGCTATCCTAGGATGTATGCCATTTTTAAGTTAGAAATATTTAATTTCTGTGAATTTAATAGACGATAAGGAAATGAAGTGAAGGGCTTGCAAAAGTTGGGCTGAATGCCTCACAGAAGGATAAATCATTTCCTCAGAGACAATCCTAAGAATGAGATTATGAGATTTATGAGATTATTATAAACTTCCGGGTTACTGTGTTTAAAAATTTCATGATTAAATTTCAGATCACATTACTTAACTTTCCTATGACTTTCCTCCATTCACCTCCCAATTTTTATTATATTTTTACTAACTTAATATAGTACATGTTCTATCCTACAAACTTAACGTTCCTGTTGTTTATTTACATGGATTAAAGCCTCACCACTGTTCCTTTTATACGACTTCTACTATCCTGTTTTTTAAAATTTTGAATCATCTCTTGGTTGGCTAGATTTCTTCATCAACTTTCTAAGGAAAGGTTCCATATTCTGAGGTGTTTTTTTTTAATATTCGAAAATGTTAGTGTTGCCTTTCTATTTTATTGTAAAATACACATGACATAAAATTCACCATCTTAGCCATTTTTCAGTGTCTAGTGCCGTGGCTTGAAGTATATTCACATTGTTATGCAACCATCCCCATCCCCACCATCCATCTCCAGAACTTTTTCATCTTCTAAAACTAAAAGTCTGTCTCCATTAAAAAAACGTTTCCCCATTCTTTCCTCTCCCACCCCAGACCCTGGCAACCACCATTCTACTCTCTCTCTCAACGAATTGTCTATTCTAGGTACTTCAGAAGTGGAATCATACACTATTTGTCTTTTATTTATTTTTTTGGTCTGGCTTTAATTCACTAAGTATAATGGTCTTCAAGCTTCATACATGTTGTAGTATGTGCTAGAATTTCATTTCTTTTTTTTTTATTAAAAATTTTTTTTATTTAAGACAGAGAGCACAAGGAGGGGGGAAGGTCAGAGGGAGAGGGAGAAGCAGACTCCCCACTGAGCAGGGAGCCTGATGTGGGGCTCGATCCCAGGATCCTGATATCATGACCTGAGCTGAAGGCAGACGCTTAACCTACTGAGCCACCAATTCAGTGCCCCTGAATTTCATCTCTCTTTAAGGCTGAATAATATTCCATTGTACGGATATATCACATTTTGTTTATCCGATCATGCATCCATGGA
Organism: Potos flavus; assembly: GCA_028534135.1. Classification (NCBI taxonomy): domain Eukaryota; kingdom Metazoa; phylum Chordata; class Mammalia; order Carnivora; family Procyonidae; genus Potos; species Potos flavus. Next base: position 2,296,722 of record CM052896.1, on the reverse strand, counting down.
CATCTGGGTTGTTTCTGTCCTTTGGCTGTTTTGAATAATACTGCTATGGATATGGCAGTACAAATGTCTGTTTGAGTCCCTGCTTTCAGTTCTTCCGGATATATACCTGGAAAGAGGGTTGCGGAATCATGTGGTGATTCTGTTTGATTTTGGAGGAACCGCCAGTCTGTTTACACCATTTTACTTCCCCACTAGCAAAGTACGAGGGTTCCGATTTTTCTACATCCTCTTCCAAACTTGTTTTTTTATTTCTTTTTCTGGTTTTGTAAAAAAAAAAAAAAATAACAGTCATCCCATGGGTATCAGGTGATATCTCATTGTGATTCTACTTTGTGTTTCTCTAATGATGATTGACGTTGAGCATCTTTTCATGAGTTCATCGGCCATCTGTATGTCTTCTTTGGAGAAATGTTGATTCATGTCCTTTGCCCAATTTTTATTTATTTAATTTATTTTTTAAGTTTAATTTATTAAAAAAATTTTTTTTCGGTTTCAATTAACTTATAATGTATTATTAATTTCAGAGGTAGAGTTCAGTGATTTGTCAGTTGTGCTCATTACATCACGTGCCCTTAATGCCCATCACCTACTTACCCCATCATCCACCCCCTCCCCTCCAGCAACCCTCAGTTTGTTTCCTGTGGTTAGGAGTCTCTTATGGTTTGTCTCCATCTCTGATTTCATCTTGTTTTATTTTTCCCTCCCTTCCCCTGTGATTCTCTGTCTTGTTTCTCAAATTCCTCATATCAGTGAGATCATATGATAATTGTTTTTCTCTGATTGACTTATTTCCCTTTGCGCAATTTTTAGTTGGGTGTTTATTTTTTGGTTGTTGAGTTGTTCTTAATATATTGTGGATATCAATCTCTTATATGATATATAATTTAAAAGTATTTCTTCCCTTTCTGTGTATCACCTTTTTACTCTGTTAATAGTGTTCTTTGATGCATAAAAATTTTAAATTTTGCTGAAGTGCCTTTATTCTTGAATACATCTTGGCTGAGTGTAATATCTTCTTGGATGGTCCTTTTTTTTTTTTTTTTAATTTCGTAGGTATTGCTTCCTTGTCTTCTATCATGAAGTGTTGCTGTGAAGAAGGCAGACTTTTCCCCCTTCAGGCGACTTGCTTTTACTGCATGAATGCCTTGGAATTTCTCTCTATCTACATCCTTTAAAGAGTGCGCCCTCCCTTTTCATCAATTAGGAAAAAAAATCTAAAGGAAAAAAATGCAGAGACTAGTATAACAGACTCATATGTACCTGCCATCCAGAATTAACCAATACTAAAGGTTTGTCATCTTTGGGTCACAGTATTTTTTTAATCAGTATTTTATATGTATATAGTTTAAGAAATTTCTTGGGTTGGGTTCTGAGAGGCAGAGCTGAGATGAGGATTCACGTCCAAGTGATTTATTTGAGAAGTATTTCCAGGGGAGCCTAATAAGGGAGTGGGAAAAGCAAGACAGGGAAGGGACAAGGAAGGAGCACCGCAAAGGTGGGATTCCACCAACAGTTTAAGATGTAGTGAGAAGAAGGGCCATATGGACCCCAATGTTCATAGCAGCAATGGCCACAATCGCCAAACTGTGGAAAGAGCCAAGATGCCCTTCAACGGACGAATGGATAAAGAAGATATGGTCCATATATACAATGGAATATTATGCCTCCATCAGAAAGGATGAATACCCAACTTTTGTATCAACATGGACGGGACTGGAAGAGATTATGCTGAGTGAAATAAGTCAAGCAGAGAGACTCAATTATCATATGGTTTCACTTACATGTGGAGTGTAAGGAATAACATAGAGGACATTAGGAGAAGGAAAGGAAAAGTGAATTGGGGGAAATCGGAGGGGGAAATGAAGCATGAGAGACTGTGGACTCTGAGAAACAAACTGAGGGTTTTGGAGGGGTGTGCAGTGGGGGATTGGGTGAGCCTGGTGGTGGGCATTAAGGAGGGTATGTATTGCATAGAGCACTGGGTGTGGTGCATAAACAATGAATCTTGGAACACCGAAAAAAAAAAGTGGGATTTCAGGTGCCGTCCCAGCCTCTGTCTCATCCTGCAGGGAGCTCTGGGGTATAAGTCACTCTGCAGAGCTGGTCTTGCCTTGAGGCAAGGGAACTGGGTCTGCATCTCAATTGTGAAATTTATTAGTATGCAGATATTATCCTCCATCCTCGTATTTAAGTGCCTTCAGCCTCTGTGGTGATGCTTCACATTTTATTCTTGGAATTGATTGTTGGTGACTTTTCTTTCTCTTTTTTCTTCATTAGTCTGGCCAAGGAATTTTATCAATTTTATTTGTCTTTATGGTAAGCCAACGTTTAGATTTGTTGATCCTGTTTCTTCTATTTTTGTTTCCTGTTTTGAAATTGCTGTTCACATCTTTATTATTTTCCTTCTACTTTCTGTGGGTTTCATCTGCTGCCACTTTCCTAATGTCTTGAAGTAATTTGAGATCGTTGATTTTTTCAACTTTCTTCTTTTTAGATATGTGTGTTTAAATTACAAATTTCCTATATTTGCTTATAGGAGTTTTATGGTTTCAGGTCTCATAATCATTTTTTTTTAAGACTTTACTTATTTATTTGACAGAGAGAGAATGGTAGGGGAGAAAGAATGAGCAGGGAGAGTGGCAGGCAGAGGGGTAGCAGGCTCCTGGCTGAGCGAGGAGCTGGATGCGGGACTCAATCCCAGGACCCCGGGATCATGACCTGAGCCGAAGGCAGACACTTAACCGACTGAGCCACCCAGGTGCCCCAGTCTTTAATCCATTTTGAGTTTATTTTTGTGTACGGTGTAAGAAAGTGGTCCAGTTTCATTCTTTAGCATGAGGCTGTCCAGTTTTCCCAATACCATTTGTCGAAGAGACTGTCTTTTTCCCGTTAGAGAGTCTTTCCTTCTTTGTCAAAGAGTAATTGACCGTGTAGTTGTGACTTCATTTCTGGGCTCTCTATTCTTTTTTTTTTTTTTTTTTTTTGGGCTCTCTATTCTGTTCCATTGATCTATGTGTCTACTTTGGTGCTGGGACCATACTGTTCTGATTACTGTAGCTTCGTAGTATATCTTGAAATCTGGGATTGTGATACCTCCAGATTTATTTTTCTTTCTTAGGATGGTTTTGGCTATTTAGGGTCTTTTGTGGTTCCATACAGTTGTTAGTATTATTTATTCTAGTTCTATGAAAAGTGTTGTTAGATATCGTATACATATATAACGGAATATTAATCATAAAAGAATGAGATCTTGTCATTAGCAATAACATGGATGGAGATAGAGGGGATAATACTAAGTGAAATAAGTCAGAGAAAGGCACATACCATATGAGTTCATTCATATGTGGAATTTAAGAAACAAATGAACAAAGTAAGAAAAAAAGAGAGGAAAAAACCAGACTCTTAAATACAGAAAACAAACTGATGGTTACCAGATGGGAGGTGGGTGGGGGATGGGTGAAATAGGTGATGGGGATTTAAATGCTTCATGAAGAGCACTGAGTAATGTATAGAATTGTGAATGATTATATTGTACATCTGAAACTAACACTGTATGTTAATTACACTTGAATTCGAAAAATGGGGAAAAAATAAAAGAATCTCTCTTAAGTTCCAAATGGGAATTTTTTAGTGTTCTTTGTATCGGTGTTTAGTTTATTTGATTTGTGGGCACAGAAAGTACTTATATGATTTCAATCCTTTGAATTCTTGAGATTTGCTGCATAGCTCAGCTTACAATCAACTTTTGTAAACATTTTATAAATATAAACAATGCATATTCTTGGAATGGTTGGTTATGGTTTTCTATACATGTATATTCATTCCATTTGTAATTGAATTGTTTCAGTGTCCTGTACTTTTACTGATTTGTTGTCTGTTGGATAAGTTAGTAAGAGAGTTCTGTAAAAATCTTCCCCCATGACCATGGATTTTTCTGTTTTCCTTTATAGTTCTGCGAATTTTTGCTTTGTATATTTTGAGGTTATGTTATTAGGAACTTTGAGAATTTTTGTTCAGTTCTGGAGAATTCAAACTTTAAACATCGTAATGCATCTCGTTTGTCTCTTCTTCTTAAAATCAACTCTGTCTGATTTATATAATTATACTAAATTTATTTTGGTTAGTAATCTTGCTGTGTCTCTTTTTTTTATCTTTTATTTTCAATCTTTGTGGTCATTATATTTAAAGAATGTCTCTTTTAGGGGCCCTCGGGTGGCTCAGTCAGTTAAGGTTCTGACTCTTGATTTCGGCTCAGGTCATGATCTCAGGGTTGTGAGTTCAGCTTAAGATTCTTTCTCTCCCTCTCTCTATACGCCCCTCTTAAAAAAATAAAAAACAAATAAGGAATGTCTCTTTTAAGCAGAATATAATTGAATTGTCAAATTTCATCCTGGTAATCCTTGTCTTTTAATTGGCACATTTATTCTATTTGGATTTATTGGAATTATTGATATATTTGCGTTTAAGTCTTTCACTTTACTATGTGCTTTTAAAATGTATTCATCTTTTCTATATTCTCTTTTCTCTCCATCTTGCTTTCTTTTGGATTGACTGAATATTTGTCCTTAATGTATGTTTTCTCATTTATTAATTTGGAAATTATAACTCTTTCTCTTCTTTTAGTGGGAACACTAGAGATCAAAACATGTATCCTTGACTTATGAAAAGCAGTTATAAATTTGTCCTTTTATCTTCTTCCTAGATGATGCAAGGATCTCAGGATATTGAATGTTATTCACCACTCTTCTGACTCATACACCACTGTTGTCACGTAGCTTAATTACATATACGTATTTTAAACCCCACCAGCCATTATAATTGCTGTGGTTTTTTTTTTTTAAAGATTTTATTTATTTATTTGACACAGAGAGAGAGCACAAGTAGGCAGAGAGGCAGGTAGAGAGGCAGGCAGAGAGACAGGGGGAAGCAGGCTCCCTGCTGAGCAGAGAGCCCGATGCGGGGCTCGATCCCAGGACCCTGAGATCATGACCTGAGCCAAAGGCAGAGGCTTTAACCCACTGAGCCACCCAGGCACCCCTATAATTGCTGTTTTATGTAGTTGCCCTTTATTTAGATTTATCCACATTTGCCATTCCTATTTTGATTCTTCATTTCTTCCTGCATCTCCAAGCTTCTTTTAAACATAAAAACACCTTTTATGGGGCGCCTGGGTGGCTCAGTCGGTGAAGCTTCTGCCTTCGGCTCAGATCATGATCCTGGGGTCCTGGGATTGAGCTCCACATTGGGCTCCCTGCTTAGCAGGAAACCTACTTCTCCCCCTCCTCCTCCTTCCGCCCTCGCTTGTGCGTGCGCGTGCTCTCTCTCTCTCTCTCTCATGCTTTCTCTCTCTCTCTTAAACAAATAAATAAAAAATCTTTAAAAAATCCCACCTTTTACTATTTCCTTTAAGACTGGTCTGCTGATGATGAGTTCTCTCTATTTTTATTTGTCTAAAAATGTCTTTTTTTAATGTCTTTATTTCATTCACAGAGGATATTTTTTTTTTCTTGTTGTCCTCAGTGGGATGTTAATCCATTACCTAGCACTCCATAACTGTCCAACAGACTTTTATAACTGGCAGCATTTAGTTTTCCTTGCTAGTTAGTCTTACCTGATATTGTGTTGGAAATGCTTCATGATGACTTACCCAAGTATTGTGAATGATATCCTATTAAATTTTTCTTCATGTGCAGTACCTTTATAGTTAGGAATTTCTTTTTAACCAAAAGCTAAAACAAAGCAAAACAAAGAACGTCATCATATTTGGGCATTTTTATTTATGTATCTTGCTATAGTTGGAGAGGAACTGGTTATGGTTCTTTTCTAATTTGTTTAGTAGCTGTGAAAGTTGCACTTATGGAGAGAAACATTACCTAGATGTTCTCATCCATAACATAGGATTGTGTAGGGGTTGTTATGAAGAAGTGGCCCTGGGTGATTCCTGGGCTTCCTGGGGACCATGGTGTCCCATGTGTTAGTGCCAGCATTCCACAATACGATTTGTCTACACTCTGGGAATTTTTATTTGAGATTTTAAAATACGCTAATATTTTATATTTGAAATACCCCAGAGAGAAAGCCCGTGGGTGCAAAGAGATAGAGTTTAGACAACAAGCATCATGGAATAACTTCTTATATTCCGTTTCTGTGTGTATATTGCTGAACTCACTGTCAGTGAAGGTGGCAAAGTGCCCTTTGTTTTTTATTTTAAAGTTATTTGTGTCTGTGTTTCTTATTTGCTAGAACACAATATTGTTCTGTAGCAAGATCGTGAAGAACCTGACATTAATGAGAGATACACGTGCCTATTGATTATCTTTAAACCGACAGTCATTCATTACCAACAAACCCGCAGTTCAGCCCCCAGGGGCCAGGCAAATAGTGTGAATCCTCATAGTGGCTGGATGAGATCTGTGCAAATTGGAGGGCATGTGCCCCTTCGAAATCATGCAGCTAGTGGTGCCTCGGTGGTTCAATCATTAAGTGTTTGCCTTTGGCTCAGGTCATGATCCCAGGGTCCTGGGATCGAGCCCCACATCAGGTTCCCTACTCAGCGGGAAGCCTGCTTCGCCCTCTCCCACTCCTTCTGCTTGTGTTCCCTCTCTCGCTGTGTCTCTCTCTGTCAAATAAATAAATAAAATCTTAAAAAAAATAGTGCAGCTATATCTTCCGTTGTAAATAATGCTGCAATAAATATAGACGAATGGATAAGGAAGATATGGCATATATATCACAATGGAATATTACTTAGCTATAGCAAAGAATACAATGTTGCCATTTGTAATGACATGAGTGGAGCTGGAGAGTATTATGCTAAGAAACGTAAGTCAGTCCAAGAAAGACAAATACCATCTGATCTCACTCATATGTGGAATTTAAGAAACAAAACAAGCGAGCAAAGGGGAAAAAAGAGAAGAAAGAGAGATAAACTAAGAAATAGACTCTTAACTATAGGGAACCAACTGCTGGTTACTAGAGGGGGAGGTGGGTGAGTAAATGGGGGAAACTGGTGATGAGGGCTAAGGAGTGCACTTGTTGTGATGAGAACTGGGTGTCGTATGGAAGTGTTGAATCACCAAATTCTCCCCCTAAAACTAGTATCACACTGAATGTCAATTATACTTGAAAAAGATCATGTGGCCATGCTTGGTTTGAATGATTGCCATGCTGGGATGTGGGTCCTATATTGATTTCCTCTCTTCTTGAGAAGTCAGAAATGTAGATTGTTATGTAAAATCTCCATATTTTTAAACGTTAGCCAAAAAGTACTTTTTGGGGGTAAGAAATGCAATTATAGTTAAATAAATCAGATTCTCAGGCCAGGCTCCTCCTGGGACCGTGGTTTCTCTCCCTTTATCTTGGCGGCTGTCCAGGTGCTGCTTACGTCCGGTGCACAGGGCACGAGGAGTCCCACCTAGTAGGGAAGCTCCAGAGTCACCCCAGCACCCCCTTTCTCCCTGCGACCTGGGCAGCTGACCGGTCCTGTTGATTCTAGCTCCTGGAAACTTCATGTCTAAGAAGGTCGATCTGAAAAGTTCTCATCCAAAGACAAAAAAAGTTTCGTAATGATGTATGATGACAGATATTAACTAGGCTCATTGCGGTGATCACTTTGTAGTATAGACAACTGTCGAGTCATTATGTTATACACCTGAAACTAATATGTTATATAACAGCTATATCTCAATACAAAAGTAAACAAACAAACAACAATACAGACCTTCAAGTCCGTGCCTCCTCTTGCAGACCCTGGTGGTCTCCAGCCCTGGATTCTTGTCTCTCATGTGCCCTGTGGGCTCTCCTCCTGCAATCCTTCCCCACGTGCCAGCCAGAGTAATGAGGGGTTTTAAGAAGATGGTAAAATAACCAGGACCACATTGTTGGAGAGGGTCAACCAAATCCTGGAGGCCATTGGTCATCAGGGTCATGAGCTATGGATATGCAGGCATCCTCCTTATCATGGTTTCAGTTACTGGAGGTCAACCACAATCCTGAGGGAGACGATCCTCCTTCTGCCCCAACGTCAGGAGGTCACTAGCCGCCCAACGCTACGTCACATGCCCACGTTCTTCCCCTCACTTCATCTCCTTATGTAGCATTGTGTCATCACACATCCTCACAAGAGGAAGGAGGAGTGAGAGCAACAAGGCATTTTGAGGGAAACTGCATTCATTTAACTTTTATTATGTATATTGTTATAATCATTCCATTTTATTATGAGTTATTGTTCATCTCTCTTTTTTAAAAAAATATTTTATTTATTTATTTTAGAGAGAAAGAGCACATGAGCAGGGAAAGGGGCAGAGGGAGAGGGAGAGAGAGAGAGAGAGAGATAGAGAGAGAATCTCAAGCAGATTCCACACTGAGCATGGAGCCTGATGTGGGGCTCGATCTCACAACCATGAGATCATGACCTGAGCCAAAATCAAGTTAGACCCTTAACCAACTGAGCCACCCAGGCATCCCTGTGCCTAGTTTATAAATTAAACTTTATCATAGGTATGTATGTATATAGGGTTCGGTACTGTCTATGGTGTGAGGCATCCACGGAGGGTCTTGGGATGTATCCCCATGGATAAGGGGGACAATGTATACATTTTTCAGTAGAGGATCAAATGAACTGAAAAGGGAGAGGTAAGATCCAGGGGTATAGAGTATCTCTCAATAGTGCCTTGCATACATCTTTAGTTTTGTCTGTGTTTAGTATATTCTGGTTGAATTGAATTGTTGAGTCTGTGTGACAGTTTGAGTGACATTTTTATGTCATCTACCCAATTCATATATTTTTACATTTTTGGTTTTTAAAGGCTATAAGGTCGTATTAACCTGAAAGAATGTATTTACCGTTAACAAAATCTGGGTCGTTTGTGATCTCCTTAAATAACCTTTGTGGTAACATTGGAATGAACATTTATTTGATGTCTGGGAAGTAATATCCCAGTGGAACTTATTTTATTTTGGGTTGTTTTTAATATGGAGCTGTTAATATAGCATTTCCAATAAGTGACCTTATATGTGAAATCTGTGTTTAATTACTAACATTTTTGCAAGACCAGTAGAACTGTACTCTTCATTATAAGTCACAGATTTAAGAACTTGTCAGGAAAATATTTTATGATTTGATTTATGCACGGGGATCCAAGAAAGGCAAGGAGTCCTCGAGTCTTTATGAGATTGGTAACACACTTATTCCTACAATATTCTTGGCTTTTTCCAGTCCTATTATGTAATGAGTAAACAATATCTCTTTTGAATTTTTCATCCAAAAATATTCCCCAGCTAGAACTTCTCTTAGGAAAATACAATTTCCTAGGAAATCTTTAAGCCTGATAGTTTTAACCAAACAGCATAATGTGCATTTTGCTTCTCTGGATGTGTTTCCATAGGTTTTCTTTGAGTGGTTTTCTTTCCTCCCCTTAAAAAAAAAGAACGTTTCCTGGGTGTTTTATTGCATAAACGGTACATGTTCGTTGTGTAAAAGTGGGAAGTGTAGATGAGCAAAGGGAAGAGACTAGAAAAGCATTTAATTCCATCACGGTTACAAAATAGAGATGAACCAAGTGTGAGACCCCACCTGCGATCACATCGCGGGAGAGGGGTTCACAGGGATGCGTGAGGGCCTGCCCGCGCCTTCCGCAGAATTGGTGCATCCTTGGAAAGCGCACGTCCCTAAGGAGGCCCTCCTAACCAGGCGACAGGTGCTTCTGTGTCAGCATCTTCTTGCTCTGGGGCCCTGTGTCTGTCACGGTCAAGGCCCGAAGGCTGGTTCTTTGTCATCACATTCCTTCAGCACCTGTCGCCTGCTGCTGGCACCGAGTCTTGAACTTCAGAAGCCCTTGGTCTATGTTCCTTCTATGAGAAATTCACAAATGTGTCCGGGTCGTGAGCATCGGTCAAAGAATGGGTACCCCTCATGTAGTGACCTAGATACAACCAAATGCTTCTGAAAAACAGAAGTGTAGGTCTGCTTGCAACATAGGGAGGGGAAAAGGGAGAAGTCCCGATGAGATAGCGGGAGAAGGTTGTGGTCAGGAGAATCCCAGCAGCAGGTGCGTTCCTTCCAAGATGCAAACTGCCCACTGCCCGTGACGATAGGTCGGCGGCTGGATTTGCTGGATTCCTTGATGTATAACGTATAAAGTACGAATAGTATGGCATTCAAATAATTAGTAAAGACAGCTTATGGAGATGCTCGTGAGGAGGGCACTGGGAACAGTGGTACCCAGCCGACAAGCCTAGAAGTTGACTCTTCAGCGTTATCTTCGGGCCATCCATCGAGCTGATAACCATCAGCCAGCTTTCATTGTCCCTGGATTTCGGGGCCGAGGCCGGCCAAATGGGGCTGCCAAATAACCTTGTGTTGGGAGGCTCCCCGCCACCCCACAGCTCAAGAACTTAGACCCCCATCTGCCTGACCCAGGCCCCTGAATGGCTGGTTTCTTCTCTCCCCTCAGCTTCTTCTGCCCCCTAACATTTGGTGATGGTGATGGGTATTATTCCATATTTTCGTTGTAACACTAAACTGTGTCTACAGATTCTAAGTCTGATTAGTTGGCTGCTGATTTGGCATTATGGTCTGCTTACTACTTAAAAAAAAAAAAGCGGAAATATGCATTAATGGAATTCTGTAAGATTAGGGAGCTATGTCCAGCATGTTTATCAGAGACTTGGGTGGAACAAGGAAGCTGCAACGCCGAGCAAAGTGGCTCATAGTGACAGGGTCGGGATTCAAATGGATGTCAATAAGCCAGCACCCTGGGCCAAAACCAACAAGAGGAAATTCGGTAGTGATTCGTGTTAAGTCCTGCAGAAGTAAAGACGGGAGCGAGCTGGCTCTACTGTCCCTGCTTTGAAGGAGACATTATTTTGAACTTATTGAGACATTCACTTATTACATTTATTGAGATGAGGTGTGATTTGTTATATGTGTGTTATTTTATTTAAATGCTGCTGCAGTGAAGGTTGTCATCTCAATTTTATAGGTGAGTTTTAGAAAGGTTAAGAAATGTATCCAGGGTCCCGTAGCTTTCCACCATTATGTGATATGGCCTCTGTGATGGGATCCAAGAAATGGTGTGCTTGAAAAAGAAGGGAGGGAGGGAGCGAGGAAGGAAGAAAAGGAGGAAGGAAAGAAAAAAGGGAAGGAGAGAGGGAGGGAGGGAGAACAGAGGAAAAGGAATGAAGGAGGGAAGGAGGGAGGAAGGGAAGGAAGAAGGGGAGGAGGGAGGAAGGGAAGGAAGAAGGGAGAGAAGAAAGGGAGAGAAGGAAGGAAAGGAGAGAAGGAGGGAGGGAGGGAAGGAAGGAAGGAGAGAAGGAAGGAGGGAAAGAAAGAAGAAACTCAGATTTTATCAGAAGAAACCTGGAGCGTTGGTCAACGCGTGGTCTGTGTTATTCCCAGATACAGTGTTGTATTTAACACTACATTTTAAGATTAAACACATGCAAACTTAAGTGTATGCAGAGTAAATACTCGTGGAAAAGCTGGGACGGTTGAAGGGAAAACTAGGGCAGGGTTCTCGAGCCAAGCTGATGGACGCTGGCGGTCCCCTGCCCTGGGAGGAGGTCCGGTCCAGGAAGGAGCTGCTGTGTCACCATCAGGAAGAATACACGAACATACACGTGCAGAAACGTCCCATGCTGCTTTCTTCTGCCACTACAGAGCTTTTCTCTGACCGTCTGTGCTCTCTGCGTGCTGCTGGCGTCAGGGGGAGAGGCTAGAACTGGGTGCATGTCAGGGATATTTCTGCTGTTCTTTGGGGAAAGAAGTGTCTGTGAGACCGGGGGGGGGGGTGGTGGTGGTCAGGGGGAGACCAGCTGGCAGAAGGCAGCAAAATCCCATCATCATCTTCACGGCCAAGGGCAGGAGAAAAACTCGACGACCCCTATTGAAATGTGATTTTTCTCTGTTTGCTTGGGGGGGTGGGTCATATCTCACTGACCCAACCAGAGAAACTAAATGCCTGCATTTATAACATGCCTATTTTAGTTATTTTAGAATCAAGATTCTTTTTTGTTTTTGGTAAGTAAAGGTGGACAAGTTATGGAAAGAAACCTGACTCTAACTATAAACTGAACAGATGGGATAGTGGGAATAAAAACAAATTAAAGCAATATTGCAAAGAACTCTCAACTTTCATTTAAAAATATATATGATGATGTTTTTCAACTTTTCACATTCAACCTATCGGTAGATCGAGTGACAAAATGAAAAATCAATTTCAGCTGTGTATATTTTAAACGTTTACCTAAATGATTTGGACTTACCAGCCCAGAAGTCCAGATGAATGTATTAAAGTGCTATTTGTGTGTTTTTTTGTGTGTGAATTAAAACTTTATTTTATATTATGTTATAGACAGGATGCAGTTCCATTTGGTGATGTTTAGTGTAGAAAATTGAACTGAACAGTATCTAATTAGAACAGTAAATAGTATGGGTTTAATTAGCCCTTATTCCTGATGACAGATTTGATCAGTTGCCAAATATGTACCCTTTCCTTTTGCTTGACTATTCCTGAAGTATTGCCTCGAGCAGGACCGTGGCCAGTGCTATAAATAGGTAGCTTGGCAAGAAGCCATGAAACCCACTGACTGGTGAGTCTTGGGTGGAAATGAATGGAAAACCCCTCCTTAGTTCATTATTCCATTTCACTTTTGAAAGTCCTTTCCACAGATCTCCTTCTTAATTAGAAAAATTTTTTTTTTGGTTGGATGAGGTAACATGGCCTAAGGGCTTAAGGAAGCCCGTGTAATATCTAGTTCAGCCGTTCACTGTGATTTTATTAGTATTAGGGTTTCCTACATAAACGTTCCTGTTCTCCAACTTACAGCTTCCCTGTTAAATTCTCTCTGACTTGAACTTTTCTGTGTGTGGATGTGGTCTTTGCTTGCTTACAAACATTTAATTCAAGTATGAAAGTATTTGCTTTAAAAAAATTTTTAAAAAATGCAGACAAACAAAAACAAAAGAAGATAAAATCACTCAGAGTCCTCGAACCTGGAAGTCGCCATGGTGAACATTTTAAGTTAACTCACTCCTTTCTCAGTGCACTTACACAGTTACCTGTATGAAAATAATGCAGACTTCCCCTGTGCTCTGAGCATTGCCTTTTACCCCCTTCTTCAAAAAAAAAAGATTTTTGAAAAGGGTATTTAAAAAAAAAAATGCAAGTTCAGGTAAAACTAACATCTGTTATGGGACCCCTTGGCTTCATCAGATATAACGTTTCGTCATATTGGCTTCCGATCTTTTATGAGGGTGAAGGGGCTATGCAACATTTAGCTGGTATCCCTTTGTCACAGACAGCATTCACTCGAGCCCCACATCCTCCGTTCTCAGAGCAGGTTGACCCTTCCAGCCCCTATGCTTGTCCTTGCAGTGTGTATTTTGGTTGTATACTCACATACCTGCGCCTTATCCAAAGGGTGAAGAGATAGCAAATGCCTTGGGTGTTTTATTTTAATGTAAATAAAATGGAAATTTAATGGAAATCTCCTAGTCTTTTCCTTTGTAGCTTCTACCTTTGTTGACCTATCTAGGACAGTCTTGCCTAGGTCAAGTCTATAGACCATTTTATCTGTAATTTTTCTACTATTTTAGGGTCTCACTGCTTTTAATAAAAATCTCTAATATATCTGGAAATCATTTTGGTGTATTTTGTGAAAAAGTCCTCTGTTTTTTTAAAAAATTAATTTATTTTGATGGGAAGGGGCAGAGAGAGAGGATCTCAAGCAGACTCCATACTGGGCATGGAGCTCTGAGATCATGACCTGAGCCAAAACCAGGAGTCCAATGCTTAACCAACTGAGCCACCTAGGCATCCTGGTTTTGTTTTTATAAACATTCGTCACACTGACTTGTGGTTCCATCTTACCTCCTTATACTTGGGTCTGTTTCTGGACTCTTTTTTTTTTTTAATTTAATAGATTTTCACTACTTATCACTATGCCAACTCTCTACTCTTAATTGAGGCAATTTCCCTCCAATTTCCCTTCTTTTACAGTTCTTTTCTTGGCTCTTGTAGACTTTTACTCCACCAGATGAACTTTGGAATCATTTTGTCGGGTTCAAAAAAAATTCCTTTGGGGGATTTTGATTGGAATTGTTATAAATTTATAGATTAATTTGGAGAGAAGTAACATTTTATAGTTTCAAGTCTACTCATTTAGGACTATGTACGTTTCTCCATTTATTCCACGGAGCCTACTCTAGGCCCCTTAGTGAAATTTCGTAACTTTATGTAAGTAATACACATCATTTCTTCTCATATCTACACCTATATCTGTGTATATATTTTTAACTTATACCTGTCCTCCTCTTTTCTCTAGAGTATCCCAATGTAAGTCAATGGTGGCCATTTCAAAAGACTAATTAAACCAAATTAATTAGTTGGTTTAATTAGTGGACCCTTCTCTATTTTCTTGGATCCCCAAAGCTTTAGTTACATTGTTTTCTTGGGATGGGGCCCATTTCAGGAAGATTCCACAAATCCTCACGCAAAATAATTTTCTTGGAACTAGTGCCCATCTGTCTGACAGAAGGGCAAGCCAGGATTTCAGTGGTGAGAAGTCTTAGGTACAAGCTGGGACCCTGCTGTGTAGGTTATAAAACATAACTTAGTCTATTTAAATTTTGGAATAATAAAAGTTCAGATTTAAAACTGAACTTAGAAACTGCCTCGACAAAACCTTCATAAGGTGGAAGGGTACTCACGTGTCACTAGTTTCCACATAAAACTGTCGTGTGTGTGTGTGTGTGTGAGTGTTTAATGTAGCCATTCCAAAACAAAGCATCTTTAGGCAACTTTCTCCTTTGTAAACAGCTTAGAATAAGACTCTGGAAAAACTGGAGAAACTTGAGGATAGTTCTAGCATATTTGTCTATAATTTATTGTGTTTTTTCACACTCTAGACCTCAAGAAACACTCGTTCTGATGAAGACAAAGACAGCAACTGGGATGCTTGGGGCAGCTGGAGTGACTGCTCTCGGACTTGTGGGGGAGGGGCATCATACTCTCTGCGGAGGTGCTTGACTGGGAGGTAAGTGGTGGTCTCGTGGCTCTTCTCCGTGGATGTCAGTGCCTTTGAAGGGTGCGGCCGGGGAGAGAGCTTGTCTTCTTGTCTCTGGAAGATACTAGGATGGTGATAAGACATCTGCTATATAGAAATATCAGTCATCCTCCAGTTACCATATTTAAATAGCAATGGCCCCATTTTCATGAGCGTGGCCATAGCCTGGGGCACTAGACACTTTAAGCTTTGCAGGAGGGAAGGCCGGCATATTAAGTCACTTGCCCCAGATTGTCAAGACTAGGGATAATGGCTCAAGTCTTCTGAGTTTTACTCTTAAGTTATTTCAGTTTTAGTTCATTTCTTGTTTACTTTCTCTGAGCAACCGATCAATTAAGAAGGTAATGCAAGTTCTGTTTTCACACCTTAGGTACGCTTATATTAAATAACGTGTTAAAATGTAAGATTGACTTCTTAAAAAAACCCATTAGTTTGTAAGAAGCTCACACTCATCACTATTTTCAGGACAATTTGAGGTAATGCTTTGTAGGGCCATTTAAATCCCAGCCAAGAATTTACCTCAGCTGTCAGATAAGACAGAGCCCCAGGTTGATGGAACCTGGTGTCCTGGTTCTGGACCAAAGGAAGGCTCCAGGATCATGGCAGGTGTCTTTAGATTTGGGATATTGAAAAACAAAAGGGTAAGTTGATTTTCCCTGGATCGTGTCAAGGTATAGATCAGAAACGCAGGGAGAACACATTTTGTTTGGCTCACGTCGGGATTCGTTGATGTCGCTGTTTTATGGGATATTAAAGAGTGACCACATACACCCTGCAGTTTCCTTGAGACCATGCACGGTGGGGCAGATTGGAGACTGTGATGTGGCCTTGAGAAGGAGGACTCTTGGTTCACCGCAGGACAGCAGGGAGGCCGTTGGGGGCACTGTTGGCGTCATCATCCCAGGCTGAGTTCCAACTCAGAGCACTGGACTCTACGTGAATGGTCGCAGAACTGGATCCAGGGATTAGTCTTGCATAGACAAACTGGTCTACCTGCTTCCCTGATACTGTTACCTTTGGGAGGACACGAAGACCCTGTTACTCGTGTGTCATGCTGTGTGGACGGATGACAGGATGTCATGCTGTATTGACATGTTGCGATCCCACTGAGGCCTACAGTAGGAGGACCATGTGCCTGTGGGCAAGGGTCAGGGACGGACTTCTCATGTGTGTGGAATAAGACTTTTTCCCATGGCTGTTCAGTCACTTTGGAGAGAATTTTCCAGCATAGGGTCTGGTGCCTGGAAGGTAGGACTTCGGCACCACTCTGTCGCCTCCAAATCTGAGGGGTCTGAATAATTTGCAATCAATGGTGGGATTCAGTTGGAAAAGGAATATGGTTTATTTGTGTATTTTTTTTTTAATAGTATGTACTTGCATTTGTTAAAAAGAATTGGAGGTATATATTGAAGACCATGAATGACCACTTTTATCGTTTTGTCATACAACCCAAATGCTTACATATTTATTGGTTATTTTGTTAATTAAAAAATGACTTTAATTTTGTCTGAAATATAATTTTGCTAAGTGATCTATTTTAGTGTGTGCGTGAATGTGGTGAACGTGCATCTTCTCTCTCCTAACTGGGGTCAGCTGATCATTAAACTCTTCGGATAAGGAAGGGAAGTTGCTAAGCTTCTTCTGTCTTTTCTGCACCTGTTCAGGAAGGGAGATTTGGGCATGAGGAGAGCAACAGGAGGAGGAGGGCTGCCTTGACATTAGAGAGCATGTCTCGGTGCTCTGTGGTTTGGCAGACATTTAAAGCTGTCTCCTTCTGTTGTGAACCCTTTGATGGATTTCTCTGAGGCACTGTTTCCTCTTTTCTTCCAGTCCCTTGGCATGTCTTGCCAGCAGTGCCCTTGAGATGTGCTATTCACAATCCTGTCTGGGTAATACTGTTGTTTCCTCAGCTCTTGGACAACTAGGCACGCTCCAGGTGTCCCCCTGTTGATGTCTACTCCCCCTCAGTGGCCATCTTGGCAGGTTCCTAAGACGGCGCTATGCTGCCTGTCTTGCCTGTGGCCCACCTCTGGCTCACCAGAAACCCTCCTGTGAGCTTTGCTAAACTGACTCGAAGTGCTGGGATTCAGTGGAGCAATACCTACTCTTCATACACAGGAGAGTGTATGCCCTTAAACTTCTGAGGTATGAATTAGCCACCAACCAACTGCAGGAGACATGGGTTGAACTCTTTAAGTGGTGTCCCTAAAATTTCATCCCCTTGATTTGGGGTTAGCAGATTGAAGCCCTCCTCCCTTTTCTTTCTTGGAGGGGCAGAATGGAAAGTAGGATCATAGTACACACTTCTCAAAGAAATCTTCAGAAATCCTTCCTCTGTATAATCCTCCACTGAGATGTCTTCAACACCAGACTCTTTTAAAAATCAATCAGTCTGTCTATCTACTAGCTAGCTAGCTAGCTAGCTATCTTCCAGTACAGTTAATGTACAATATTAGATTAGTTTCAGGTGTATAGTATAGTGACTCAGCAATCTGTACATTACTTGGTGCTCACCGTTATAACTGTACTCTTAATCCCCTTCACCTTTTTCCCCCATGACCCCACTCACCTCCTTTCTGGTGACCATCAGTTTGTTCTCTATACTTAAGAGTCTGTTTTGTGGTTTCTTATTTTCTTTGTTTTGTCTTGTAAATGGTATTTGTTTTTCTCTGACTTATTTCACTTAGCATTATACTCTCTAGATTCACCCATTCTGTTGCAAATGGCAAGATTTCATTATTTTTCATGGCTGAGTAATACTCTACTGTGAACACATCTTCTTTACCCATTCATCTAATGCGGACACTTGGGCTGCTTCCATAATTTGGCTCTTGTAAATAATGCTGCAAAAAACACAGGGGCGCCTATATCTTTTTAAATTAGTGTTTTCATTTTCTTTGGGTAAATACCCAGTATAGAATGATGGAATCTTTTGGTAGTTCTATTTCCAGTTTTTAAAAGAATCTTCATACTGTTTTCCACAGTGGCTATACCAGTTTGCATTCCTGCCAACAGTGCACGAGGGTTCCTTTTTTCCCACATCCTTGCCAACACTTGTTGTTTTTTTGTGTTTTTAATTTTAGCCATACTGGCGTAATATCTCACTGTGGTTTTGGTATGTATTTCCCTGATGATGATGATGAGTGATATTGGGCATCTTTAATGTGTCTTTTGGCCATCTGTAGGTCATCTTTGGAGAAATGTCTCTTCATGTCTTCTGCCCATTTTTAATTGGATTATTTGGGGGGTTTTTTGGTTTTTGGTGATGTATGAGTTCTTTATATATTCTGGATGCTAACCCTTTATCTGATATGTCACTTGCAAATACCTACTCACCAGATCCTTTTGATGCCTTAATATTTGCAAGGAGTTAAATAGTTGTGAATTAAGCTAACACAGAGCCTGCCCTCATTGTTCTTATAGGAGAGGGTTATGGAGCAAAAAATTCAGAGAGTGAGAGCAGCATGTATAAAAGTGCTAGAGCAGGAAATGAAAAGAGGCTTTTATGCCAGGAGAACCCCAGACAAGGGAGACAGCAGAATGGGCCAATATTGAAGAAGAAGGTAGATTTGTGGGCTAGGGTAAAGAATCTGGTTCTCAGACTTTTTGAATTTCAAACTTAGTACAATTTCAAAAAAAAGGGCATTTTTGGAATTAATATAGGTTGTCAGTTTCTTATTTAGTCAAATGAGGACAAAAATAAAAATGAATAAACAAAACTTGACTATGGTCTACCATCACAGACTTTTAAAAAAAGAATTAGAATCAGAATCTTGGCATTTCAACAGCTTAAGGTAGGATGTACTCTTGGATTTAAAAAACCTGTCTTTAAATTGAATTCATTTAGCTTTATGAAAATCCACTCTTTTGCTCTTATTTTTCTCACTTCTCTTTGGATTAATAAAAATGATTGCAGATATTAACAGCTCAGTGATGGGCAACTGGGAACCAGAAATTGAGAAGTAAACATAGGCATGGACTCAGAGCTTGAGATTCTAAGATCCCTGAAGGAAGCAGTATGCAGAAAAGTGATTTTATCTGAGTCATACTTTTCATCCAGGCATTCACTGATTCTTAAGCAGTGAGAGGCAGAGAAGCCAAGGAGAAAGCAGTTACAAAGAGATCGAGAATCTAAGCAGATTTATTGACAGTCTCATGGTCCTGGAACATAAAAATTGGGGCTCACCTCAGGCAATACGTTGGTATTCCTGAAGGACTGTACCCTAGGAGAAAGGTAGGAAAAAAACAGTCCTGAATAGACTAGATGTTATTAAGACTGAAATCCAGTTTTGAATGAGCTCAACTCTAGTTAGAGTGATAAAATGTGTTGGTGTTCCAACTGCCTCCAGGAAGCTTTAAAAGAAGAAAAACCTAAAATACCCTGGAGGAAGATGACATCAACCAGAGATTATACAAAATTTCATAGATCATGCCCATAATTTAATAAAACATTACCAGTCTTACCATGAGACAGGATCAAGAAGAAAAGCAGACAATAGAAAAAGGTACTGGAGCTATTAGATCTATGTGTGAAAAACAGTGACAACAACAACAAAACAAAACCCCTGTAATAAATATGTTTATGAGAATAGATGACAAAATATAGGATTTTACCAGAGAACTGGAATCCATAAAGTAGAATCAAATAGAAATTCGAGAACAGAAGCCTATGATAGGTAAAATTAAGAACTAAATAGATAATGTTAACAGCAGATTAGATATAGCAGGAGAGAGTATAGGTTTGTAGAACTATCCTGGCTTAATTATAGAAGGGAAAAAACACAGGAAATGGAATAATGGATATATGGTATAAGCTGAAAAAGTCTAAAGCATGTGCAATTGGACTCCTAAAAGGAAAGGAGGTAGGAAATAGAGTAGAAGCACTATTTGAAGAGATAGTAGCCAAGAATTTTCCAAAACTTCTAAAAGTTACTGCTATGTAGATGTTAAGCCACAAATTCAAGAAGCTCTGCAAACCCCAAAGAGAATAAATACACATAAACACATTATAGCAAAATCTTAAAAGAAGCTGGAGAGAAAAGATATATTATCTTCAAAGGAACAAAAGTAAGGTTGACTGGTAAATTCTCATTAAAAGATAATGAGATGACCTGTTTAGCATCTTGAATGAAAATGACTACTACAATAGAATTCTCTACCTAGGAAAAATAGCCTTCACATGTGAAGGTGAAATAAAGATGTTTTCAGACAAAGAAAAACTTCAGAATTCTTTGCTACCTGAACTGTGTTCAAAGAAGTGCTAAGGGGATTTCTTCAGGTAGAAGGAAGATGTTCCCATATGGAGAATGGAAACAGGGGAGGAAATGAAGAGCAATTGAGAAAGAAATGTAAGTGCTATTAACCACTTAAAGCAATAATAGTAAGATTTGTGGGATTTAAGTATATGTAAAAGTAAAAAAGAGAGGGAAACCATGACATGAAATTTGGGAAGGGGGCAGTTAAAATGATCAAAGGTTTTTGAATTGTCTGGAAAATCATAAAAGTAACTAACTTACATTTGACTTTTCAAAGTCAAGGATGAGTATTGTCATATTTAGGATTACCATTAAAAGCATAATAAAAAATTATATAACCAACTATCATAGAGAGAAGTAGAATAATGATAAAATACTTGGTTGATTCCAAATAACTCACAAAAGAGAAAACTCAAGGAGAGGAAATGGAAGTAGAGTGATGTGACAAATAGAAAAGAAATGGTAAGATGGTAGATTTGAACCCCTAGATATATCAGTTGTTACATTAGATGTATATGGACTAGGTAGTACAGTTAAAAGATAAAATTTGTGAGAGGATTAAACAAAAATCGCATGCTGTTTACTAGAGACAAATGTTAAGAACACCTGAAAATAAAAGGGTAGGAAGAAGTTATAACATGTGACATTAATTAAAAGGAAATTAGTGAAGCTATATTGGTGTCAAAGTAGAAACTAAGGAAAGAAGCATTATCAGAAATAAAGAGGGATCATCTATATCAAAATTTGGAAGATGTACCTTAATCCATCCTTACAGGCAAGTTTATAGCCCAAAACACATGTACTAGGAAAGACTTGGCTGTAAACAGTTGATGGTCAAAGCTTCCATTTAAGCAACAAGAGCTAATTTTTAAAAATAAGTATATATGTGGGGTGCTTGGGTGGCATGGTCAGTTAAACGTCTGACTCTTGGTTTTGGCTCAGGTCATGATCTCAGGGTCATGAGATAGAGCTCCGTGTTGGGTTTTGCACTCAGCACGAAGTCTGCTTAAGACTCTCCCTCTCTCCCTCCACTCTGCTCTCTCTCTCAAATAAATAAACCTTTTTGTGTATGTGTGTGCGTATCTCCAAGTCCCTATACTCCAAATACCAGGGGTCTGGATTAGAGTTAGTATTTGATCAAGTCCCTTGTTAATTTAGTTCTGGATCTCCATGGAAAAAGTGCCCTCCGACTGGGTGAGAATCACTTCTCTGGGTCTACTGCAGCTTTGGGTCAGTATCTCCATACTGGGAGATCAACAGGAAGCATAGTTGAAGGCATTCATGGGAAGAAATTTGCCTTTCTGCTAAATGAATTTCTTTTCTATGATTTTTGTGGCTTTCCTTTATTTGGAGATAGTTTCTGCTGTACCTATCCCATATGTAACCCTTCCAGAGTACCAGAGCCCATGTAGGCACTGAGATTTCACAGGGCCCCACATCCAGTGGGATCTTATGTGCCTTTACAGTTTTGTCTTATGGTAGCCACCACCATGCTATTAATTGCTGGGAATTGTGGCTCCATTGTCCACTTTAATTTACTGGGTATAGGTAGGTTCTCCTACTGATCTCTTTTGCTTACTTCAAAGGCAGGCTTCCTTTGTGTATACAGTGAGTAGTACATTTGTACACCCCCTTTAATTCAGACTTGCTTATACTATATCTCAAAGTTCCTGGCTTGTGTCTAGCCTCTTTGGATTTTCAGGTATGATATAGAGATGTCCACTTATTAACATACATTGTTGATCATTTCAGTACGTGTTTGTATGGGGGAAGGAGTTCAATGTAGGTGTTCAGGTTACTATTTCTATTTAAAATCTTTTTTTTCTCATGTTTTTCTCTGAAATTTTACCTCTGGTAATTTGGAAATTATATATATGATCTGGGTTTTTTTAAAACTGGTGATTAAATTGAAGATGTTTGAAAGGCATATTTTAATAATTACTCTTTATAACTATCAATGTCAATAGCAATGCTAAAATAGTTTCTTCTGATTTCTCCAATGCAAGATGATGAATGTTTTACGCTTTTCCTCTTCACTTCCACTTCTTGGGTTTTGTTATTATTGAGATTTTATGTTCAGTTTATTGGCACCAGCATTTTCCTTTCTATCTTTTCTTTTGTAATCCTATTTCAGACCTTTGTTGAAACTTCCTTGTGTATGTGTGCATACATGATTTCAGTGCTCATTATCAATCTTCTTAGTTCTTCGTTTTGAATCATCACTTTGTTGTCAGGGATATGTTTTGAGCTGTGCTTCTGGAATTTTAATGTGCATATGAATCACCTAGGGCTCTTGTTAAAATATAAACTTTGATTCAGTAGGTCTGGAGTGGGGCCCAAGAGCTTTCATTTCTAACAAATTCCCAGGTGATGTCAATGCTGCTTGTCCATAGACCACACTTCAAGCAGCAGGGCTTTATAGCCTTTTTAATTTCAGGAAAAAGCTGTGGGTCTCATACTTTATGAGTCCTTCTATATCTGAAAATGTCTTTCTCTTGCCTTCACACATAAACAGTGAATGGTTTATTTAGGTATAACATTCCTGAGACAGAAATTTTCCTTCTCAAGACCCAGAGGTTCTTTTTCCATCACGTTCAGTCTACACTGTGGCTGCCCACAGAGCTAACAGGCCAGTTTGATTTTTTTTTGTTCATATGTAGATAATCTATTTGTTAGGTAGAAGCCTATAGAAGACTTAATTTTTTTTTTTTTCTCACCAAGTCAAAAATTCTATAAGGTTGTGTCTAGCTCTCAGTCTTTTAATATTTATTTCTCCCTGGCACATAGCAGCTATTTTTTGTTGTGCAGATTTAGATCCTTATTTATTGCAGGAAAATTTTTCTTCTATTGTATCATTCACTGTAGGTTCTTGTCCCTTTGTTCTGGCCCTCATGAACATCAGTTACTTCTGTCTGCCTTCCACTTCTCTGGTGTGCTCTCCAATCACTCTCATCTCTTTTGTCTTTTTGTATATTTGGGGGTGATTTTTAAATCACTTGAATTTGTGTGTGTGTGTGTGTGAGAGAGAGAGAGGTCAATTTATGGACTTCTAATGAAGTTTTAAAATGCTCCCATGGCATATTTCTTGCCTTACATTCTTTCCTTCACATTAAACCTGACCCTTTTCTGTGTCTACTGTGTCTACTGACCTTTTTCTGTGTCATCGGCATCGTATCTTGCATGCTTTTGCGTCCTTTTTTTTTTTTCTTAGTATGATATCTAATTCTTACTGATTGCGCAAGCTGACCCTCATTTAGGAAACCTATCTTGACACCTTGGTGAAACTTTGATGTTCCTCTGTTGTGCTTTTTAAATTGTTGGCAGAACAGGAGTCAGTCCTTTTAGGGAAGGGTCAAAAACTTCACCACTCCACGGTCTAACATACCATCTAATATGTGATTTGGACTCAAACGGTGTTCATTGAATGGGTCATTGAATGTGTCCTCACTATCAACTTGCATCTTCTGGTCAGTGCTCTTCTTTCTGACTAAAGCTTCCTTTTCCCCTTTCCTGATTGACACATAGTTGATCTTGAAAACTTCTGAATCCTCATTTCTTCCTTTAAGCACTTGTTGGCAATTCTCACCCTTTACTAGGTTATGTGCAACTCTTCCGTGTTTCCAGGGGATCTTGTGAATATTTTTATAAGAGTATTTATTTCACCGTGTTGTTTTATTTTTCTGTTTTCACAACTGAGACCAGATTTCGGTTGCATAGACTGTGTCTTTCATCTCTTTATGTTCAGTGTTAATACTGACACATGTTGGAAATTGGGTAAATTTTATTTTATAAATAAATAAATGAATTAATAAATCCTGGGGTCGATTAAAGAGAAGCCTACTTGACTACAATATAGGTCCATGGGATAGGTAAGTGTTGGCCATTTTGTGAAGGATATTGAAAGCTAAATTGGGGAATATGGATTTTTTACAATGAGATTTTTAAAAAAGTTTTTTGCATGTTTATTATTTTTTAAAAGATGTACATGTATATAGATGCCAAATAGCTCAATGAGGCTTGAGGTGAAAAACAAGTCTCTGGATCCCCTACTTGCCATTGTTTCATTCCTCAGGGGCGACTGACTGTTTTTATACTTACTCTAAATTTCTAAAGCTTTTATTGCAACTTCTTGATTGTTCATTTGTAAGCGTTATCCATTAGATTCATACTTTGGGAGACAAGGATTTTAGCAATCTCACACCTCACGTTCCCTAATTGTGGATGTGTGCTTCACACATGGATACATGCAAATACTTTGTCTCTTACTTTTAGTTCCTCATCCTGAGGTCATACGCAACTTTGGCTAGACCACTGTTCAATGTTTAAGTTATTACGACTGTGATCCTTATACTACTCACAGCTGAGTCATGTAATATAGCATGATTATTTTTCCTTTCCTGAGTATATTTTTCTTTCCTCTAGAATTCATAATTGGTTCTTCATTTGTTTGCTTGATTTGTTAGTTTTCTACATTTTTATCACTAATTAAAAAAATAGCTATTCTAATTTTCACAAATTTTTCTAATTTTCATTCTCTTTCATCTTCTCTTAGACTTCTCTCCTGGAGAATTCCTAACAGCCTTACGTTGAACTAATTGCTCTGTAGCCAGGAACTCAAGGCACCCTGAGTCTCATCTTACTGTCATCCTGTGTGTGTCATTTACCTCTCTCCTGGGTTTGACCTCCTGGTCCCTAATCACTTCTCTTCTTTTCTTCTCTTAACTTCCTCTTCATTTTATGGAGTACATTTTTTCAGGAGCTTCCTGGATATCTGAAAATGTCTTTATTTTATTTTCAAAGTTGAAGGATGGTTTTCCAGGTACAGGATTATATAGAAATGATTTTCCCTTGGAAACTCAAAGGCATTTGTCTTCCAATTTCACTGTCTTCCAGTACAGAGTGCTGTTATTGTGAAATCTGAAGGCATTCTGATTTCCTATTCTTTTTTCCTCCTCTCTGGATGTATATAGAAGCATTTATCTGCTCCGATTTTTCTGAAATTTCATAATGCTGTGTCTTGGTGTGGGTCTGTTCTCATCCACTGTACTATACTCACCACAGACTCTTTCACTATGAAAATTTATTCCTTTAAGACTTGACTTATTTCTTTGATGATCTCTTCTCTTCATTTTTCTCTATTTTCTTTTGTTGAAACTCTTATTATTCAGATATTAGACTTTTTACTTTCTTCTCTTTGTCCATTTGGCCTATTTTCTGGGAAATTTACCTAAACTTATTATTTTCCAGCTTGCTAAGTACTCTCTCCCTCCCTCCCTCCCTCCCCCCCCCATACACACACACACACATATATATTTCTCTATTTTCTTTTTCTGAGATATTTTTTTATTCCTTGAATTAAAAAAAATAGCATTCTGTCCCTGTTCTCCAGATGCCGTATATTTTCTTTTATCTCTGAAAATATAAATAGACTTTTTGAGGAGGAAGTTTTCTTTTCCTCATAGTCTTAGTTCCTTCCAAATTACTGTTTTTGATTTCATGTTTGTCATAATGTTTCATATTAGAGACCTTCCTAAGATTTCTGGTGATTCTTGTGTATTCATATTTAAGAAAAAGAATTGTGAGCTTGATTGTGTGGGTGTGGTTGGTCTATCTCATTGCCTGATGATGTTCTATGTGTCTTATTTTCAGCTGCTCTGACTTGTCAGACAAGGATCTTTTGATTCCTAGTCTAGGAACCAAGTGGAGCTGAAAGCTGGGGTCTCAGCTCTAAATATGTGAATTTTTTTATTTAATCCCCATTTTCAGTATAGTACCTTTGCCATTAATTGAGCCAAGTTATCTCTCAGTCTGGAGACTTTTTGTTTTACCCTCTTTAGATAATAATGTGCAGTGTTTTGCCAAAGTAATGAAAGGGAGCTGGGAGTCTTAACGGCTCCTTAGGCAGACTTTCAACCAATTTTACTGTTTTGGGCTCCAGCTTTATCCCATTTCCAGAAATATCTCATGTGCCTCTTCTGGAGCCTTTTGTGAATTCTGCAGAGCAAATTGAATTGCTTTTAAAAATTCCCCACTGCTGTCTTTGGACTTTCTTTCTTTGGTCTGTGAAATCCAAACATATCCTTAATATGAAGTAGATACATAGTTCTGTAACTACTATGGAAATTGAATTCATAATATAAAAACTCTTGACCCCCAAACAATTTCCAGGCCAAGATTGTTTCACTGGTGAATTCTACCAAGTATTTAGGAAGAATTTGTGCCAATTCCAAACGATTTTTTTCCAGAAAACAGAAGAGGAGAGAATACTTCCCAGTTCATTTTATGAATATAGTATTAGGCTGATATCAAAACCAGATAAAAACTATAGAAGAAATAAAACTACAGACCAATATTCCACATAAATATAGATGTAAAAATTGTTGATAAAATGCTATAAAATAATATTCAGAAATATGTAAGAAGAGTTCTACACTATGACCAAGTGGGGTTGATTTCAGGGATGTAGGGCTGGTTCAGTATTTGAAAGTCAGTCACTGTAATCTACTCAGTTATCAAGCTAACGAAGAAAAAATTCATAGGATCATATCAATTGATGCATAAAAAGTGTCTGAGAAAAGTCAACACCGATTCATGATAAGGAATTCTCAGAAAAATAGGAACGGAAGGGAACTTCCTCAGCTTGATAAGAAATATCTAAAAACCTGTAGTTAACATTATATGTTATGGTTATGGAGAAAGACTGAGTACTTTCTCCTTAAGATCAGTACTAAGGCAAAGGAGTGTGTTTTCACCACTCTGGTTCCCCCCAGTGCAATAAGGGAAGAAAGTAAAGGACATACCGATCCAAAAGAAGAAACAAAACTGTCCTTATTTGTCAAATGTAGAAAATCGCAGGGAATCTACAAAATAACTCCAGAACTAAAAAAGTGAGTTTGGCAAGGTCACAGGATGCAAAATAACATTCAAAAATTTATTTTATTTCTCTTATTAGTGATGTGCACATAGAAATGGAAATTAAAAATAAAATACTATTTATAATTACTCAAAAAAAGTTAAATACTTAGGTGCAAATCTAACAAGATGTTTACAGAACTTGTATGCTGAACACTGCAAAGTGCTGATGAAAGAAATCAAAGCTCTAAATTAATGGAGACAAGTACGTTCATGGGTTGGACGAGTCAACACAGAAAAGAGGTCAGTTCTCCCCAAATTGATTTATAGGTTTAACCCAATTACTCTCAAAATTCCAGCAATATTTCTTTGTAGATTATTCTAAAATAATTATTCTAAAACAATATTATTCTAAAATTTGTATGGGAAGGTATAGGCCCTAGAATAGCTAAAATAATTATGAAAAAAAAAACAAAAAGCAGAGTAGAGGGAATCAGTCTATCTGATATAAAAGCTTACTATATACCTAATCAAAGCAATGGTATTGGCAGAGGGATGAACACATGGATCAGTGGGAGAAAATATTTGCAAACCACATATCTGACAAAGGACTAGTGTCTAAATTAAGAAGTCTTAAAAATCAATAATTAAAAAACAGACAATCCAGTTAGAAAATGAACAAAAGACATAAACAGATGTTTCACTAAAGAAGATGACTGTATGGCAAACGAGCACATGAAAAGATGTTTACCATCACTATGTATTAGGGAAATGCGAATTAAAACCACCATGAGATATCATTACATACTTGGCTTGGCTAAAAAAAAAAAATTGTGACAATACGAAATGCTGGCAAGGATGCAGAGAAACTAGATCACTCATATATAACTGGCGGGAACATAAAATGGTATGGTCGCTCTGAAAAACAGTTTCTTTAAAACGTAAACATACAATCTAGCAGTTGTACTCCTGGGCATTTATACCACAGAAATGGAGTGAATACTGTGTTCACACCAAAATGTGTATGTGAATGTTTATAGCAGCTTTACTCGTAACTTGCAAAAAGTGAAAATAACTCAGATGCCCGTTGGTGAGCGAATAGTTAAACTGTGGCATGGAATGCCACATTTTCCATACAGTGGAACGCTACATAGCAGTAAAAGGAAAAGAACCACGGATACATGCAACAACCAGAATGAATCAACACAGAAATTGCAGAGGTAAAAAGGCCATTCTCCAAATGTTACAAACTATGTAGTATTCTTTTTTATTTAATTTTTAATTTAAATTCAGCTAGCCAAGATATAGTACATACTTAGTTTCAGATGTAGTGCTCAATGGTTTATCAGTTGCATGTAAAAATGACAAAAATTAAACAATTGGACAACAGATTAGTAGTTGCCAAGTATTAAGGAGGAGGTGAGGGTGAAAAGAAAGAAGGTACAGTTATAAAAGGCAACTTGAAAAATCCTTGTGGTGAGACAAATGTTCTGTATTTTTACTGTATTATTATCAATATCCTGATTCTGTCATTGTACTATACTTTTGCAAGATGTTACCATTGAGGGAAATAAGGTCAAGTGGGTCAAGATCCCATGATCTCTTCATTATTTCTTACAAATGCATGCAATTTACAATTATTTTTAAGTAAAAGATTTAAATTAATTAGGAAAAAATACCTAGAAATGCCAGGTAAAAATAGAACATAAATCTTTTTTAACATCATAAAGCTGAATGAAGAGATATCCCATGTCCATGGATAGAAAGACTCAATAGCTCAGTCGGTTAAGTGACTGCCTTTGGCTCAGGTCATGATCCCAGGGTCCTGGATCGAGCCCCGCATTGGGCTTCTTGCTTGGTGGGGAGCCTGCTTCTCCCTCTCCCTCTGCCTGCCACTCTGCCTACTTGTGCTCTCTGTCTCTCTGTCAAATAAATATATAAAATCTTGAAAGAAAAGAAAAGAAAGAAAGAAAGAGAGAGAGAGGGAGAGAGAGAGAGAGAAAGAAAAGAAAGAAAGAAAGAAAGAAAAGAAAGAAAGAAAGAAAGAGGAAAAGAAGGGAAGGGAAGGGAAGGGAAAGGAAAAAAGAAAGAAAAAAAAAGAAAGAAACACTCAATATTGTCAAGATGTCAGTTCCTCCCAACCTGGTCTATAGATTCAATGCAATCCCAATCAAAATCCCAGAAAGTTATTTTGTAAGATATTGACAAATGGATTCTAAAATTTATGGGGAGAGGCAGACTTGGGATAGTCAACACGGTATTGAAGGAGAAGGACAAAGTTGGAGGATCGACACTATCTGATGTCTAGACTTAATGTAAAGCTACAGTAATCAAGACAATATGGTATTGGTGAAAGAATAGACAAATAAGTCAATGGAACAGAATAGAGAGCCCAGAAATAGACCCCATAAAAAAAGCAAAGAAGCAAAGGCAACACAATGGAGGAAATATAGTCTTTTCAACATATGGTGCTAGAACAACTGGACATTTAGATGCAAAAAAAAAAAAAGAATTTAGACACAGATTTGCATCATTCATAAGAGTTAACTCAAAATGGATCATAGACCTAAGTGTAAAACACAAAACTGTAAAAGTCTAGAATATAACATAGGATAAAACACAGATGAGCTCGAGTGAGGCAATGACAATGACTTTTTAGATACACAACCAAAGACACTTTATTAAAATTAAAACCTTCTGCTCTGCAAAAGGCAATGTCAAGAGAATGAGAAGACAAACCTCAGACTGGGAGAAAATATTTGCAAAAGACATAGCTGATAAAGGAATAAACAAAGATCTGTTAAAGTTTAATGATAAGAAAATGGACAGCCTAATAAAAAAATGGGCCAGAAAAAAAAAAACCCACAAAAAAACCCACAAAACTCTGGAGACTGTGGTTGCCAGGTGTTAGGGTGGGGAAGGGATGAATAGGCAAGGCACAGAGGATTTTTATGGCAGTAGAAATACTCCGTATGATACCATAATGATGGGTACATGTTGTTATACATTTGTTCAAACCTACTGGATATTCAACACCAAGAATTAACCGTAATGTAATCTATGGACTTTGGGTGATCATGATGTGTTGTTGTAGATTCATCAGTTGCAGCAAAGGTACCACTCTGGTTGAAAATGTTGATAATGGGGGAAGCTATGCATCTGTAGAGGCAGGGAGCATATGGGAGCTCTCTGAACCTTCCCCTGTGAACCTAAACTGGTTTAAAATATAAAGTCTTCTCACCAACAGTGCATGAAGGTTCCTCGCCAACACCTGCTATTTCTTGTGTTTTGGTTTTAGCCATTCTGACAGGTTTAAAGTGATACTTCATTGTGATTTTCATTTGCATTTCCCTGTTGATTAGTCATGTTGAGCGTCTTTTCAATGTGTCAGCCATCTCTATGCCTTCTCTGGAAAAATATCTATTTGGGTCCTGTGCCCATATTTAATTGGATTATTTCTTTTTTCTTAGTGTTGAGTTGTATAAGTTCTTTATATATTTTGGAATAAACCTCTTATTGGATATACCATTTGCAAATATCTTCTATTATTAAGTAGATCCCCTTTTTGTTTTGTTGGTGGTTTCCTTTGCTCTGCAAAAGCTTTTTTGTTGTTGTTCCAGTCCCAGTAGTTTAATTTTGCTTTTGTTTCCCTTGCCAGAGGAGACATATCTAGAAAAATGTTCCTATGGCTGATGTGGGGATGCAAGTTGGTGCAGCCATGGTGGAAAACAGTATGGAAGTTCCTCAAAAAATTAAAAATAGAATTACCATGTGATCTAGTAATTCCATACTGGATATTTACCCAAAGAAAATGAAAACACAGATTTGAAAAGAAATATGCACCCTTCGTTGTAGCTTTATTTACCATAGCCAACATATGGAAGCAACCCAAATGTCCATCTATAGATGAATGGATATAGAAGATGGGTGTGTATACACAATGGACTATTACTCAGCCATAAAAAAGAATGAAATCTTGCCATTTGCAACAACATGGGTGGAGCAAGAGGTTATATATATAATAATATATAATCATAATATATATTACAATATAATAATGGTTATATAATAAAGCGAAGTAAGGCAATCAGAGAATGAAAAATACCATAAGATTTCATTCATATATGGAATATAAGAAACAAAACCCGACAAAGAAGAACAGAGACAAACAAAAAAATCCCAGACTCATAAATACAGAGAACAAAGTGGTGAGGAGGGTGAGGGGAGGGCTGAAATAGATAAAGGGGATCAAGAGCGCACTCCTCGTGATGAGCACAGAGTAATGTATAGAATTGTTACATCACCATATTGTACACCTGAAATGAGTCTAACATTGTATGTTAATTGGATAAAAAAAACCCACAACGTTAACAAGTCTTAATAAAGAAGTATAGGTGAACCTAGAAGAAATTAAGGGAAATCCACAGAACCAAAAAAACAAAGAGGTAGCTAAATACTAGACCAAGAAGTGCACACCTAATTCTGTGCCCATCTGGGGAATGGAAGGGGAATCTGCTCGTATCCAGAACTTAGGCTGTTGAGTTTCAATTCCTTCATAATCACAAGAGATCAAGTTTTGAGTGTGTAAGAAACACAGCATAAGAACTCCAACCATAACATAGAGGCAGAACCTTTGTAAGTCCGTATGTTTCCTAAACAGATGGACTGGGACCAAAAAAAAAAAAAGCCATAGACCAGCATAGAAAATTTTAAATTCTTGGTCTCAACACTGAATTAAAAAAAGTTTCCACTTGGGAACAATGGACCTGTTCTCTTAAGAGTTTGAGTTACATGTATATTGATTTACATATATTGTACGTGTTGAGTTGAATGTATACATCCCATATGATTGTGGAAGCTTTGAGGTGAGAAATTAATATGAAAAATGATCTTATAAACCTTGAAAGCTCTGAGGCTACTGGCAGTGATAAAAGATATGGAGGGACAAACTACCAAGGCAGGCTCTCTGGGATTCCTGTTCTTATCAATAGATCCCTTATTTAAGATTAGCTTGCAATCCTAAAATATATAATACAAAAGGAAATATTTGCCAAGAGTAAGCACCATCAGACACAGCATTGATGACCTAAAAGAGAAAAATTATAGTTATCTACATTGATGCATTTTTTCATAACTGGAAAGAAAAATTCAGCAAACTAGAAATAGAGGTGTACTCTTTTAGTTTATAGTAGATATCATCCTTCATAGTAAAATACTACTGCATTTTCTCTGATATTAGATATGAAATAAGAATGCCCACTGTCATTGTTTATATTTATTATTGTTTTTGAGGCTCTAATCAGTATAATCAGGCAAGAAAAAGAAATACAAAGTATAAGAATTAGAAAGGAAGAGATAAAGTTCTTATGATTCAGAGACTACCTGATTGTCTAAGAGAATAACTAAGAATATCTACACATAAAAAAATAGGACTAATAAGATTATGCACAGATAACAATTGTATTCTTATATGGTAGCAAGAACTGAGAAAACAATATTTCAAAAAGATGCCATTTACACTACTAACAAAATATGAGATACTTGTAAAATATTCAGTAGATGTACAAGACCTTTATGAATGATTTAAAATCTCACCTAAACAAATGGTGAAATATAATATGTTCATAAATAGGAAGTCACAACATCATAAAAATATCAGTTCCTCCCCAAGTTAATCTTTAAGTATTATTCCAATTCTAAGAATCATATGGAAATGCAAAGGTAATGAAAATAGGTTTTCAAACAACAAAATGGGTAACCTGCCCAGACACCAAAATTTAAGAAATTTAACTACCATAGTAGCATGGGGACAAATAAGAGACCAGTGTAGCAAAATGGAGATCCAAGAAACAAAAACATGCTATAACAGCATTTGAAATATATTAGAGGTGGCACTAAAAATCTTTAGAGTAAGGGTGGATATTCGGTGTGTGGGGCCGAGGTATGATTATTGACATCCAAAGGGAAAATATTAGAAAATGTCAGTACACATAAAGGGTACATTCTAGGTGCATTAAAGTCTACTTACGAAAAGCAAAGCTTGAAAACCTTTAGAAGAAAATACCAGAGAATGTATTTATGATCTCCGGGTAGTGAATTATTCCCTAACTAAGACACAGAGTTAAGTTACAAAGGAAAATATTGATAAATTCAAGTCCACTACACAAT
Source organism: Potos flavus (assembly GCA_028534135.1). Classification (NCBI taxonomy): domain Eukaryota; kingdom Metazoa; phylum Chordata; class Mammalia; order Carnivora; family Procyonidae; genus Potos; species Potos flavus. The sequence continues at coordinate 2,263,381 of CM052896.1, read as the reverse complement.
TATATATCATAAAAATATACCATAAACCAAAAGAAAAGCCTGGAGTGGGAGACTCTTGACAGTGAATATAGAAATTAAGGGATTAGTATCTGAAATATTTAAGTAACTTCTACATACCAGTAAAACAAAAGCAAAAACAAACTTGTAGAGAAACGAAGAAAGGCTATGAACAGGAAATTCACGGAAGGGAAACCTGTGTAGTCAAAAACAAATGGCAATATTAACCTCATTCATAAAAAGACACAAAAGAATACAAAGTGAGATATTTTATATTCTTCAGATTGGGAGAAACTTAAAACATTTTAAAATGCCAAATGTTGACCTAGACGTATGAAAATAAGAACTTTCTTGCACTAGGAATGGGGGTGAAAAATTGGTATTCTCACTTAAGAGAGCCATTCATCAATATCCAGTCATAGTGAAGCTGTAAGTGCCCACAACAGAACCGTCCCACCCAGGTATATATTCCAGGAAAATTCACTCAGATATACCTAAGGAGATTGCATAAGATTACTTTTTGCAGAATCCTCATAAACTTTAGGAAAATTGGCCAATAAAAAATAAAAAGAATTGATAAATACATGGTGGTGTGTTTATACATTGGGTCCCTATGGAAACATAAAAATGAATGAATTCGAGTTGTGTCTATCAACATGGATGTTCGCAAAAATATAGTGTTGATATAAATTTTAAAAATCAAACTGTGGAAGGTCATGTACACTACGATACTATTTATTTATTTGTCTCTACAGAGGGAGGCAAGAGAATAGGATTGAAGGGGTTTGGCAAGGGACTCTCACCATATTTGTAGTGATACATATCTTTTCTTTTTTAATGTTAGTCACTGTACAGTACACCATTAGTTTTTGTAGCGTTCCATGATTCATCGTTTGCGTATAATACCCAGTGCTCCATGCAATACATGCCCTCCTTAGTACCCATCACTGGGCTAACTCCTTCCCTCTCCACCATCCCCTCTAAAACCCTCAGTTTATTTCTCAGAGTCCATAGCCTTTCATGGTTCATCTCCCCCTCTGATTCCCCACCTCTTCATTTTTCCCTTCCTTCTTCTAATGTCCTCCATGCTATTCCTTATGTTCCACAAATAAGTGAAATCATATGATAATTTACTTTCTCTGCTTGGCTTATTTCACTCAGCATAATCTCCTCCAGTCCCATCCGTGTTGATGCAAAAGTTGGGTATTCATCCTTTCTGATGGCTGAGTAATATTCCATTGTACATATGGACCACATCTTCTTTATCCCTTTGTCTGTTGAAGGGCATCTCAGCTCCTTCCACAGTTTGGCTATTGTGGACATTGCTGCTATGAACATTGGGATGCATGTGGTCCTTCTTGTCGCTTCATCTGTATCTTTGGGGTAAATACCCAATAGTGCAATTGCTGGGTCATAGGGTAGTTCTATTTTTAACTTTTTGAGGAACCTCCATACTGTTTCCAGAGAGGCTGCACCAGCTTGCATTCCTACCAATAGTGTAAAAGGGCTCCCCTTTCTCCACAACGTCTCCAATGTTTGTTGTTTCTTGCCTTGTCAATTTTTGCCATTCTAACTGGTATAAGGTGGTATCTCAGTGTGGTTTTGATTTGAATTTCCCTGATGGCTAATGATGATGAACATTTTTTCATGTGTCTCTTAGCCTTTTGTATGTCTTCTTTGGAGAAGTGTCTGTTCATGTCTTCTGCCCATTTTTAACTTGATTATTTGTTTTTTGGGTGTTGAGTTTGAAAAATTCTTTATAGATCGTGGATATTAGCCCTTAATCTGTAGAATCATTTGCAAATATCTTCTATTCTGTGATTTGCCTCTTTGTTTTGTTGACTGCTTCCTTTGTTGTGCAGAAGCTTTTTATCTTGATGAAGTCCTAAAAGTTCATTTTCGCCTTTGTTTCCCTTGCCTTTGGAGATGTGTCTGTAATGATACATTTCTTTCTTTCTTTCTTTTTTAAAGATTTTATTTATTTATTTGACGCAGAGAGAGCGAGAGAGGGAACACAAGCAGGAGGAGTGGGAGAGGGAGAAGCAGGCTTCCCAAGCCTGACGCGGAGTTTGATCCCAGTACCCCGGGATAATGATCTGAGCCAAAGGCAGACGCTTAATGACCGAGCCACCCAGGTGCCCCAGTAATGACACATTCCTTAAAAATAATTCCAAAGGAAACTTTAAGAAATAATGAGGCTTGTTAGTGTATATATGAGTTTGTGTCATTCTTACTTTTTTTTTTGGTGGACTTAAAACATTTCATAATAAAATACTTGTAAGAACACAAAAAGAATTCAGTTATACATATTGCGACTCTATTTCCAATGTCCATTTTTGAAGTAGTACTTGCTTAATTTCTTTCAGTTTTTTAGGACTTCAGTGTTTTTTTAGTCTATTTATGCATAAATCTTAATCTGTCCTCTGAAATTTGCTCTTAGGCCTGAGAATCTCCAAATTTGTTTACTCCCTGAGGTCATCTAATTTGAACAAATATATCAGGCTAGAAAAGATCCTAATCAAGTATTAAAAAAAATTAAATGAGAGAATAATATGTCCTGTGGTATTTATAGTCAGATAAATATATGGTGATATATATCATATGTCCTGTCTCTGGCTTGGTTCCTGGCATGGGGCCAGGCCTGTGGCACCCCCCTCCCCACTCCCTCCATGTCTCTGATGAGAAACAGGGATAGTAACATCATGTCTCTGCTTAAAAATTGTATTAGATCAGTTCAAAAGAAGGGCGACAGATGCATTAAGGGTTCAACTCATCCCTGCTCCCCATCTTTTGGGCAGCCTCAAACTTTAATCATTCCTGACCCCCTCCCATATTAAGAACGTTTACTGTCATTTTGAAAGTACCCTGAGATTCCTAAGAAGGAAACCTACTTCCCTTGGAAAGCTTTTCAGGTCTATTTATCCTAGGAGAGCCTCAGAGACTTGTTAAATCTTCCTAAATATGGAGCTCTGTGGTCCATTTTTCTTGGAGAAGGAAGATGGAGGTGGTTATGTATAAAATCAAACAAAGCGCCATCCCAAAGCTTTTAAAGCATTTCAGTGCCATCTCTTTTTATCAGGGTGCTTATTTAAATTCCTGATTTAGGGAAGGGGATGAATGCAGCTATTTTGCTCATTTATTTCTTTGTGGATAATGTTATTTCAGGATTTGATTATATTTAAATTCACAGTCAGTGTTTTTGCATCACAGAACATAACCCAGCCTGAATGTCTCTCTTGCAGAAATTCAAAACTTGATATGCTAGTCAATTGCCAACCATGGGAAACAGGTTTAAGTTAACTACTATTTAAAAAATTAATATATTTTTATTCTTCAAAACACATGCTTCTCCATCTTTAAGACACTAGTATTTGAGTCAATATATCATCAAATGAATGTAATAAATTATGCTGCTGTAAACTCCAGGGAAATTTTATTAATGTTTTTAATGTATCCTCATGTGACATCAACATATGTTTTTTATATATTCATAAATTTATGACTTCAAAAATCTCCAATTTCAGGGTGTTATGAATGTTGTAATGGATAGAAAATACATAATTGTGAAATGATGTTCTTGAATTTTTATATACTCCTGATAACCATTAGCTCTTGCATATAATAATTAGGATGAAATTAAAAACTTGGAAGTAATATTTCTGCAGCTCAGTTGCTTGGGGCCAAAGGAATTATTTCCAGAATAAGCTGGCAGGTTCCTGCTTGGGGAATTAGGACTCCAGTGTCCTTAACTTTAAAATAACTTGATTTTCATTTTATGCCTGTTTCATAAAGTGGTTATTCATTTTCGTACTAAATTGTAACCAGTGCATACCACATCAATAGAGACCAGTCAGTGAGTTTACTGTGTGTTAGGTTGAAGTGAAGGAGAACGTTAAAAATGTTGGCCAGATGGTTGGGTTAAAAAAAAAAAAAATCTTACTACTGATTGGTTCGGGGAATTGAGAGATAGTCTCCCCGCATCTTTATAACCACATCCTGGTACTTTGTAGGTTCACCATAAGAAGTTATTGGAGAAGGAATGAATCCAGAATGGTACTTTATATTTTGTGAGTTCATAAAGTAAAATGCTCTCTCTCCATGTCACTTTACTGCCCTTTAGTGGGATTGGTCGTGGAGATAGCCTCATGTCTTAGGTTTACATTTGCAGTCTCATCCGTTAAGATGCAAGTTCGTGCCTCCTGGATACTAGGCTTACAGTCAGGGCACAGCAGATGGCAGTGGGGTGTAGACCATGACTGTATGGTCTATACAGCAGACCTGAGACTCAACCAGAAGCTGTTTTCAAGGATATGTTTTTTCCTTTTAGTTTTAAATTTCTTTTTACAAAAGTAGTTTTTCTTATTTTTTTAAGATTTTATTTATTTATTTGAAAGAGAGAGACAGATGGTGACAGAGATAGCAAGAGAGAACACAAGCAGGGGGAGAGGGAGAAGCAGGCTCCCAGCTGAGCAGGAAACCCGATGCAGGGCTCGATCCCCAGACCCTGGGATCACGACCTGAGCTGAAGGCAGACACTTAACCGACTGAGCCACCCAGGCGTCCCTACAACAGTAGTTTTGCTTTTCATTTAAAAAACAGCTAAAGTTAAACAATTGGTAGCAACGCATCTGAAATCATTTTTTTTCTGAAGTTCCAGAAAACTTTTAAAGAAAATGTCATTCTTCGTAGGTTTCGACTTTTTTATTTTTCTGTATATCAATATTTCAATTCAAATACTATCTTACCTTGTTTTTTGCAATTTGCCTGCTCTTTGGACAGTAGAATTAAAAGCCTTTTAGGGTTCTAAGTCAGTGTAGTACAAAAGGTTTTGTTTATCACTTCCCTAACCTATTAGCTGCTTTTCTCAGTTGGGGCCTTTCCAAAATAAACAGAGTACTTTAAATTACCCCTTTCACTTTTTCTGTAATTTATTTTCTTTTTTTGCGCGCATAAAAGCACAATGAAATAAGTCATGTAAGTACATGACCTTGTACTGGCATAGCTATTGTCTCCCAGGAGGATGGCGTCACTTCCCCTTGACCAAGAGAGAGACTTCTCCACCCAATAATCCCATTTTCCCCCCGCCAGCCTCCCAGTTTGGTGCTTCTTAAATATTTCAAGTTTGATGTAGCCTCATCGAGAGTTTAATAAATTTCAGGGTCATGTACCTATGACAAGACACAAAAAGAAGAAATAGGCAGTGTTACAAGATGCTAAGACTGGGTCAACCTATTACTATGATAGCATCTGGGAAGATGTCCTAATCCCTAAGTCAGGAGAATTGTATTAAGCAGGGGCAACTGATTGGATACCTGGTCTGCTTTTGAGTCCAAAACTTTAACTATCATTTAGATAATGCTTTCCAAGGCAGCTGTAATGCTGGGTGTTTTTTTTTTTTTTTTTTTCCACTCCCAAAGTTCTTCCTCCCATATGCCTGTCTCCTTAATCCCTTTAGGGGTAGGGGTATGTGCTGCAATTGGGACAGGAAGGTATGGTATGAGATGAAAGCAGAGAAGGCTGGGTTTGAGAAGGATTGCAAAGAAAGAAAAAGTGGAAAGCAGGATCAGAAAGTGTCAAACACAATAAAATACAAAATAATCACGCCATTAAAAGAAAATTACTCACTTGGAGAATGGGTTTGTCAAGCGGAGAAAGTCAATTATCATATGGTCTCACTTACATGTGGAGCATAAGGAAAAACATGGAGGACATTGTGAGAGGGAGGGGAGGGATGAATTGGAGGAAATCGGAGGGGTGAAGAACCATGAGAGACTGTGAACTCAGAACAAGGGACTGAGAGTTTTGGAGGGGAGGGGGTGGGGGGATGGGCGAGCCTGGTGGTGGGTATTGAGGAGGGCACGTATTGCATGGAGCACTGGG
>CM052896.1:2240340-2257004 GCA_028534135.1 Potos flavus | reverse complement strand
TATGGTCTCACTTACGTGTGGAGCATAAGGAAAAACATGGAGGGCATTAGGAGAAGGAAAGGAAGGGTGAATTGGGGGAAATCGGAGGGGGAGATGAAACATGAGAGACTGTGGACTCTGAGAAACAAACTGAGGGTTTTGGAGGGGAGGGGGTGGGGGGTTGGGTGAGCCTGGTGATGGGTATTGAGGAGGGCACGGATTGCATGGAGCACTGGGTGTGGTGCATGAACAATGAATCTTGGAACACAGAAAAAATAAAATTAAATTTTAAAAAAAGATAAAAAAAAAAAAAGACATGTTTAAGAGTGCTCTCCCAGTGATTCAAGAAAATCGTATGTAAGGACACGTTTATAAACCTCTCTTTTGTTCTACAATGATGAGTACTACAAAAATTCAAACCTTCTGTTTTACAAATCTGAAAGTGCAAAATAAATATCAGAAGGAATCCATCCTATTTTCCACATTTCCCTTGTTCGTGATACAGACCCAAATCAAAATGACGCAAATAAAAAGGAAATTATTAAAATCTGGAACTCTAAGGGAGATTTAGATTTTTTTTTTAAGCCATTTTTTTCCCCCTTAGTTGTAATTAATTTATTTCAAAAGTTTCCCTCCCTGGGGCTTTGTACCTCTTTGTCCCTTCTCTGTCCTGGGCTGGTATGAGACGGAAGGCCTGTCTGCGGGCCTGTGTCCCGCAGCCCCAGATTTGTCCTGGGAGATAGCCCTGCCAAGCTGGGGCAGTAGTGAGTGGGCAGTGGGAGCAAGACCTGACCACAGGGCTCAGCCGTGTTTCCAGTCTGTTTGTCTTTCTCTCTCAACTGGCTTCAAACTCAGGTGGGAAATGTGGGCAACTGTTTATTGGGCATTCAGACTCCAAAACCGCTCGGCTCCTGGGCAGACAGATCGGTGTCCATCCCGTCCTTGGAGGAATTTGGGGCCACAAAGCAAATAGATTTCACATGTCTTATGACGGGAGGGAGGGCCAAGGACTCAGGGGACACCCGTGGGCATGATGTGTAATTAAATGAGCTGAGGTCCAGTTGGGGGTGCAGGAGGCAGAGAGATCGACTTGGGCCTTTAGTACAAACCCAGTCTGGCTGTTTTCTCGTGCACGCACGTGAATGCGTTAGCAACCTGAGGGCTTTATCTCGGAGACATTTCCATCTACTACCTTTTCTGGGTGCATGTTTTTTGTTGCTGTTGTTTGTTTTGAGGGCTTTTTTTCTTTTTGTAAAGTGCTACTTTAACAAATGACCACAAATTCCTTGCAGCCATTCAACGATAAATTACACAATAGTACCCTAGCCTGCAGTGCTCTGAAACTAGCTAGGGAAATTCATTTTAAATGCCCAGATCAAGGTGTTGCCCTTTGAGATTCAATCTTGGGTTTCTGTGTGTGTGTGTGTGTGTGTGTGTGTGTGTGTGTGAGAGAGAGAGAGAGAGAGAGATTCTGCTCTCGCTAATTCCAAAAACGCACCTTCAATACAAGAAGGTCTAGGAGTGTTGAGTCACACAGTGTAGACACACAATGTAATCTACTAAAATCAGTGCATACTGGGTGTAATGGTTAGGACCTGGGTGCGCACCAGTGAAGATCCCAGGTCTCTGAGGCCCCCGTGGGTCTTGGGAGGACCTGTGGTCTTTATATGAGGGCCCCTCTGGGAGGATCCTGCAGAAACCTTTCCCACCTCTAGGCTGCTGAGGATTGGAGGTTTAGAAGGTGGTGACCAGTGGGGAGGACTGCCATGCGAAAATTGCCCTTTTTGGTTCTCAGAGTTGGAGTCCATAGAGAGATTTCATAAGAAAGGGGCATTAATCGCTATGCTTGCCGTTGCGAACTCAGAGTTTTAACAAAATTCCTTTTAGGGAAATAAGCGAGGTGGTGGCCGGCCTTTCAGGGCTAAAGTGCTCAGGACACCCCTCCGCCTCCGTGTGCCGGGCTCTGGCTCTGTGCAGCCTCAAGCCTCCTGCGGTCAGCGCTCAGCAAAGACCCCGGCGGCCAGGCCCAGGCCCCTGAGGCCTCAGTGAAGACTTCCCCTTATCGGGCGTCTCCCAGAGCAAGTGGAGACTTTCCAAGGGAAGTCATGCTTGTCAGCAAGGAGTTCTAATACTTGAATTCACTGACTACTCCTTTTTTATACCAGGGTTTATGGGATCAAAGGCAGTGCTGGAAGAGAACAAGGGGAAAATACCTTTAAAAACAAGTAAATCGTGATTTGGTCAGCGTGTTTTTGCAGCCTGAACACATTTTTATGTGAGCAAAGAGGGAACAATGGTTGACTCTGCACAGTGGGGTCCCTGATGGCTTTCCAGAAGAGACAACATTGGATGGGACCCTTGAAGACTCTTCATGCCACGGGTCCTATGGATGGTTAATTTCTGGCAGTTTCCTCTTAGAGGTGTTCTTTATTTTGCACTCTCGCTGCTCCTACTCCAGTCCGTCCTGCCGTCACACAGGTCCTCTTAAAGTGCCACGCTTTCAGTCCCCTCTGTGGGTCCTTATTGCTTTCAATTCCCCTGACGTACCTTCAAGGACCTCCAGAAGTTGGTTAGACTTATCTCGTGTTCAGCTCACAAACTTTCACCCTTGCTGGTCATGCCTGGTCCCTGTCCCTCATCACTCCTGACTTCATTTCTGCTATGTCCCTGTTGCTTGTGTTCTTTCCTATAGTTGTCCTAAAAAACATCACGCCATCCCTTAAATCTCATCTGAAACATCACTTTTCCATGATGCACGATTTGGTGTCTTCTTATAATGACCACTCACAGTAATTCATATTCATGCTAGAAATTTGGCTTTGGTTATATTAGAGGATCCCAAAATTTAATGCATAGTACAACTTGGATGTGAAGATAAAATAAAAATTTTAAATTTGCTTACAGGAGAAATCACATTTCTCCTAAGTCCCTACTCGCTGGTTATCTGGGAAAAATGACCTAAATATATAACCCATATGAAAACTTGGTTCAATCCTGTTATAGAAATCATCCCTTAGCTAATAGTCTATCTCTTTTTGCATTAAAAAATGCTTTGTTTATTAGGTGACCTCCCTGTCTCGGCATTTCTACCTAAGTTGTCCATGAGAACGATGTGTGTATCCTTATGGCTTGAGGAGGGAAAAGAGATCTCTGTCTTTGGCATGGTCCTGGAATGGGTACTAGTTGTGTCCTCCTTCCCCTCCTTCTCCTGCGTCTCCTCCTAATCTCTGTCCTCCTCCTCCTTCTCCTTTTCTATGCTTTCCAGGCTGGCTGCCCCCTCCTGACTGAGTCAAGTCTTCCTGATCTGGGATCTCTTCTTTCCTTATTAACTCCACTTCATCAATTTTATTTTTTTTAGATTTTTATTTTATTTTTTTTACCTTAGATACAGAGAGAGTGCAGGAGAGGGAGGTACTGAAAGAGGGAGAGAGAATTCCAAGCAGACTCTCTGCTCAGCATGGAGCCCGACGCGGGGCTCGATCCTTAAGATCATGACCTGCGCTTAAATCAAGAGTCAGATGCTTAACTGACTGAGCCACCCAGTTGCCCTGCCACTTACAATTTTTAATTTAAAATTGATTTGGACAATTTAAAAAAAATTTTTAATTTTTTAAATTTTAAATTTGGACAATTTTTAAAAATTGATTTGGGCGATTTGGGCAAAAATTGACTTAGATAACAATTTTATTTCCTTCACTGCAAAGCCTTACTTGTGAACCTATAAACACAAACAGTAACCCGCTGAGTCTGTGTATTTCATGCAGCAAATGCTGCGTCTCCAATAAGATAACAGGCTCTCGACGTGACATCGGTGGATTGGATCCTTCTTTTCTGTTCTCCAGTGTGTAACCTAGGCGACACCCATAAAATATATTTAACCAGTGTGTTGTCTTAACTGATATGAGGAAGTGCTTCTCAGGGAAAGGAAAGCAGAAGAACGTTTGGTATTCAAGCTTCCTAAATGTCAACTATTTAAGACACAAGAATCCCTAGATTGTCTTGAGCCAGTGCAGGGGACCCAGCAGAAGCTGACTAGACAGGCTTAGTGTTGACACTGGAAGAATGCCACGTAAATGGAAATGTTTAATGTAAGCCCTCCATGTCTTGCAAGATTACTAGAAAGCGGTATCATATAATGGAACACGTGTTACTTTGGGAATCAGTCTTGGCTTTGTCATACTCTAGCTGGTGTCTTTGGGCTAGTGACTGAAGACTTTGAGGATCCGGTTTCCTCTGTTTATAAAATGAGAGTAATGAAAATTCCGACCCACCTACCTCAAAGGGAATGTCAGTACGATCCCTTATAAACTGGGAAGCATTGTCCAGATACAAGGGTGTCTTCATCGGGGTCATCATTTCCCAGGACAGAAGCCCACTCAAAGTAGCTCAAGAAAAATGGGATTCACTGGGTGGATGTGTGGATACTTAATGGAGTTTGGGCATCAGCACACCTGAGGGCCCGGACCCAGGAATCAGAAAGTGAGGAGCCCAAGTTATGTAATCTTACTGAAAGACATGATTTGTCATCTTTCCTTCTTTTGTGTCAAATTCATTCTTCTTTGCTGTGAGAGCTGGTCGGCTTTGCCTCAACAGGCATCTCAAGAAAGAGATGGTTAGCTCTGTCTCAGCCTGACAGGACTCCTCAGCTCTTCTGTTGCAATTCCTAATTCCTGGGAAAGACCATCCTGACTGATGATCCTGGCACGGACCAGGTGTTTGCCTCTCTGATAATCAGCTGTGGCCAACGAGGCCGCATCCCGTGTCCCAACCTGGCCCCCCTTTCGGCAAGGACTAAGTGTAGGCTGGCATCCCCGGCTGTTAATTAAACCTTGTTAATTTTGTGAAACTTCTTTGGTTTATGGAGTTTTAGGCAGTCAGGGGTCAGACAGCAAGAAATTTCAGTCCCTAAAGCACGCTTGCCACATCAGTGAGCCTAGTGCAAGGGAAGTTGTTTTCTTCACTCTGCTCTCTTATACTCGTTGGCTTGGGTTTCAAAGAGTCAGATACAGAGAAAACTGGCCATGGTTAAGGGAAGAGGAGGCCATATAACTTTATCAACTGATGATCTTCCCTGGGGCCCGATGGAAAAACGGTCCTCATTTCAAGAGAGAAAGGTCAACCAGTCTCAGTATTCAGATCAACTCTTTCTTCCATAGGTGTGAACTGGGTTAAGGTTTAATCGTTCTGAAACAAGAAAAATGTGGATGCAGTACAGGATTTTGGAACAATTCACCACAAACTAATACAACTAATCCCAGGGCGATGTTTATTTCTTACATTTTATGTCTTCCCTACCTACTTCCAAAAAGGATTTGAGGCAGATTATAAAGGCCAGAAGCATGAACACAGCAAGATACAAAAGTTAAGTAGTAAAAAGAGGGGAAATGAAAGAAATTGAATTTTAAGATTCTGGCGACAATTTATTAATAATTTTTTGTAGAAAAAAAATAACGTTAGATTTCTGCCTTGCATCACACGTCAAAATAAATTCCCGCTGTAACCAAGTGTTAAATATAATTGCTAAACCAGAAAGGAACTAGAAAAATACATTTCAGTATTTATCTGTTCTTAGGCAGTGTAGAAAAAGCATTTCTAAACTGATTAATAACAGAAGCCCTAAAAGGAAATATTAACAGAGCTGACTACCTGGAAATATAAAGCTTCTTGACTTTGCAAAGCCCCCAAACCAAAATCAAATGGGGAAAATATTTCCAGTACAGATTGCAAAGGGTTGATAACCTCATTAGGAAGGTTGATACTCTTATCTGTTAAAAACAGTAAAAAGGCAAACATCCCAATAGATAAGTAAAGGACAGAAAACAGGAAAATTTTGAAGAGTTAATATAAAAAGCAAATATATGTGAAAGCTATCAAACCTAAGAAATAAAAGGAAATGTAAATTAAAACAATGAAATTCTATTTAACACGATTAGAAAAATTTTAGCAAGTTATAACATCCAAGCTGAGAAGAGAGATTGAGAAAAAAGGGAATTTAGGGAGCCTGGTGATAATAAGGAAGGAGATTCCTAGAGGGCAATTTGGCAATGTTTTGAAAAGCTCATGAAACACACCCTTTCTCTCAGAAATTTTATTTCCAGAAATTTGTTTTTGGGAAATCATCAAGGATCTGTGTAAAGCTTTAGGTACAAGAATCTTTGCCTTTTGTTCTTTTTTTTTTTTTTTTTTTAAATAGAAACTATTTCCCAAGAAGGTTTTATAATGACCATTGATTACTTTTATAATAAGAAAAACAATACAAAATAATTTATTGCCATTTTCATTGAGAAGTTTGAATAGGATTAATTAATTCCCATTAATTAGGAAGTTTGTACCCAACTCTGAAGAATAAAGTAACCTTTTGTCAGCCAGCATCTGGCTTTGGAAGTATCAGATGGGAGGGATTGGTAATTAAGTAAAAAGGATTCTGAGTCATCAAAACTTGCACAAACACTTTTTACTGTTATTATGAGAGCTCCCTAGAGTATTTACTTAGAATTTCCTTGCTGTTGTAGACAGAATTTGAAAGAGCTCTGTTTTCTCTTTCCATCCTCCAGTGGGTTGAAGGCAGGCCCTTGGTTCCAGTGAAAAGGGCTGGGGGCCCACAAGGAGGGAAGAAGGGCACATGAATTAATAATCACAAAAAAGGAAACAAAGAAACAAACACAAGTTCTCACAAAGCTGGGCAGTTTGGGGCCAAAGTAGGGGCAAGCAATCCTTTCCATTGAAACGGTTCTTGAAGGCACGGATGATAATTAATATTCCCCATAAAGACCTGGAGTCCCCTGGAAAAATTCAAAGCATGACGGTTAAAAGAGAGCTTTTAAAAAAGGTGAAAAAATGAGGTGACTCCCAAGATGAGAGGCCAGTGGTGGGGTCTGGTCTCGTGAGACTCTTGCACATTTGTTCAGCCTTTTGGTGGCCGATCTCCTGAGTGATGTGCGTGTGGCCTTTCTCCTCTGCTCGCAGGACTGCCCTCCGGATGCGGAGGACTTCCGAGCCCAGCAGTGCTCCGCTTACAATGACGTCCAGTATCAGGGTCGTTATTACGAATGGCTTCCCCGGTACAACGATCCCATTGCCCCCTGCGCTCTCAAGTGTCATGCGCGGGGACAGAACTTGGTAGTGGAGCTGGCTCCCAAGGTCCTGGATGGAACTCGCTGCAGCACAGACTCCCTGGACATGTGCATCAGTGGCATTTGTCAGGTAAGCCACACCTGCTTCCCGTACCCCCAGGTCCGGCACGTGCCACGCCCACTCTTCCTACCGAGACTCCCTTCTTTTGTTCATGTGGATGAAATATTGCCTTTGATACTTTTCATGTAAAAAAAATATGGTAGGGAGTATCACTCGCCTTCAAATTATGTTTATTTTTTATTTTTTCAGTGTTCCAAGATTCATTGTTTATGCACCACACCCAGTGCTCCATTTATTTAAAAGTGTAAACTTTGTCCAGGTAGTCTCAAAAGATCACAGTACATGACACCTTATGATTCCTCTAGGACAGTGGTGCTCCAACTTGAAAGGGCATCAGAATTGCTTGAAGGACTTGTTAAAACACGGAGCGAGGGCACCCCCAGAATTTCTGACCCGGTGGGTCTGGGCTGGAGCCTGATAATTTGCATTTCTAACAAGTTCACAGGAGATGCTGAGGCTGCTGGTCCAGGGACCCCATTTAGAGAACCACAACTTTGGAAGGGTAACATGGGTGGGTTCTGGGAGCTTTTTAACAACTTACTATTTTATTAAAATTAATTTACTGTTTTGGGTCTTTGACAGCAATGACTTACTTACTAAAAAAAAATGAGCGTGAGTGCATTCCAGTAGATTTTTCGGAGTGGAGTTTGCAAAGCTGCGATGCATGTAACTGAGACACAGAACCCCACCCTCGCCACCAGCTCTCAGTGGCTAGGAGGATTCAGGGCCCGGGGACAGGTTGCTGAGATAGGCTGGGGATGGCAGGGAAACGATGAGATTCCACCCCCATTCCCTTAATCTCTGGAAACATATTTTAGAAGAATTGTGTCTAGGATTCCATACCCTATTATGCTCATAAGAAAAACAGTATGAATTAAGGCAACACCCCAACCACCTACCAAGTGTCGGGCATTACCAGCCATCTCAGGCATCACACGGGCAAAGATGAACCATGACTTTGCTCTTCAAAGTCCTTTTTCCTTCCTCCATCTGCTCATCTAGAAAATGGCCTCCAGCGCAAAATTTTGGAGTCCTTCTTGATTCTCCTCTTCCAACACACACATCTAATCCATTGTCATTCTGTGTTCGAAGTCTTTTTTTTTTTTTTAATCCACCATTCCTTTCTTTCTACGTGACTTCTTTTTTGGTCTAAGCCTCTATCAACTCTGACCTAAATTGCACCGCTAGCCTCTTTCCTGTTCTCCCAGGTTCCGCCATCGTCCCCCTCAGGTCCATTCTCCACACAGCACCTGAAGCGATGGTTTGAAAACCTAAGACAGTTTCATTTTAAGAGTTTGCCACTCCCCTGACTGAAATCCCTCGGTGACTTATCATTGCATTGATGGTGAAATCCACGATCCTTGCTTGCCTTTTAAGGCTCTTCCTGGACACCCACCCTTTTTAAAAAATAGACTTAATTTTCTAGATTCACAGAGAAATTGAATAGAAGGTACAGAGAATTCCCATCTATCCCCTGCCCCTTCATATGTATAACCTTGCCCACTGTGAAAATCCCACACCAGAGTGATACATTTGTTTTGATCAACGAACCTACATTGACACATCATTATCACCCAAGTTCTGTGTTTACTCTTGGTGATGTGTGTTCTGTGGGTTTTGGCAAATGTTTGTTGACTGTTTCTACCAGTAGAGTATCTTACAAAGTAGTTTCACTTCCCTCAAAGTCCTCTGTGTTCTGCCTGTTGATCCTCGCCTCACCTGCTAACCCTTGGCAAGCACCAATCTTTTTATTGTCTCCATAGTTTTGCCTTTTCCAGAATGTCATATAGTTGGAATCAGAGAGTATGTGTGCTTTTCAGATTGACTTCTTTCACTTAGTAGTATGCATTTCAGTATCCTCCATGCCTTCCATAACCTGGTAGTGCATTTATTTTTATCACTAACTAATATTCCATTGTCTGGATGTACCACATCTTATTACCCATTTTCCTACCGAAGGACATCTTGGTTGCTCCCAAGTTTTGGCAACTAGAATAAAGCGGCTTTAAACATCCATGTGCAGATTTTTGTATGGACACAAAGTTTTGACACATTTGGGAAAGTACCAAGGAGTATAATTGTTGGGTCATGGTAAGAGTATGTTTAGTTTTATAAGAAGGTGCCGAACTGTCTTCCAAAGTGGCTGTACCATTTTGCACTCCCACCACCAATGAATGAGACTTTCTCTTGTTCCACGTCCTCACCAGCATGTGGTGTTGTCATTCCTCCAGATTTGGGCCAGTCTAGTAGTTGTGTAGTGTCATCTCATCGTTGCTTTAATTTGTAATTCCCTTAATGAAATATGATGATTAATAATCTTTTCTTCTGCTTCTCTGCCGTCTATATATCCTCTTTAATGAGGTAATTGTTTAGCTCTTCTACCCATTTTTAAACTGAGTTGTTCATTTTCTATCGTTGCGAGATATTTGTATATTTTGGGTCACAGTCTTTCGCAAATATTTTTCTCCCAGTGTAACTCATCTTCCCATGTTCTTGACAGTGTCTTTTGTGGAGCAGAATCTTTTAATTTTCAATGAAGTCCAGCTTAACAATTATTTTTTTTTCTAGGCATCGTGCCTTTGGTATTGTATCTAAAAAGTCATCATCGTGCCCAAGGTCCGTCTAGGTTTTTCTCCTATTTTATCTTCTAGAAGTTTTATGCTTTTGTGTTTTATATCTAGGTGTATGATTCATTTTGAATTAATTTTTGTGAAGGATCTTAGCCTGTGTCTATATCCTTTTTCTTTTGCCTGTGGATGTGCAGTTATTCCAGTCCATTTGTTGAAAAGATGGTCTCTTCTCCGTTCTATTGCCTTTTCTCCTTTGTCAAAGATCAGGTGACTGTATTAATGTATTCCCATGCTCTCTATTCTTTTCCATTGATTTATTTGTCTCTTCTTTTGCCAGTACCACACTGTCTTGATTACTTTAACTTTATAGTAAGTCTTAAAGTTGGGTAGTGTTCGTCTTCTGACACTGTTCTTCTCCTTCAGTATTGTGTTGACTTTTCTGGGTCTTTTCCCTCTCTCCATAAACTTTCGAGTCAGTTTGTCAGTATCCACAGAATAACTTCTTGGAATTAAGTTGAGAAGAACTAACATCTTGATAACATTGAGTCGTCCTGTCCACAAACAAGGAATATCTCTCCATTCATCTCTTCATTCTTTTTAAATTACTTTCATCAGAGTTTTGTAATTTTCCTCATATAATTCTTGTACAAAATTTTTTGTTGGATAGTACATTTAATTTTCATGAGAAATTGGTCTGTAGGTTTCTTGTAACATCTTTATCTGGTTTTGGCACTCGGGGAAATGCTATTCTCATAGAATGAGTTAAGAAGTATTCTCTCTTCTTCTTTTTCTGGAAGAGATTGTAGAGAATTTGTATAATTTCCTAAATGCTTGGTAGAATTTACCAATGAACCCATCTGTGCCTCATGCTTTCTGTTTTGGAAGGTTATTAATTATTGGTTAAATTTCTTTAATAGATAGAGACCCATTAATATTGATTCTTCTTGTGTGAGTTTTGGCAGATTGTGTCTTTCAAGGAATTGGTCCATTTCATCTCGGTTTTCAAATTTGTAGTCACAGAATTGTTTATAATATTTCTTTATTTTTTCAGTATCCATGAGATCTATAGTGATGTCCCCTCTTTCATTTCTGATATTAGTAATTTGTATCTTCTCTTTTTTTGTTAGTTAGCCTCGTTAGAGACTTGTGATTTTATTGATCTTTTTAAAAACCAGCTTTTGGTTTCATTGATTTTCTTTGTTGATTTCCTCTTTTCAATTTTACTGATTTCTGCTCTAGTTTTCATTATTTTTCTTTTTTATTATTATTTTGTATTTAATTTGTTCTTTTTCTGATTTCCTAAGGTAGAAGCTTATATGATTGATTCTGAATTTTTCTTCTTTTCTTATATATGCATTAAATGCTGTAAATTTCCCTGTAAGCACAGCTTTTACTTCATCCCACATATTTTGATAAATAGTATTTTTTTTTCCTCAAAATATCTTAAAATTTCACTTGAGATCTCTTCTTTGACTCATGTGTTATTTAGAAGTATGTTGCTTAGGGGCGCCTGGGTGGCTCAGTGGGTTAAAGCCTCTGCCTTCGGCTCAGGTCATGATCCCTGTGTCAGGCTCCCTACTCAGTGGGGAGCCTGCTTGTGCTCTCTTGCACTCTCTCTGTCTCTCTCTCTCTCTCAAATAAATAAATAAATAAATAAATAAATAAAATCTTAAAAGAAGAAGTGTATTGTTTAATATCCAAGTATTTTGGAAGTTTCCAGATATATTTCTGATACTGATTTCTAGTTTAATTCCAATGTGGTCTGAGAGTAGATGTTGTATGATTCCATTTTTTTTTTAAAAAGATTTGTTAAGGTGCGTTCTGTGTCCCAGGATGTGGTCTGTCTTGGTGAATGTCCCATGTGAGCTTGAGAAGAGAGTTCATCCTGCAGTTCTTAGATGAAGTAGTCAAGAAGATATCAATTATATCCAATTTTTTTGATGAATAATTTTGATGAATAATTCCTCCTTTTCAGCAGGTAAAAACCATTCCATGCATCCAGCCCGGTCACTGGGACACAGGAGGCCTGCAGTTAGCACGGGCTCCCTTTCCCTAGGCCCTCCTTATGCTCGCTGACCACAGCTCCCTCTTCATATTCATTAGGTCCGAGGCCGAGTTGGCTCCAGTAATTTCCAGGGCTTGATGGGGCTTGCAGGAAAAATGTGGTTTTCAGAACTGAATTAGTTCATTTTGAAAGCGTGCTTCCTATTATGTTTTTGTGATGCTGATGGGTAAGCTGATTCTTTGGGCAGAGACAGGAGATACCTTGGCTGCCGAAAGCTGAGCGCTCTCTCGGCAAGGCTTGTTGGGTGAAAAGAACTCTATGCTGTTTCTTCAGAAGTAACTGAGACACCCGGGAGAATTCAGATCTTTCCTTCAGCAGGGTCATGTTCACGCAAATTCCCCGGCTGATACAATGTGGCCGTGGCCATCAGTGGTCACCAGGATGGGAGAGAGTAAACCGTGGGATCCTCGCTGCTTGCCTCCGGCTGAGCGAGCCGAGCCCCCATGTGCACTTGGCACAGACCACGCATCATTTCTGCAGGTGTGGTTACGGTCTGCTCACGGAAATGAGCAGTCCTGTGCTCCTGGGAACGACTTTTTGTGAATCCGAGCACAGCAGGCAGCATAAGACGATGAACTCACTGAATGACATTTGCTCCCGCTTCGCAGGTCTGATTTTTGTGAGAAACAGGGCCTGGTTGGAAGCACGTCCTCAGAGCGAGTCTGGTTTATCATGCATGTTTATCAAATTCCCTGATGGCAGAGTAGGTGTGGAAGCCACATTGTAGTTACGGTAAAACTAACAGCCACTGACACCCGCTGGGTGTGGAGTAGGTATCAGGCGTCGTCTAAAGCTCCTGCTTGTGAGCTCCTCACACATGTGAGGTAGGTACGGTCATCATCCCCACTCGGGAACGAGATTTGAAGAGGCTGAGGAACGTTCCGGCATTAAGAAAACAGATTCTGTAACCACCGCGCTGTACTGATGATACTAGTACTATCTGTGTTGTCGGAAGTGTGGTTGGAGTTGGTGACGGGCGATGGGATGGGTTCCGGGGAGGCACGGCCACGACGCTAGGTGGGTCCTGCACACACAGCACAGTCAGGCTTAGATGGTCGCTCAGAGACAGGACGTGCTCGGGCGCGGTCCTGCTGAGTGTGAGGGCTGCTGGGACCTGGGGAACACGTACCTGCCCACTGTGACGGGGGCGGCTACCCATAAACACATCTGAGCTTCTGTTTGTCACCGGAAGCCGGAAGTCTGGATTTTGACGTGAAATGTCCAGTTGAAAATAACACGTTGCTGTTAATGTCCTTGCCTTGTCCATTAACGGTTAAATTGTGCTCTTTCTGACCCCGCCGGGCTCTCCTGCGGTAACCCACGAGTAACCAACTAAACCGCCAAAGCTCAGTGGCTTAGAACAATTCAAGATTACTTCTCGCTAATGGGACTTGTCCAACATAAGTCTGCAGGGGTCTCTGCTCTTTGAATACCAAGATATCAGACTGAGGGAGGTTTTATTCGAACACGTTTTGCATAATAACTACAGTAGTGAGAAGGGGAGCATGTGACTCATGCACCCACCCTTAAAGGTTCTTACAGAAGTGACACCAGCACCTGGCCTCCTATTTCACTGGCCCAAGACAGTCAAAACCACACTTAACGTCTAAGGGAATGGGGACCTATAGTCCTTCTATGGGCTGAAAGGAGAAGCTCCGCATTTTAGAACATCTCTGATGACCACCATAAAGCTCCGTGTACTCTGATTTTCAAGGCAGGAATGTAGAGTTTTTTCCTACGGTAGAATCCAATTTTCGAGAGATCTCAAACAGAAGTTGACTCAACAAATTGGTTCTAGAAGGATTAAATTAGACTTACCTCAAAAGATTCATTGGCTTAATATGGAGTGATGCCACTTACTTAAATAGTATGTTCTTTTAGCTGATTAGGAATTCATATGCAGAAATGGTGAAATAGTCCTTAGCTGAAGTGATGATTTATGTAGGAGTATTTATTCTCGAAAGCACTGCTCACATATTTTAAATATTCGTTTAACTCAGATATCTTGTGTAACTTGTCTCATTAACTGCACTGTAGGATATGAGCCTTGTCTTGGTAAATTATACCCCATAGTGCCTGCCTCTGTAAAAATTGGTTACTTAATAGTTGTTAATAAATTTATTGACACATTTTATCGATTCGGTTTTTTAAATCATTACAATTAGAGATCTTGACTTCAGGAGATGTCACAGAGGTTGAAAACACCTCAGGCAGCTTTTCAAACGTTGCTTATTATGGATTACGAAGAGATCCGAGAGCCCAAATTCATTAGTCCCTCAGTTTCAAGGGCAGTTCTGACTTAGACCCTATGAATCACAAGGCAACCAGAGCTGCTTCTTAGATATTATTTTTCTGTGATGTTTTCACTGCTTTTTTTGGCTGTAAGATTTGGACGAACTGTCACTTGAAACAAAATTCTGAAACAAATGTAAGTGTTCAAGGAGGTGTTTGCTTGCCTAGGATCTTACAAGGCCCTAAACGCTCTTCAAAACAAGCCCATCCTAGCTGCTAAACCCACACCCTTTCTGGATGACCAGATAGAGGGTGATTCTCATTCTTATGAAATGCAGAGCTCTCAGGGACGTAAATTGTGAGGACAGAGCTTGGCTCGGGAACAGGGTTTCTATAACTCAATGGTAGAATTACTCCCCTTGGAGAAAGTTGCATGAACACAAGTTACTCATTGATTGAATCCCAACCATGCAAGTGTGTTTCCAGAATCAATCACTCTTAATTTGTTCCACATGTACGAATAAATATTAATATAATTGCCTGCGTGATTCGGTTCTTTGTGGTCCGTCTGTTGGTACTAAAGGTGAGGAAGGTGTAGCAAGGTGTTAGGATTCTGGTGTCAGCCGACCTGGGTTTTCCAGCCATCGCTGACGCTATTTACGGGCTCTGTGATGCTGGAAGTCATTTAACCTCACTGACGCTCAAGTGCCTTATTTGTAAAATAGAGACAGAAGGTACCACCTGTGTCGTCAGGTTGCTGTGAAGATTCAAAGAAGTAATATGTGTGATGTGCTCGGCGTAATGCCAGACACATGGTGGGCATTCAGTAAAAATCAATGATTATTCTTAGTATTTCATTATCACCTTTATAAGATTGTATAATCAGGATGAAAGGATCTCAAAAGCCTTTGGATTTAGCGACTTCTCAGAGAATTGAATCCCCTCCCCAGTTTTCCCGCCAACAAGACTCCTACCTAGCTCATGGTTGAATACTTGTTGTTGGATAACTCTGACTCTTCCAACTTTCTGATGTTGAACTAAACTTAGGCTTTTAAACCTGTAGCTTTCACTATTTGGAAGTACAAGGAACAAATGTAGACCCTTTCTTCATGACAGCCCTTTGTGAATTTCAAAATATCTTTAATCACAGGCTTTTCCTTAAACTTCTTTGGAACTTTTCCTGCCTCTCCCTGAAACTTCTATTTGATCTTTCTCCTTCCCTTCAGCACCAGAATTTTGGAAAGAATAGTCTGTAGATGTGATTTCTACTCCCTCCAGTTTTATTCTGTCTTCAACACCTTGGGTGCGTGATTCAGCAGCTCCCCACACTGAGATGTAGGGGCCGTGCCCAGGAGTCAAAACAAAATGAAAACCAGAGATGATAGAAGGGAGTCTTTTTTATTGAGCCCTTTATAATGTTCTAATCCCTGTACTAAGAGTTTTTACGTACACGTTCTCATTTTATCCTTACTACACCCTATGTGAAGTATGTATTATTATCTGTGTGTTAGTCTTAAGGAAAATGGGTCTCCGAGAGTTTGAACTGTTGGCCATCCGCCATCTTGAAAGTGTTGGAGGGGCCGGGCAGGGAGGCTGTCTGCCTCTGGAGTCCCTGCACTTAAACACCAGATACAGAAATGCAAATAAGGTTGAGTGATACTGGAGGTAGAGATAAACTCCCTCACCCGTTAACATAAGTGGGCATACATTATATAGAAGACATATTTGTACAGTAAAAAGAAATGTGCATAGCCCTTGTCCTCATAGGCGGAAGCTCACAGTCTGATACAGACACACACACGTATGCACGCACACAGATAACTCACAAAAATAATAACTCACAAAGGACTGAAACGTAGCAGTATAGGCATATGCTATGAAACACCTCTCCCATTCATTCCTCTCCTGCATTTAAGGAATGGTTTACAAAGAGCCCAGATTCCATAGAATGACGAATGGATAAAGAAGATGCAGCACACACACGCGCGCGCGCACACGCGCATACACACACACACACACACATACAGGAATATTACTCATTCACCAAAAAGAATGAACTCTTGCCATTTGCAATGACATGGATGAACTAGAGTGTATTAAGTGAAGTGAAATAAGTCAGAGAAAGATAAATATCATATGATTTCACTCATATGTGGAATTTATGAAACAGAACAGATGAACATAGGGGAAGGGAAAGACAAATAAAATAAGATGAAAACAAAGAGAGAGGCAAACCATAAGAAACTCTTTACCCTGGGAAACAAACTGAGGGTTGCTGGAGAGGAGGTAAGGGGGGTTGGGGTAACTGGGGGACGGGCATTAAGGAGGACACGTGATGTGATGAGCACTGGGTGTTACAGGCAACTGATGAATCACTAAATTCTACCCTTGAAACTAATAATACACTGTATGTTAACTAAATTATATTTAAGTTAAAAACTTTTTAAATAAAGAAATGGTTCGTAAAGGTATGTATGTAGCTCTCATGACCGAGGAAGACACACATAGGTATAGGCATACATAATGATAGACAGAGGACAGATAAAGATCAGAAGAGAGGGAGATATGGATCTATAGGGATGTTTGAGCTATAGGTATGTGGAGCTTGAGATACAAACAGGGGG
>CM052896.1:2208037-2239840 GCA_028534135.1 Potos flavus | reverse complement strand
GAGTGACATTGTCCTTTGGGAAAAAGGAAGGCTTGCTTTTCAGTGCTTAGAATGCACACGAGACATTCATAACAAAGCAGCATACTCTGGTTTTGAAGCTTTCCTTTTTCCATATTTTTAAAGTAAATATATATACATATACATATATATTAATTCTGACAAAACTAGACATGTTATAAATTCAGGAGATTAACTGTGATCTCTATGGTATTTAAATAAGCGCTATCTAAACATCTAAAAGAAGTATATAAATATATATATCTGAAATATACAGGAAAAGAAATTAGAATGGAATCAAATGGTTTATAAAAAGTGAGTTAAACTCAAAAGAATGTAGTAATGAAGGGGAAAAAATACAAGATATACAGAAATTAAAAAAAACAAAACAAAACAGACTTTATTTACAAAAATAGGCAGTAAGCTGAATTTGACCCTCAGGTTGTAGTTGGCGACCCCCTGCCTGAAAGGGAAAAAATTATTCCTGTGTGTTTTCTGCCAGCACTTTTATGGTTTTGTTTTTCTCCTTCAAAATCTGTTCATTTGAATTTATCTTGATGTGACTTATGAAATAGGGATTTTACTTCATCTCTCCATATGGGGAGAGCACCATGGGAGAAGTGGAGGGTGGGGAGGGTTTTCCAGGTGGAAGAAATGTGAAGTTCATGGTAGGACACTAAAGGAAAGCCCTGGCATGCCTGAGAAACTAGTCCTAGTCGTTCAGACCTGAATCTTCTTCCAGCCCGGACGGGATGGAGGAGGAGACAGAGGCATTCCGGGGGCAACCACGGAGGCCCTTGTTGCACCGCACACATCACGTTAAGTGGAGTCGCTTGCGCAAGTCCAGGAGGAGGAGTGACCTGGCTAGATTTGTATTTTAGTAGAATAATTCTGGCAGCAGGTGGAGGCTGGACTCCATATGAGGTGAGCCTGGAGACAAGGAGTCCAAATGGGAAGCTTTTTTCAAAATACTCAAAGGTGTTTGAAATCATGAAGCCCTAGTCTAGGGAGCATGGTGGGAGAGGTAGAGGAAGGAACAGATCGGCAAGATCTTTAGCGGGTAGAATCCGCAGAGTTTGATAATGCTTGGAACAAAGACGAGAAGAATCAAGAAACGAGGATGATGCCAGCACTCCGGCTTGAGCAGCAGAGTGGATATGTTAGCTGTTCTCTTCCTTCCCTTGCAGGGAAGGATTCCTGAAAAGGGGTCCTGTACCAAAGATCAGGGCTCACCTCCTTGGATTTTCCTTCTCTTGGGAAATTTGCCCCCATAAGTATTAAATATCTCGGTACCTTTCTGAGACCTTCAAACCAATGCTCGTTATATTTTGTTTGTGGTTGAAGGTTGGATCTGAAATATGGCAGTCCATTGTTGGCTGGTGGCAAAATCCCCTTGGTGGTGGGTGGTAAACTAAGGTAGGTAGGTCCACCCAAGGAGAGTGTGTAGAATATGTCAGGAGGCCAAGAATTGCATCCTGGGGAGCACCCAAGGTCAAGGCATTTAGCCAGTGGAGAGATTTAAGGGGATCTGAATTCAAGGAAATAAGAAGAGTAGGTAAACACAGAACTTAGCAAAACAGGGTCATGGAAGCCAGAGGAGTGAGTAATTCCCAAGAGGAGGTAATGATCAGCCATGCAAACTGCTGCTGGGATACCAAGTGGAATCAGAGTCCAAAAAATACCGTTTGGCAATTCGAAGACCCATCTGTGACCTTAGCAAGATGGTCTCCATGAATTTCAGGCTGAAGCCAAAGCGTGATTGCCGTGGGCTGAGGAGTGAACAGAAGGGGGGACTCGGTAGAGGGAAAGGTGTGCCCGGGACAGAAGGAGGCCACGCACCCACACCATGGCAGCAGCCGATGACTCTACAGGCACCACGGAGAACACGGTGAGAAGTTAGCAGTGTTCTTGACAGTGTTCCCATCACCGTCTGCAGGAGACAGTCAAGCTTGGGGGAGCTGTTCTGCCATGTCTCTAAGGACCCAGGCTCCCCTCTCTCTCCTCCATCAGCCTGAGAGGATGGCTTTCGTCTCTGCAGTTGTGAAGTCACTATTTAACCTTCTCACCCCTCCACGCCCAGACAGTAAAGACGGTGGAGCAGAAGACATTCCTTGAACGCTGTACCCTGTATTCAGGAAGGGAAGTCTTCCCGGAGAGTTCTGCCTCTTTCTGTAATTACTAACATCGATACAGCGCTTTACCATTCCTGTATCACTTAATCCCACCAAGCCCCTTCCAGTGTAGTTTTGCTGTTGTCAAGCCCATGTGACAGATGGGGAGCCTAAGGACCAGAGATGTTAAGGAACATTTGAAAGGCAATATAGGAAAGTGGCTAAGAAATTGGGCTCTGGGGCAGGGTTGAAATCCCAGGTTTGTTGCTTATTACTGTGTAAACAGACCAAGGTTTTTTTTGTTTTTTTGTTTTTTGTTTTTTTAACTTCTGTGTGTAGTTTGGTTTTCTCACTGAAACTGGAAACGGCCATCATACTGCCTTTGTAGAAGTGTCATCAGGACGAATGAGTAAATCAGTCACGCTGAGTGTTCCAAGTAGCGTCTGGCACGTCGAAAGTGCCCAGGAAATGCTAGCAGGGCTTATTAGACAGCGGGCTCATTTGGGTACCAAAGGATGTCACACCTTTTACATACGTTCAGCGTCAAACGTGGATATTTGTAAACAGATGTCCAAGCCAACCATCTGTCAACCTGGGTCTTGTTTTTAAGGGAGCCGCTGATGGGTGTGGGGGAACACCTTGTCCGAGGTGTCAAGGAAGAGTGACCTGGAGGAGAAACTAATGGGAGAGGAGGGGTGCTGCTCAGGGGGAGACCGCAAGGAGCCAGGCTGGGCTGCGAAGGGTTAAGTCAGGTCGGCTTTTGGACCAGACGATGGAAGGGGGAACATCATCACCAGCCCGGGTGTTGGGCATGTGCCTAGAGTTAGCGTTGGCTTTAAAAACCTTGTAAGTCTCCTCAGAAATACACATCGTCTTATCAGGGTCCAATAGAGATTAGAAATCGAGATAATTCTAACTGAACCAGGGGAGAAGCTGAGAGAAGTTGGGTCAAGAAACCAGTCTTTCTGGGGAAGTGTGCCGAGGGGGCCCCGAAGAAGGGATGGGTGGGGGGGGTTGTTGGCTGGAGGGGCCTGGTTGCCTTTCCCAGTTTCGCGCTCCCGGTTAGGTAGACCAGATTCTCTCTCTGTCTGTCTCTCTCTCAAACACATTGATTTTTCACTTTTTGCATTATAGATCGTTTTGAGAATCTCTTGAAAGTTAGGCATTTCCCCTCCATTTTCCTGGAAATGCATATGTACCCATAAGGCCCAAATTTGCCATTCTTTTTTTTTTTTTTTTGAGGGCGTCCGAGACCCCTGTGCCAGTTCAGGACATTCCAGGTCAAAACCCCCTAAAAATCTAATCTTTTTGATTCATTTCTGCAAAGAAAGGGTGACAGGAGCATCCGGTAGGTGAGGGGACGCAGTGAGAGCGGGGCTGCTGGCCGGTCCCCAGGCCCCGGACGTGTGTGCTTGGGCCCCAGCTAACGTTAGCAGATCCCTGCCTGCATGCAAACATGCTGCTTCTCGTCCTGGGTTTCCAGTACAACCCCTTCTCCTAAACTGGCCCGCCGCAGCCCTTCTTGGCCAGGATTTTCTGTGGGCCATATGGAAGCACTTCCCTATAATCATGCTCTGTGTGAAAGAAATGCGGGAAATCAAGCCATGTCTCTCCCCGAGTGTGCATCACCGGGCTTGCAGAGTCCACGAAGCTCCTTCGTCGTCACCTTGCCAAGCAATCATTCCTGCCCTCCTTGGGGCTCGCCCTGAGGCAGGCCACGGCTGTGACACGCCATTGGCACAGCCTCGCTCTGGACACAGTGCTCGAGCCTGCTCCCGGGCTATCCTTCTCACCAAGCAGCGAGGCGGATTCAAGGTCGTGGCGCCCGGAGCCAAGACTTTTGCTATGAGAAAAATCCGAAATTAATCCAGATACAACACGCAAATTTCCTGTTCCGCAGGAGAAGGGGAGAGACTGAACCAACTGTGGCATAAATGGCTTTGGATGTTGGAACAGGGAAGTAGAGGCCACTCGATTTTTTAAAGAGAGAACTCTAAATGCAGCAACAAAGAAGCAAGCACATCTACTTGGAGTCTTTATTGTTATATATATATTTTTTAAGCAGACGCCATGCCCAGCGTGGAGCCCAGTGTGGGGCTTGAACTCACAACCCCGAGATCAAGACCTGAGCGGAGATCAAGAGTTGGACGTGTAACCGACTGAGCCAGCCAGGCGCCCCCACTGTTTTGGTCTTATCAACATAAGGCAAATAAACGACCTCAGCTGGTCTGCTCTGGGCTCTTTGTGCATTTTTTTTTTTACCTGGTGGCAACTAAGCCTGTTGATACAGGGATGCCCAAGGCCGACCCAGAACCCCAGCATTTCACTGGACTTTGATGCTTTAAGATAACCACATCCTCTTACCAAACATCCCTCGCTTGGTACTCCTGACAGAAATAGGATCCTGCGCCTGGAGGGTTATTATTATGACATTTTCTCCTCCTACACAGGCCGTTTTTCCTTTGACTATCACTTCCAAAAATAGCCTATACACTGAACTCATTCCGTAACAGGGCGGGCTGTATGGGCTGTAACATGGTACATAGACTATCTGCCCACATCATCCCTCTTGACCACCCCACTCATCCTTCGAGGGCAGGCCTCCAACCGATCACACTCCCCTACCAGAAGTCTCTGTGGCCAAGGAATATTCAAATGCAACACCCTGTTAATTTTAATGAGATATTTCCCTCCATTTAATTCAATGAGAGCACAGCATAGAGGAAGGATCCTGACACTGAATATCTAGGGCCCTGTGTTCCTGCTCTTCCAAGCTCACTCACACTTGTGTGTGTGTGTGTTCTGTGTCCTCTGCATGAGGAAAAACGAGCAAAATGATGTGCTGGCTCCATTGAGAAGGAGTGCCATGGAGTCTGTTTTTCACAGAGTAGCCAGACTCGTCATGACTCCCCAGCTTAAAACCTCTTCATGAATTGCCTTTATACTTATGCTAAAATCCATACCCTTTCCATGACGTTCAAAGTCTTGCATGGCTGGCTCTATGTTATGTCACGTGCGCCATTTTGCCCCTCATGCGCTAGGCTCCAGTCTTACTGTCTGGAAGATTCTTGAGTGCCAAGTGTCCTTTCCCCCCATGGGGCTTTGCACGGACCCATCCCTGGACCTGGTATACACCTCCCTCAGCTCTCAATGTGGTTGAGTTTTTCTCCACCTTGAGCTCAAGGGTCACCTCCTCAAGGAGGCTTTCTCCGACCAATCTAGAGTTGGCTCTTCTCTTTTCTGTTTACTTTCTGCTTGGCCTTTATAGAGGATGTCACAGGAGCTCAGTAGATGTTGAATGAATGAATACAGGCTCTTTGCTAGAGCTGATTCTGCTTCCCATTACAGTTTCACTGGGACTAAATAATGTGCAACAGAACCGCACTGGAAGCCAGAGACTGGGAAATAAGCTCAGCTTGGCCACTCACTATCTGTGATCTTGGGCGGGATCACAGGGACCTTGGCTTTTTCATCTGTATGCTAAGAGCTTTAGCACAAGTGATTTCCAAGACCTCTTCTAGCTCTGAAAGCCTCTTAAGTAGATCTATAGTTTATTTCTTGTTTTTTAAAAAAACAGCTCTTGGGATTGAACGGAGGTCAGAGAAATAAGACCTGGATCTTATATGAAGACCTTTTCCAGTGCTTTAATGAAAAGGCTCAACAGAGGTGGCTTACATTTACTCTTAAAGGGCCTGGGGAATTTCATATATGCAAGAAAAGTGAGTTGGTGTGAAGTCTCCTCTTATCTCCCGTGAACCCCTGCTTGAGTACCTTCTATATGCTACCATCACTACCTGCATGGGAGGGGTTTTGCTTGTGCACTGACCCCCTCATGAGCATGTGAGCTCATCAAGGGCCTTTCACATCTGGCCCAGTGCCCAGCACCTGGTATGTTCTCTGTATTGACTCGATTGGAACGGGACCAAAGAACCCACTTAGACCAGCTGCCCATGTGAATTAGAAGCAGAAGCAGCCTATTGGCAGCCAAGCCCTGTCCCACTTGGAGTTACCCAGGAGACCTGACATCCACCAACCAGACGAGAGCTTGGAGATTCGTAACAATAATAATTATCAGGACGGTAATAACCGTGGCCTCCACAGGCTCTGGGCATATGTGCCAGGCACTGTGCTGAGGGCTTTTACGTATGATGTGATTTACTCTTTACCATAACCCTGCAGAGTAGGTACAATTACAGCCTCCCCTTTGACAAACGGGACAGTGACAAAGGGGTCTGTGAAATGATAATGCCTCGTTCAAAGCTTCACAGCAAGTAAGTGCTCGAACTGATCTGACTTCAGAGTCCATATGCTCTGCCACCCTCCTGAGCTGTCTTCCATGGGTGGCCAGAGGAGCAGGAGGTGGGATGTCCATGGAGGCCTGGAGAGATGGGGTTAGAACAAAGGTACCACAAGAATGGAACCAGAAGTAGAGCGAAGGCGGCCTCAACCCGCCTGCCTGTGGCTCCCCTGTCAGAGCCCGGCCCGTGCTTCCGAATCCAGCATGCACACCAGGACCGCCTGGAGGGCTTGTTCCGTGTTCTAGTCCTTGAGCCCTACCCTAGAATTTTGGGTGCTAAATCTGTCACCAGATTTTCCAGGTGACTCTGATATGTGCTTTTGGTGAATACCTCTGCTTTTCAGCCTCTGATGGCGCTGTCATGGAGGAAAGATCATTTTCCCTCTACCCTTGTAGGTTCTTGGCTGACAGCCACCAGTAAGAAGAGACAGGGTAACAGGAAAAAAAGAAATTGAATGACATATGTATGTATGGGAGCCCCACAAAGATAGGAGACTCAGGGAAGTGGCCCAAGCAGGAAGCTTTTATCCTTTTAAACAAAGGAATGATAAATTTGTGAAGAACTGACAAGACAAGGGGTTTGGGCTGTGCGTAGTAAATGGTGAAGAAGTAACAAGTTTTGTTCATGAAGACTTCTCGGCTCTAAATTCCTCGTGTCTGGTGATAAAGATGCCTTCTGTGCCCCCTGGTATGGGGAGGGTGTCTTTCTCGTGGGAGATTTATCTTCTGCTTTCACGTGGACAAAGGATGAACAGAGTGTCCTTGCTACAGCTATTTCTCAAGTACTTTTAATTCAAAATAATCAATTTGCCAAAGTGGCATATTTGGGGTGACATATTCTGAACCCCTACTCCCCACTGTAGAGTCAGAAGCCAATGAACATTTAATCCTCACCGGGCTGTAGATTTCGAAGATGTACTATAAAGGGCAGACAAGAAAGTTACACTACAAAGCTGGGGAACATCTGGACAGAAAGTTCTTGCTTGCTGCTTGTGGGTAACGAAGTCACTCTATTGAATGCTGTTCAAAGCGAGTCCTGGAAGTGAGCATGGAAGCCTACATTCTTAGGCACCCTGCCTGTTACCCTGCTCTTTGGAGGGGAAGGCATTTTAGGCCAGTAAAGAAACAGAGCTCCAGGTTGGGAGCAGATGCTTCTGCATAGACCCCAGAGCTGACGGCCAAAGACGCTCCGGTGTGGTTTCAGCAGTAATGACTTCCATGAGATAGTGTGGATTCTCTCGGGGCAGGACCATGGGCTGTCACAGCTGGGCAGGTGGAGGGTTGGAAATCCGTTTTCAGCTTGCAGCTGGTTGCTCTCCCCAAATCAAATCCCTGGCCTGTCCCTTCTCTCCTTTTAAGAAGTGGTTGTCAATTTCTGACGTTCCCTGGCCTTGCGCATTGGCGTGTCTCACTGGTCTCCCCTCCAGCTATGAGAGGCAGTGTGGACAGTCCTCCAGCTGCGGGACTGGTGTCTCCACACACTGACTTTCCCTTCCCTCGCCTCCCACAGTCCCCTCCTACGTGCACAGAGCAACAGGTGAACTTGATCAAAACTGAGTCCCCGACTCTGAAAAGTCGTCAGACCCCACTCTGCACAGTGTCCCACAGACCACCTCCTTCTGGTGTAAATGACACCGAGCGGTGATGGGCCCTTGAGCACATTCACAAACACTGTTGTTTCTCAGCTTACAAAATGCTTTCACAACCACGGTCTCATTTTAAAGGAAAATCTACATTCTTTCCAATGTTTCCGTAAGGTTGTTATTGTTCACATTAGCATTTATTGGGATACCTTCCTTCCTTTTTAAAAACACTCTTTTGTTCCTTGGGAATGGACAGTGTCGGGCTGGGAGGGTGTGTGTGTGTGTGTGTGTGTGTGTGTGTGTGTGTGTGTGTGTGTTTGTGTTTTCACCTAAAGAACAGAAAGGGAAAATAAATGCAGAGTCAAGAAAAGTAATGTGAAAAATGCTTGATGGAAACTTTTATTTAGCCAAAAAACCCCAACCGACCAAATTTTAAAAATTGAAAAACAAAAACCAGGAATGGGCCAGTGGAGAATGAGCTTGTCAAAGGAAGAGTAAAACTTTTCTTGTAATACCATGGAACGGACATACTTAGGTTGGTGTCGTTCTAGTTGGATGTTATAGTGAGAATAAACAATCTGATATAAATTACAGTCCTTCTGGGCTGAAACTGATGTTTATTGATTAGTTAATATTGTGTCGACAATTTACTTCCTGTATAACTTGCTACTTAGCAAACCTGTGATCTGCAGCAGGAAATGAGACTTAGAAAAAAAATGATGGAACAGCTGGATTTGAGCATTTATGTGTGGGAGGGAAGTCCGTGGAAGCAAATTTAATGGATCCTTAGGTCAGCCCAGGGATTGCAAAATCAAACAAGTGAAACCCATGAAATGGAAGTCTTCTGATGAGTGAGTTTGGGTTTACACAATTATGATCTGGTCTCACAGTAGAAGTTCAGGTTAAGAGTGTAGCTTTTGGTTCTCGCTTGCCTCAGCTCTCCTGTCTTGGAACTCTGTGATCTTGGGAAAGTCATTTAAACTTGGAAAAAAATCCAGTTTTCTTACTTGTAGGAAAGGGTTTTTATTAGAATAAAGGAGGGGTAATTTATCTCAAATTACCTGGCATCATTCTTGGGGGCATAGCAGGTGCTCGGCGAGGTTTAAATAACTTACGTTAACGCAGCCCTACTGGTGGTTAAGTTCCCTTCTAAGCCCCGTGCGTATAGTACCTCTCAAAACCCCCTT
This sequence comes from Potos flavus, assembly GCA_028534135.1. Taxonomy (NCBI): domain Eukaryota; kingdom Metazoa; phylum Chordata; class Mammalia; order Carnivora; family Procyonidae; genus Potos; species Potos flavus. The sequence continues at coordinate 2,230,665 of CM052896.1, read as the reverse complement.
GAAACAAGTGTACTTATTATCCTCATTTTAGAGATATAACTGAGGCTCAGAGAAGGTGAGAAACATGTCCGAGGTCACACAGCATTTGTAAGTAGCAGTGCTGGTATATTCCAAGCCAGGTTGTCTGGCTCCAGCATCTGTGATCTTAACCACCCATCCATACTGCCTTTCCAGGTAGTTTGTAGAGTAACAATAATGCAGAGGACATGGAACATGTGACAAGAAGTCCCTGGCAGACGGCCCAGTGAGTAGCAATATCAAAAATCTCTTACCCCAAATTTCAAGTAAAAAGTTTTGGAATAGTTCAAACACTGAAAGTGTTCAGCTGGTACAAATACCCACCACCACCACCACCACCACCACGAAATCTGAGTGTTCCTGGACGGAGGGACCTGTTGCCATCAACAACTGTAGGGTGGGACAGAGAAGGAGCCTTGCCTCCAGGTGCTATGTTCTCAACAATCGCGTCTACACCATTAGAAAGTGTATCTTAAAGCAGCCTCAGAATCAGATTTGAGGTGGCCTCTTTGCGAACTTGCAATAGGAGACTTTCAGTGGTCTATACTTATTAGCCTGTCCTGAAGCCCAGCTAGGAGACTGCTCCCACGATATTTACAGCTGATTCCTCCCTCCATCCTGGTGTCTACCTCTGGGTAGCTCCAGACCGAGGGGGAATTGACCAGGAGGCTGTTTGGGATTTAAAAGTGGCCCGTTGTGATAGATAAGACAGACAAAGCATGCTAGTAATATTTATATCAGAGCTAGTAGAATTTCAGGCAAAAAGATGAGTATTTAATATCCCTCAATGATGAAAAATCAGTCTTAAACATTTGCATGCAAATAGCATTACATCAAAATATATAAAGCAAAAAAAAAGTATAGGAAGAAATTGAAAGAAGTAAAACTGCTGTGAGAGACTTTGATACACTTAAGTCAGTAAAAATTACATGTAGGGTCTGCACAGTATAATTATTATTATATTAACCGGAATTACTGAACATTGTATTTTGAAGGAATATACTGTCTTTTTAAACAGCTATGGACCATATACAAGGACTGATTCTATGCTAGACTCCAAAAAATATCGTGAAAAAAATCTCAGTGAATCAGAAACCACCAGAAGAGACCTCGCCCCGCAGCTGCTCCCAGCCATTCCTTGCTCCCTCCTGTCACAGAGGCACGAGTGTCTGTCTTCCTTTCCAAGGCTAATTAATCTCCCCATCTGTGTCCTGGACTCCAGCCCCTCTGCTTCCTCCGAGATCCCACTCCACCCATCATCCCTTCTCTCTTTTCCATCTTTCTCTCTCTTCCTTTCCCATCAGGGTGAAAAGAGATCCCAGATTTCTTCCATCTTGAATACAAGTATAATTTTTTTTTATCTAAGTGTAATTAACATATAGTGTTATATTAGCTACAAGTGTACGATACAGTGATTCAACAGTTCTGTACATTTCTCAGTGCTCATCACAGTGAGTGTATTCTCCATCCCCTTCACCTCTGTCACCCACCCTTTACCCCCTCCCCTCTGGCAGCCACCAGTGTGTTCTGGGTCTCTACTTTTTTCTTTGTTCATTTGTTTCTTAAATTCCACATATGAGTGAGATCATATGGTATTTGTCTTTCTCTGACTTATTTTGCTTAGCATAATACTCTCTAGCTCCTTCCATGTCGTTGCAAATGGCAAGATTCCTTTTTTTTTTCATAGTGGAATAATATTCCTCTGTGTGTGTGTGTGTGTGTGTGAGAGAGAGAGAAAGAGAGAGAGAGAGAGAGAGAGAGAGATCTCACATATTCCTTATCCTTCCATATCTTGGCTATTCTAAATAAAGCTGCAGTAAACCTACGGGAGCCTATATCTTTTCGAATTAGTATTTTCATTTTCTTTGGGTAAACGCCCAGTAGTGGAATTAGTGGATTATATGGTAGTTCTACTGTTAATTTTTTAAGGAACCTCCATACTGGGGTGCCTGGGTGGCTCAGTTGGTTAAGCAGCTGCCTTCGGCTCAGGTTATGATCCTGGAGTCCCAGGTCGAGTCCCACATCGGGCTCCCTGCTCCGCGGGGAGCCTGCTTCTCCCTCTGACTCTCCCCTCTCACGCTCTCTTGCTCTTTGTCTCAAATAAATAAAATAAAAATAAATCTTTAAAAAAAAAAAGGAACTTCCGTACTGTTTTCCACAGTGGCTGCCCCAGTTTGCATTCCCACCCACAGTGCACGAGGGTTCCCCCTTCTCCATGTCCTCACTAGCCCTTGTTATTCCCTGTTTTTGGTTTTAGCCGTTCTGACAGGTGTGAGGTGATATCTCACTGCGGTATTTTTTGCACTTCCCTGATGATGAGTGATATCAAGCAGGTATGATTTTAAGACTTGTGTGTGAATTATATATAAAAATATATGTGTTTTAAATTCTCCACATTGTTAGCTGCCACCCTAATTTTTCCCTTACCTTTACCGACAGAGTTTGGAAAACCTGTTTGTACTTCCTGTCTCTCTACTCCTTCATCATCATTTTATTTTTCAAACCACAGCCTTCTGTGCCCACTGCGTAACTGAAACTGTTTTCACAAAACCCATTAACAATTTTTACTGCTGTAGAGACGTTAGTGCCATGCAAACCAGGGCTCAGGAGCTTGCAGAATCAGCTGGGGGGCTGCTAGATTGGCAGGTTCTTGGGCACCATACGAAACTTCTGGGTCAGCATTTCTACGCGTGGGGCAGGAATCTGTGTTTTAGCAAGTTCTCCAGGTGCTTCTGGGAGGTACTGCCCTATAAAAGTATCGTGGAGACTTGATGTATCAAACTGGGTGAGCGAGTTACAGAAACGGGAGAGGATTGCACTTTCCCATAATTCTAAGGACACTAAATCCTTTACAGTGGTCCCTTGTAGGTTGCCCCTCATTCCAAGCCTTGCCCAGCTGCCCTACAATGTGTATGTCTCTCCAAAGCTAATACTGTGGACAACTGGGGATTCGTTGCCTTCTACACAGAACATTTGTTCCCAGATTTGAGCATTCTGGCTAAAATCAAATGCCAAGGATTCCGGTCTGAGAGGTTTCACTTGAGTGTGTAAGTGTCAATGGGTGATTGTTGAAACACACAGACAGACACAGACACATACACATACACACACACAGCAAATATCTGTAATACAAGCAACTATTAATAATTATTCCTCTAAACTGTGAAATTGAATTGAAGTTTGTGAGGTCCTAGGGGATAACTTTTACCTTCTACTTTATATCCTTCTGTGCCTTTTTGTATTTCTGCAGAAAAATTCCTTAATTTTACCATAATAAATTATTATTGTTTATTATACATACTCAACTGTTCCCCCCCCACCCCAAGAAGAAAACACACTCATTCATGACTTGCTTATTTTCTTTGCCTGGATATTCTAAAGTTTCTGCAGGAAACACATAACATGTTATATACATAATACAAATTTGTTTTGAAAATGCACATGCATTGGAATGCTTTCCCAAGCTGATGAAAACCTGTTTGGGCACATCACTTGGGTTTAGCACTCTTTCAAAATCTTTATGACCTTAGGCTGTAGTGTCTGTGCATAATATAACACATTTATGCATTTGAAGGCTATACGGAATTGATAATTACATATAATTTTTGTTACAACTTAATTTTATCACTGAACTTTATGGCCTGTTCGTTCTCAAAAGTCTACTTTATCTTCTTAAAATGTCAACCTAGAAAAAGATGCCATAATTTGTTTAACCAGACCCATATTAATGAACATTTAGGGTTTTTTCTTAGTTTTGCTATGCTTTACATTTATGCAAGTTTATCTTTGATTATATGTTTTTATTTTTCAAAGATACTGGCAATTTTTTCTCCAAGAAGATTTACTGCCATCTTCACAAATTAAAATTTATGAGAGCATTTCATTTTTACTAATAGAATAAATGAAATGTATCTTGTTTTCAATCTGCATTTCTGTGATTACCAGTGAGTTGGGCATCTTTTCATAAGCTTCTTGTAATTTTAATTATTTTTCCTTTGAACTATTATTCAAGCATTTGGCCAATTTTCTTGTTAATTTATGTTTTTTTTTTCTTATTCACTTGTGAGCACTCTTTGTATATTAAGGAAACTGTCTATAATTGTAATTTTTTCTGTCTTTGACAATTTTATGTTTAATTTTTATGTCAAATGAATTAATCTTTTTCTTTTCATTTTCTCAAGGCATTTTTATATCTAGAGAGAGATTTAACGTTTTCTTTTTGTAGGTCATGCTCATTCTTAGAAAGTTTATTCCAAGGTATTCTGTCTTTTTTTCTTGCCATTGCAAATGGGATATTTTCTTCCATTATGTTTTCTGATTATTGTTGGCATTTCTGAAATCTACTAACTTTTGAATATAGACACACCTATAAGATATTGGAGGTTCAGCTCCAGATCACTGTAATAGAGTGAATATCATAATAAAGTGAGTCAAATGGATTTTTGGTTTCTCAGTGCATATCGAAGTTATGTTTACACTATACTGTAGTCTATGAAGTGTGCAATAGCATTATATCTAAAAAAAAAGTATATACCTTAATTTAAAAATACTTAATTGCTAAAAAATCCTGTTATCCGAGCCTTTAGTAAGTCATAATCACTGATTATGGATCACCATAACAAATATAATAATAATGAAAAAGTTTGAAATATTGTGAGAATTACCAAAATGTGACACACAGACATAAAGGGAACAAATGCTGTTGGATAAATGGCGCCAACAGACTTGCTGGATCCAGGGTTGCCTCAAACCTTTAATTTGTTAAAAAATAAAAAAAGAAAAGAAAAGAAAGAAAAAAAGGCAATATCCACAATCTGCAATAAAATGAGGTATGCACATATTAATTTCCTCCTGATTTCTAGTGCTTAGACTATTTTTTTCTTGCCCAGTTACTTTGGCTAGTCTCCCTAAAGATCTTAAATCAAATGGTGGTAATTAATATCCCATCATTTCCCTAGTTAAGTAGCAGCATTTCTAATATTTAAGCATAAAGTATATTGATCATATTACTGGCATTCTTTTTTAAGTGGGCTCCACACCCAGGAGTCCAACCAGGGGCTTAAACTCATAAGCTCAAGATTGAGACCTGAGCTGAGATCAAGAGTCAGATGCTTAACTGACTGAGCCACCCAGGCATCCCATTACTGGCATTTAAAAATCACATTACAAACATTTGTTTTATTTACAAAGAGTTTTTTTTTTTTTTTAAATCAGGAATAGCTAGTGAATTATACCAAGAGAATTTTTAGAATCTATTCTCTTAGCCACTTTTAAATGTACCATACAACAGTGTTAACAATAGTCATCACCAGAATTTTATTAGAGAGTTCTGAACAAGGTTTTGGAAGCAAATTTTCAGATAATTATAATGTGCTACTTTGGCATTTATTGTTAATTTTTTAAATTTAGTGTAGTTGACACACAATGTTTTATTAGTTTTAGATTACAACATAGTGATTTGATAAGTTTTTGTTACTTTTAAATAGAAGTATTTCTTGACAAAGAAGTCAGATGCAAATAAAAATTCAAAAAGTTGTCTACACTCTGTGTCATTCATCAATGTAATATTTTTGACTCTTCTACCTTAAATAATACCAATGAAGGGCCTATATTTGGTTATTGTCCTTAACGTGTTGGCCAGCCCCAGCTTATTAAGAATTGTAGTCACTCTGACTCTACTTGGAGATCCTCGTCATCCTCTAGTTTTATAAATGCTATCTTAAAATCTGAAGCCATTGGACAATTAAGTGAACAATTTTTAAAAATAACATTGGAGAATAAAATCAATACATTTTTATTATATAAAATTTGGAAAATACAGAAAATTCATAAGGAACAACAGAAAAATCATTCATATTCCTAAACCTCAGAGAAGCACCAGTGACATGATGGTGTATGTGTCTACAGAAGTGTGCTATATTTACAACCCTAAATAGTCTTTGTCACTTCATACTGTATCGTGAATCTACTTCTAAGTTGGTATACAGAGACTGACTCGGTCTTTCTGATGAATATGTCAACATTTATTTAACAAACCCTTCATTCATAAATGTTTATGTGGTTTCTAATGTCCATTATTATTTCAAAAATGCTGCAGTAAATATTGTAAAGAGTTGTGATTTTATGTATATAAAGTATGTTAAACACCTATCTTTGCACAATTATAAGATTTTTTTCGTAGGAAAAGTTCTGGAAAAGGCAGTTGCAGAATCAAATGGGATGCATATTAAAATTTTTGGTTGATATTGCCAAATTGCCTTTCACAAACATGTTGCCAATTACACTCCCACTCATAGTTTTAGCAACTGTTTTCTCCAGTTTTTCCAACGTGGGGTGTTATCAGCCTTTGCAATTTGCTAAAAGGTTGGATTAAAACTTTTAAGCGTATTTTTATTATATTAATTTTCCATAACTCTGAGCATTTTCTTATGTTTATGAGTTATTTTTAATTTTCTATGAAATACCTTCTCATATATCCATCAAGAATTGAAAGATGTGTGTTATTGTCTTATTATTAATAGGCATTTTCTCCCATTTTTCCCTTCTTTCCTAATAGATTTTGCTTCATATATTTTTGTACCATTTATCTAAAGTGTATATAAAGGTCATGATAGCTGAATTATTCCCTAGATTATTATGAAGTGATGTTCCTTTATTTAATGTATTTTTGCCTTGAGTTAAACTTTGTGCGGTGATCATACATGATTCCTGTTTTATTTTTGTATATATTTACCTAGAGTAAAAGTTTAAATCTTAGACCTTTATTCTTCTAAATTAGGACTCTTTTAAAAACATAATCAAAAAGCCATTATTATGTCTAAAAATTACCAATAATCCCTTAATGTCATCAAATATCCAGTCTGTGTTCATTTTTCCCAGATCATCTCATAAATATTATAGTTTACTTGTTCGGATTAAGTATGGTTTCCTTTAGTTCTTTGAGCATATTTAATATAGTTTATTTAAAGCTTTTGTCTAAAATTCCAACTCTGGGCTTACTCAGAGACAGTTTCTATTGGTTGCTTTTATTTTTTCTGCATATAGGCCATACTTTCTTGTTCTTTTGTAGGTCTTGTAACTTTTTGTTGAAAATTGGACATTTTAAATATAATGTTGCATATCTGAAAATCAAATTCTACACACACCCCCGAGTTTGTTGCTCCTGTGTGTTAAGTAATTTTTAAACCAATTTTGTAATGTCTGTATTCTCTGCTCAGTTGGTTTAGTGCTCAGCTAATGATTGGTTAGAGACTTAAAATGTCTAAAATCAGTAAGTCTTTGCTAAGGGGCTCTGTGTGTGTGTTAAGGCACAGTTCAACACTCCACCAGGCAGTTGACAACTCTATTATAGCCTTCACTTCCTGCTTTTTGCAGAGTCTCGAGGTCAGCCAGAGGTGAGAATTTAGGGCCTTCTCAGGTCTTTTCTTTTTCTTTTTTTTTTTTTTTTTTTTAGGTCTTTTCTGAGTATGCACACAGTCCTCCACATATGTATTGCCTTCTAGATTCCCAGGAGTACGTTGGCACTTTTCAAAGCCCCCTGTGGACATCTCTATTCCCCAGCTTTTCCTTTTAAGCTTTTTGGATAGCTTGTTGTTTTCTTCAACTGTTATCTACCACCTTCAGCAGCCTCAGTGTTAAACAATTGCCTCTGATTGTTTTGGACAAGTGCCCCTTGGGAAAAGGCTGTTTGTACTGGGCAAGCTCCTAGGTAGGTAAAATAAAGACAGCTTCGTTAGAGGTCTTCCAAGGAACCATCGTTCAGATCAAATAATGACAGTTGAGAATTGAAGCTTTGAAGGAGCTCCAACCATAATCTGCCCCTGCAGCATCTTCCAGGGGGCTGATTTTTGCAATGACTATGGGATGTTGGTTTTCAAGGTTACAGTGGAGGCTGAGAATGAGGGATAGGGGACTAGGCAATTTAAAATGCCATAAAATTTATTTTTCTTACCGAGTGTTTTTCTTGAATAAATTTTGCCCGGATTGCTCCAAGCCTTAGTTAATTTCCAGAATTTTGAAAATGTTGATCCTGACAATTTTTTTCTAGTGTTTTCATGGAGGAGTGATTTTCAGAGTTACTTACTCCACCATTTTTGCTTGCTTATTCAAGTTAGTCTCTAAGTAAGATCTATATGTTGCATTTGTATGTTATGTCTCTTAATTCTTTTTTTTAAATTATAAATACATCCTCTTCTCTTTTTATCCTTAATTATGTTTCTTAATTTGTTTTTAATCATAAGTATGTCCTTTTTCCCCCTTGATATTTATTTGTTAAGGAAGCTGCTTATTCGTCTTACAGATTTTCCCATAATCTGTATTTTTCTCATTACATTTCCATGATGTGGTTTAGTATGTTCCTTTGTACTCAACATTTCCTATAAGTAGGTTGTTAGATATAGAGGCTTGATCATATTCAGATGTGTGTGTTTGTTTGTTTTGGAAAGAATACTTTAAAATTGCTGTTATGTACTTCCTATTGCATCATATTAAGAGGCACATTTACTGTGATGCTATAGCTATGGATAATTAATGTTTAAATGATGATAATATATTAGTCCTTCATTTATCAGCTTGGATATTTCTACAAAGAAAAACTTCACCTCATCAACTATTTGGTTTCCCTGAAGTACAATTTGTGTAGAAAGGCATAGTAAATGCATTATTCTTTTGTCTTTATTTATCAGTTTTCAAAACAATGAGCTGGTTGGTAGCATCCTCAGAATGTGACCAATGATTTTTTCTGGTGTTATTAAGGACTTAAGATTTAAACATATTTCATGTGATTCACTTCATTGCAGTTATTAATCTTAGTAATGTTCAAATAGTCACACTTTTGCCAAATTGGATACCCTTTATGTTGACTCTGAAGTCCTTTCACATAACTTTAGTTCAGTTCATATGACTCATGTCTTTGGGAGCTCCCTTATTTTTATTATTCCATAACAAAATTCTAGGATTAGCTGGTTCCTTTTCTGACCCAGACCAGGATTGAACCATTTCCTTAAAGAATCCCTGGTTCTTTTTAGTGGGAAATGGTATTAGGAGGCATCACATGGATCCAAGGATGTTCATTGCTATTGAGTTGATTAATATTTTTTGGATTTTCAGGAGACAGACTAGGAATAAATATTAGAGTGTATATATATATATATATATATATATATATGTACTATTGTATATTAACATATTGACATTTATGTAAGTATAATATATATTAGTTATAAAATATAGTTAAAATATATAATTAAATATTAATTAGAATGCACAAAAGCAGTTTATTTAATATCAGAATACTTTCCAATTTTTTTTGGAGGTTAAAGTATTTTTCTCTAGTTTTAAAGATTTTTTATTTATTTATTTGACAGAGGGAGAGAGATCACAAGTAGGCAAAGAGGCAGGCAGAGAGAGAGGGGGAAGCAGGCTCCCTGCTGAGCAGAGAGCCCAATGCGGGGCTCGATCCCAGGACCCTGAGATCATGACCTGAGCTGAAGGCAGAGGCTTTAACCCACTGAGCCACCCAGGCGCCCCTTTTTCTCTAGTTTTATTGAAAAACAAATGATAAACATTACTGTATAGGTTTAAGGCACACAGTGTGATGGTTTGACTTACCTATATTGTGAAGTGAGTACCATAGTGGGTTCAGCTAACATCCATCTTCTCATATAGATACAATAAAAAGAAAAGAAAGAAGAAAAAGAATAAGGAAAAAGTTTCTCCTTGTGAAGAGAAAATTTCTCCTGTATATTATACATCACTGTTAACTATAGTCATCCTATTGTACATTGCATCCTTAGTCTTTTTTATCTTATAACTGGAAGTTTATACCTTTTAATCACTTTCTTCCTATTCCTCCACCCCCACGCTCTGCCTCTGGTAGCCACTAGTCTGATTTGCTTTTCTATGAGTTTGTTTTTGTTTTGTTTTGTTTTTATATTCCTCATATAGTTGAGATCATATAATGTTTTTCTCCATCTGACTTATTTTACTTAACATAATGCCTTTGAGTTCCATCCATGTTCTTGCAAATGGTAGGATTTCCTCAGTTTTTAATAGCTGAATAATATTCCATTGTATACATATATACCACAACTTATATCTTTTCATCCATTGATGGACTCTTAGGTTGTTTCTATGTCTTGGCTACTGTAGATAATGCCTATGAACAAGCAGGTGCAGATATCTTTTCGAGTTAGTGTTTTCATTTCCTTTGGATATATTCCCTGAAGTGGAATTGCTAGATCATATAATTGCTCTAGTTTTAGTTTTTTGAGGATGCTCTATACTGTTTTCCACAGTGGTTGTTCCTATTTTTAATCCTGCCAACAGCACACAAAAGTTTCCTTTTATCCAAATCCATGCCAGCATTTATTATCTCTTGTCTTTTTTATTATGGCCATTCTAACATGCATGAGATCCTATCTCATCATAGTTTTAGTTGTACGTTTCTGAGAACCTTTCACTCTTCTTTTTATGTGCTTACCTGTTACTTAAGATCGTGCAAAACTCACCCAGTAAAACTTTTGGGCCCTGGTCCTTTTTTTTTTTTTTTTTCATTTTCTATCTTCTTTTGTAAAAAATATTTTTAGCTTTTGAATATTGTATTTGAAAAGTGACTCATCAGTACATTGTCACCTATACAAAACAAAAAATATAGAACTATGTTCTTGTTCTCTCATTCCTAGAACTTTCAGTTCTTTCCCTAGAGGTAACAGCTGTCAAAAGATTTGGTGAAAACTTCCATGAATTTAAAGGATTAAATAATTAAAATCCCACTCTGTTATTTACTAATATGCACTTGCAAAGTGCTATGCATTTTCATATTATTATGTATATACAATGTTATTCTATGCAGTTAAACACAATATGAAGTATTATATATGGTATATATTGCTATAAATAACATATACGTGAAAATGCAATATTAAACACATGTACTTTACAATGAGTTTATGCCTCATGCATTTTTTCTTTTGTAGAATTTAACATTTATTATTTTTTAAATCTGGCTTTAAAAGAACTCTATAATTTTACAGTTTACACAGATATTAAATCATGATGCTGTACGCTTGAAACGAATATAATGGTAGGTGTTAATTACCTTCATTTTTATTTATTTTTTTTTCCCCAAATACTTTTATTTTATTTTTTCAGTGTTACAAGATTCATTGTTTATGCACCACACCCAGTGCTCCATGCAATACGTGCCCTCCTCAATACCCACCACCAGACTCGCCCATCCCCCCACCCCCTCCCTGCCTCATGCATTTTTTAATGTGGTAAAATATTCATAACATACAATTTACCATGTTAGTCATTTTATTTATTCTTTTCTCTCTCTTTTTTTTTTTTTCCCCATGCAATATGTGTCCTCCTTAATACCCACCACCAGGCTCACCTAACCCCCCACCCTCCTCCTCTTCAAACCCCTGTTTGTTTCTCAGAGTCCACAGTTTCTCATGCTTTGTATCCCCCTCCGATTTCCCCCAATTCACTTTCCCTTTCTTTCTCCTAATGTCCTCCATGTTTTTCCTTATGCTCCACATGTAAGTAAAACCATATGATAATTGACTCTCTCTGCTTGACTTATTTCACTCAGCATAATCTCTTCCAGTCCCGTCCATGTTGATACAAAAGTTGGGTATTCATCCTTTCTGATGGAGGTGTAACATTCCATTGTATATATGGACCATATCTTCTTTATCCATTTGTCTCTTGAAGGGCATCTTGGCTCTTTCCACAGTTTGGTGATTGTGGCAATTGCTGCTATGAACATTGGAGTACATATGGCCCTTCTTTTCACTGCATCTGTATATTTGGGGTAAATACCCAGTAGTGCAATTGCAGGGTCATAGGGTAGCTCTATTTTTAATTTCTTGAGGAATCTCCACACTGTTTTCCAAAGTGGCTGCACCAACTTGCATTCCCACCAACAGTGTAAGAGGGTTCTCCTTTCTCAACCTCCTCTCCAACACTTGTTTACTGTCTTGTTGATTTTGGCCATTCTAACTGGTGTAAGGTGATATCTCAATGTGGTTTTGATTTGAATCTCCCTGATGGCTGATGATGATGAACATTTTTTCATGTGTCTGTTAGCCATTTGTATGTCTTCTTTGGAGAAGTGTCTGTTCATGTCTTCTGCCCACTTTTTGACGTGATTATCTGTTTTTTGGGTGTTGAGTTTGAGGGGTTCTTTATAGATCTTGGATATCAGCCCTTTGTCTGTAGTGTCATTTGCAAATATCTTCTCCCATTCCGTGGGTTGCCTGTTTGTTTTGTTGACTATTTCCTTTGCTGTGCAGAAGCTTTTTATCTTGATGACGTCCCAAAAGTTCTTTTTTGCTTTTGTTAGTCATGTTAGTCATTTTAAAGTTACAGTTCAGTGGCATTAAATACATTCACGTTGGTATACAACCATTACCACAGTCTGTCTCCAGCTTTTTTCCTCTTGCAAAACTGAAAGTCTGTACCCACTAAACAAACAGGAACTCTCTATTGCCTCCTACCCCAACCCCTGGCAACCACTGCTATACTATTCTGTCTCTATGAACTTGACTGTTCATACGAATGGAATTATACAGTATTTATCCTTTTGTGACTGACTTATTTCACTTAACGTAATATCTTCCCGGTTCATCCATGTTGCATAGCATGTGTTAGAATTGCCCCCTTTTTAAGGCTTAATAACGTTCCATTGTATATATGTACCACATGATAGCTTTCCACTCATCTGTTGACCGACACTTGGGTTTTTTCAACCTTTTGACTGTTGTAAATAATGCTATGAACACGGATATACAAATATCTGTTTGAATCCCTGCTTTCAATTCTTATGGGTATAAGCCCAGATGTGGAACTGCTGAATCATACAGTAATTCTGTGTATAATATTTTGAGGAACTGTTTTCTGTAGGGGTTGAACCATTTTATATTCCCAACAGTGATTCACAAGCATTCCAATTTCTCCTCATCCTGAGGATTATTTTCTGTTTTGTTTTTTTGATAATGGCCATCCTAATAAATGTGAAGTGGGATCTTATTAAGGTTTTGATTTGCATTTCCCTCAAGACTAGTGATGTTGAGCATGTTTTTATGCACTTATTGACCATTTGTATATTCTGTTGAGAGAAATGTCTGCTTAAGTGCTTTGCTCATTTTTATTTTGGGTTGTTTGTTCATTGTTTTTGTTGAGTTACACAAGTTCTTTATATGTTTTGGATATTAACCCTTTATCTGATATATGATTTGTAAATATTTTCTCCCATTCCATGGGTTCCTTTTTTACTCTGTTGATAGTATCCTATGATGCACAAAAGTTTAATTGTGATGTAGTCTAGTTTATTTATTTTTTCATGTGTTGCCTGTACTTTTTGGTTTCACATCCAAGAAGTCATTGCCCATATATATTGCTTTTTAACTTTCTTATTTATTCATCAATATGTATGTTGGCTTTCTTTCTATATCAAGTCCTATAGCTTCTTATTATTTTTATCAGGCATAGAGTATTCCTTAGTACAGAAATATCATTGTTAGTTTCATCTCTCCTATAATGGCGACGTTTAAATAATATCCATTGTTTTGTTTTGTTTTTTGCATGTATGTGTGCATACATGTATTTTACATGTATGCATGTATTTTGCATGCATGTATATTAGGAAAAAACAAGCAGAAAATTTGAAAAGAATGTTTATCCAAATGTTAGAAGTGATGATCTCTGGGTAGCAGGATTAAAATAGTTTTATTTTACCTTCTTGCTTATTTGCATTTTTAAATTTTCAATAATAAACCAATATTTGTATCTAATAAAAACGTATAAACAAGTCAGAAAACCTAGTAACATCCTTCGATCCAACAATTTTGCCCCAAAATTTATCCAAAAACTTTGTTCTAAGTTAAACAAACAAAAACAACATCTGCTTGAAGTAATTCATATCATTGACAGTATGCTGATACCATTTAGTAACAGACTTAACGTTCAAGTCAGGGCCTACTGGGGTAAAATTTTATGTATGAGTCTAGATTATTACGCAACCATAAAAATTAATTTCAGAATGTGTAACAACGGGAAAGCAAAAAACATCTCTGAAGATGAGGATTACCCCAAGGTAAAGATCTAGGCCAGGGATCGCCAAACTTTTTTCTGTGTGGGACTAGAGAGTAAATAGATTTGGCTTTGGGAGTCATGTTGCCTTGGTTACAACTGCTCAACTCTACCTTTGGGTAGGGTAAAGTAGCCTTAAGTGAATGGGTGTGGCCAGACTTGGCCCGAAGGCCCTAGTTTGAGGAACCTCCCCTAAATCCCCCATCAAAGCACGTGGATGAAGCCTGGGAGAAAGGCAGTTGAGGTGTAGGCCAGAGTATTCATTTTAACTTTTCTTTAATGTTTTTTTAAAAATGCATTTAAGTGAAATTATGAGTAGTATGACTATGGGTTATACACAGTATTTGCTTTGCAGAGATTTCTTGACTGTAAGAGGGAAGTGTAAAGAACCCTTTGTAAATGCTCCCGTTTTGATTGACTTGCTTATCTCCATAGGCCTTTCTTGCATAAGTTTTACTACCTTTGTCCTGCATTCTTTCCTAGGGGAAGAAAATGTAATTGCTGTTCCTCTGGGAAGTCGAAGTGTAAGAATTACAGTGAAAGGACCGGCACATCTTTGTAAGTACAATTTAATCCTAACATGTTTTTATTTCCTGAGAGTTTATTTAGTAAAAAAAAAAAAATCTTTCTTCGTGTTAATGGGTAGGTAGGAAAATATCTCAAGGATTTTGCCAACCACCCTGAAATCATCTATCTCACTAGGGAATGATCAGTACCCTGAATTTTTCTGTTCTCATGCCCCAGTGTTTGGAAATATACCAGTTTGGGATTAATCTGCTTGTGGGAGAGGAGATCAAGTTGTATGGGAAATAAACTATTTTTATGGGGAGAGTAGAATAGTATTCAAGTGTTTTCTGGAAATTTCAAAAGTTTGGGACAAAAATAATTTTTTTTTTAAACACAGAACCATATCAGTGATTATAGCTGAAAAGTATAAGCTTTGTTGCCAACACATCGCAACTTCAGGTCCAGGGGCAGCAAAAATGAATACTGGTTTCCCAGAATATGGAGTTTGAAATGATAGAAGATTGCCACTATATTATTTCTTTGGCCAAAGTCAAATGGCATCTCCTCTTTGTTCTTTGGTCTCTTAGGACCTAACAGAACAGGAAAGAGGGCAGTTTGTCTGTTTCTTTCCCAAGGTCTCCTTGTGGCCAGAGGCAGGACTTTCTGTCTCTTTCACTGGAGAATGAGTCTCTGCAAGACTGGCTCCCTGGCCTTGAAAAAGTGTACTGAGTTCAGCCATCTCTTTCCATAAAAGTACAAAGCAGTACTTACAACTATTTTAAAGCTACACAGATCAAGGTCCCCTGGATCAAAGTGCTAGTAGATTGCCTTTTTTTTTTCCTTAGATTTTGGACTTGTAAAATTTTCTCTGGGCCATAAGCATCATATGTTTTTGGTAGCTTTTTAGTGTGTGTGTGTTTGTGTATTTTGAATTCCGTAGTAATATTCCAACCAGAAATGTTGTTTGAGAAATGTTTATGTCAAAACATTTAAGTAAATTTAAGATCACCAATAATGTAGATTAAAATCTTGAAAAAACAAGAAATTCTGTAGTACATGATGATCTCAGAGAAGCAAGAGAATATCTTTGGGGCGGTAAGAGTGAACCATTGTTTGAAAGTCTTTTTTTTTTTTTTTTTTTACCCTTAACTTTATTTTATCAATTATGACTAAAAGGGTAGGACCACTTTTTTTTTTTTAACTAAAATACTAAAATGTGTACAATCCTATAATTGACACTGTATTCAAGGCTTTCTCTATAAGGAAACAGCAAAACTTTTACTAAGCTTTTTAAAATGGCTTAAAGCCTACATCTTTTGATGAGAGTAAACCTTCATCCTTAAAGGCGTGAACTTGATTTTTGAAAACAGGTAAAAAAACATTCAGATCCAAATTTTGTGAATCAGTGGAGGGCTCCCATTGGAACACACGGTTTGGGATTCAAAAATATGAAGTGCTGCATCTTAATAGTAGCACCATTCATAATAGCCATAAAGTGAAAACCACCCAAATGTCCATCAGCTGATGGCTGGATAAATAAAATGTGGCACACGCAGAATATTATTGAGCTGTACCAGAGACTGGAGCACGACACACGCTACCCATGCATGGTCCCTGAAAACATGATGCCTCGTGAATGAAGCCGGTTGCGAAAGGCCACATGTGATTCCATTTATATAAAATGTCCAGAATAAGCAAATCTATGGAGACAGAACGTAGCTTGGTAGTTGCTTGGGGCCAAGGGAAGTCGGGTTGATGGGCAAATGGGGCATGGCTGTTAGTGGGTATAGGGTTTCTTTTGGGGATGACAAAAATGTTCTAAACTTAGATCACGGTGATATTTTCACAACTCTGTGAATATACTGAAACCATTAAGCTGGGTTATAAATGGGCGAATTTTATGGCATATGAATTTTATGGCATATCAAAAAGATGTTTAAAAAAATATTCAGTGACTGGGCCCAATTTTCTCGTGATGCTAAAGGCGATTCCCAAAAATTCAGCTCCCAAACCAGAAGACGTAGACAGTAAACAGAATAAGCCAAGATGAATTCGTGGAGGCAACATATTCATTTACATGTAAATATGTTCTGGCATATTAAGCATAACTTTATACTCAAAACTGGCACTGTTCCAAGAACAGGGCTCAAGAATGTTCTCATGACTCCAAAGGTGACAGAACTGTTGCTTGGAATACTTCTCCTCTGAACCGTCTTGCAGTTGGCTCTGGAAGGGTTCCCGAAAGTTATCCTTCTCCACTGATGAGTAGAACTGGCTTCATTTACAAAGGATTTAGTTAACATTTCTGAACATCTAAATATAAAAGTGTTTTTTTCTTCATTTATACAACTGTTTTCTTAATTTTTTATTTGAAACGAAGATATATTCCTGAAATAAAGCTTACTTTGCTGTAATAAATCATTCTTTTAAGATCTGTATTAACTACAACCCTCCAAAAGGCTACATCCTGAGGAACTGAGAACACCCACGAATTTTAATATTGCTTTCTTTGCCCTGGAATGGAATGTCTGTCTTACCTATTGCCTAGAAGTGTGTAGATCCTAAATTTCCAGTCCTGTCCCATGCCTAGCCCCAGCGTTATCCCAACCGCATAGTCCCAAATTTCCCTAAAACTTCAAAAATGGAAGCCCTAAGAAGATTCCTACAAAAGAGATTTTATTGTAGCAAAACTTTAGCGTTAAATGTGTTTGGTTAGCAATAGACTTGAGAAGCCAAGACATCATAAATTGAAAACCTCCGCCTCACCCGGAGATTCATCACACTGGCTTTGTCAATCCAATTGTCAGAATCATTTGTATCAATGAATTCTGCCTTCACCAAATCACTTCCCCTGTCTTTCCCCTCCTATATATACAACTGGCATTTGTGACGTACAGAGCTGGAAGCCGTTTTGAAATCATGGCCATGAAAACATTTTATCATAAGCATATGGATAATTGGATATTGGACTTGGATAATTCACATGCACTTGAAAACTGGTTTTGCTCCTTGAGCTCTCATGTCCTTGCCACTCAAGGTCTTGGACACTGGCCAAAGTGATGGAATAGACTTGACACCAAAACATAAAACACCAGGACTGGACTAACTAGAAATGCCAGCCTTTGGTTTAGAGGGTGGCTGTCCTACTGGTCTTTGCTTCCTCCCAGATTCTGACATCCCGCCATAGCTCTGCAGTCCAATGGCCCTCGGGACGCTGGGGTCCAGAAGGCTAATGCCGTGCAATCCTGACCCCAGCACAAAACACTATTTGAATTTAGTCAGCTCATTTCAGGCTGAACCTCAGTCTGGAAGCTCAGTGTTTTGCAGGCCTTCCGTGAGGATGGATTTTGTCCAGCTTCCCTCCGTGTGGTGATATGGCCGGAATGCTCACTGCGTCTCCTCCTTTCCTTTAGAGGGATGATCCATCCAGGGGAGGGCCTTCTTACCATCTCCGGCTCCCCATCTCATTTTCACTGCCAGCTCACTTTATAACACTCAGTTTTATATCTTCATTGGAACTAGGAAATGAATTTAATCTCACACTTTCCAAAAATCTACTGCGGTCATGGAGATCAGGGCCAACGTGGTTGGGGTTCCGTGTGTCTGCGAGTAGCCAGCAGTATTCTCCAACCGCTAATGACTCCTGCAGATCGAGGAGCTCATGGCCAGCGTTTGAGTGTTCCCAGAAAAGTTCCCAGCCTGCCTGTCAGGCATAATCAGGGATGTCTCCTCATGCCTGTTACACAGTCTGTCCGGGGACGCTTGGATTCCGGCAGGTGCTCCTGGGGCAGAGAGAAATCAATGGAAAAGAGCCAGGAACAGCCACATGCAGATGGCAGGCCCCAGTGCCAGACGGTTTTGTTGTGTTTTATCAGCTTTCCTGGGGTTTGGGTTCTGTTGTGTCCTTTGTTCAGAGGGTCAAAGAACCACTGAACAGCCACAAACCAAGTGAAGGTTTCAGGGTAGAAGAAGGCCTGTGGGATTGTCTGCTCTGAGGCCACATTTTAGAAACGAGGCAGTGAAAACCCAAGGCTTGGAGATAGAGCTGGGGTCAGAAATTCAGGTGCCCTAACACCTAGCCTGGCTTTTTTTTTTTTTTTTTTTTACAAAAATTGCCTCTTTCCACCTCAGACCAGGTCCACGAAGGATGGTGATATTTACACAATGAAAGGGGGGGAAAAAGGATGAAAGAAAAATCATTTAAATAAAGTAGAGGTGCTATTTGGGTTAACTGTGGCCATTTTTCTGTAGGAGCTAAAAGCTCTTTTGTTGATATAAAAGCAAATGTGAATAAAGCAGTAACGGGCAGGACAGAGATCTTTGCGGTGATGTCAGAGTTCTGTATCTTGATCGCGGTGATGTGTGGTAGATGCCGTCGAAAGTGGTACGAATGCTCACATTGTACCAATGACAATTTCCTGGCGTTGATATCGTACTCTAGTGACATAAGATGTGACCATACCTTTGGGTATAAAACTGGATAAGCTGTACAGAGGACCTCTCTACTATCTTGGCGTCTTCCAGCGAATCTGATTATTTCAATAACGAAAAGTTTATTATTTTTAAAAAAGCAAACTCAAAATTCATGGTGATTTTGTCTAAATAAAAAACTGGGTTTAAGATCTTCTCAATGGATGATCAAATGAGTCATATATCTTTACTTTGAATAATAGTGGCATCATGAAAAAGTGGGAAGAAAAAGATAATTTGTTTTCCCCCTGTAGAAAGGGCTCCAAAGAGTTAAGTAGACCTAATTGGACCTAACCAATGAGGTTGGGACCTAACCAATTGAGCTGTGGACAACTCAAAAGCTTACATATGTATTCCACCAACCTGAGTCAATGTAAACTGAGTAGATATCTTGATATTGTGTTGATATCATATGCTGATATATGTAGTGAATTATTTTTCGAAATAGAATGCTTTTAAGACAGCCCTCTCATTTAAATTCTCTTTTTAAATTTTAGTTATTGAATCAAAGACACTTCAAGGAAGCAAGAAAGAACACAGCTTTCACAGCCCGGGAGTTTTTGTCATAGAAAACACCACAGTTGAATTTCAGAGGGGCTCAGAGAGGCAGACCTTTAAGATTCCAGGACCTCTGATGGCCGATTTCATCTTCAAGGTAGGATGAGCCTTTTCCCCAGGGACCTGCCTCAGAAGCTCAGCACATCTCGAATTTCCAAAACGTGGAGTGTGTTCCGCAGAAAGTCCTCAGTCATTATTTCTGCGCAAAGCGTGTATCACGGATACTTCCCACGTGGTGGTGGGTTCCTAAGCATTGTTCATCTCTCTCCGGTGTCTGCTGCTCAACCCCACTAGTTAAGAAACAAACTTCGCTTGTACAGGGGCGAGATTGTTTTCGTATCGGTAGACTCCGGTCATGTTCAGTTTTAAACCTGTAGACGGAGTTTGGTGAAAATGGTCCACAGTTAAACGGTCCCCATCTTATGCCAGTGCCATGCCGCTGTGCGTGCTCTCTCTCCTGGCAGAGCACAGCAGAGAAGCCAGAGGCTCGACCCTTCCCTTCCTTCTTTGTTTCCTCAGTTGTGTCTCATTATGCACGCTTGTTGGCCACAGTGACCAGGGAACCTTCTAAGAACTCTTTTTGCACGTAACCGTAAGCCTGTGTCCCCTCTCTGGGGGGAATCGGGGAGCATCTTTCCTCAGTCAGTGGATATAAAGAGCAGTGGCCAGTATAGTTCCAAGGTGACACAGTGTGAAAGTTCTTCTGGTAAAATTCAAAATACCTCAGACATGAGAAAAGGAAAGGGTGTTTCCGTGGGTCGTTTTGTCCCATCCCTTTCCAGAAACTCCTTCCAAATGGAAATGGAGGAAAGCAAGTAGCCCTTGTGGCCAGGAATGGCTTTACCTATGTGAAGACCCAATTGCTTCCAAAATAACTGTCCCTGTGCCACATAGTCACTTGTCAAAGAACGTTCCTGGTCACACACCCGTGTCCCGTGCTCCCAACTCAGCCTGCAGTGTGGCCAGCCAAGTGTTGAGCTGCACAGGGGTGTTGCTTTGAAATTCTGAGTTTTAAATCGTCAACAGTAAAAAAATTAAGGATCGTGACATAAAAATACCAGTTTTTTTTCCCTACTTCTCGTTAAAAATGGGAAGATATGACCACTAACTTACCTGTAGTCATGGCAGGATTCAGCTGCTGCGACCTGCAGCTTTCCCATCGGGGCACGCAGTCTCGTTTGCCGTGGTCCACACCGCTCCCTATTGTGTTCCTGACATTGGAGGCACAAGCGTCATTTCACACATGTCGAGGTTGTCTTTCAAACATTACCTGCCATCTCTAGATGTGTAAGTGACTTCTGTGTCAGACGCATAAAGCATCACCCCAGGCTTATTCTTGGACAGTAGTGCTGGGAAAGGTTTTGGGGAAGCAAGAGTTGTCATCTGTCTTTCCTTCTACTCTTTCTCTCTGGTGCATTGTTATACATACATTCTTCACTTGTTTTTCTCCTTTTAGGGTTTTCCCATTTGATTTCCAGGCAGTAAAACACACACACACACACACACACACACACACACATGCAAGCATGCATGTGTGCACACAGGTACCTTATTATTATTTTTTTTGTCCTCTTTTCATCCCTCCTTAGACAACCTGTGTTCATCTCAAGTCAACTTGGAGATCTCTGCATAGGAGGTGTTTGTAAAATGATGGAATGGAAAAAATAGCCACAAAAATGACCATTTCAAGATACTATTTGGTTGCAGAATCAGCGTGGGAAGAATATTGTTTATTGATACCTTGCTGAAACACACACGTACATACACTGTGTATTTCTGCACGTGTGTGTGTGTACACGTTTTTTAAAGATTTGGATACAGCCCAAACTGAAAACATGAAAAAACAATGCTTCTTTTAGAGGGGTTTGGTGCTTTGGGGGAGTGATCTTAGCTTTACTTAGAATATTCCAATACTTAAAACAATTATTTTTTTAAATTTAATTTTATTTTTTCAGTGCTCCAAGATTCATTGTTCATGCACCACACCCAGTGCTCCATGCAATACGTGCCCTCCTTAATACCCACCACCAGGCTCACCTAACTCCCCACCCCTCTCCCCTCCAAAACCTTCAGTTTGTTAAACAATTCTTAAACAGAAGAATACAGCCCTATATCACTTGCACAATTAAAAATTATTTTACACTTTCTTGCCCAAATGACATGTTCACCCCTTAACAGAATACATTGCGTAGCACGTTGCCCGAGTCCGAATTAGTACTGTCTTCTCTTTTCCACTCTGGGTTCTGGTTTCCTCAGATTTAATAAACGTCCTGGGCTTTCACTTCAACCCCTGGGAAGCTTTTGATCTCTCTTGACTGAAAGGTTTTTAAATGTACATATCCATCAGAGAAGGTGTCACACACAACTGTCTGACTTACGTGGAACTCGCGCCCGATTCTCGTGCCTATGGCCGTTTCTTTCACAAATGTGGTGTGCGCTTGGTGGGAGAGAATTTGGCAAAATCAGACACTGGGATGAAGCAAGAATGACTCTGATGTTGTTTTTTCCCTGACTTATAAGCTTGTCCAAATAATGTGGGTTTCTGGGAAATACACTTTTCCATCGGTTACCATCCCTCCCTCCCTCCCTCCCTCCCTCCCTTCCTCCCTCCCTTCCTTCCTTCCTTTGTTCCTCCCTTCCTCCCTCCCTCCCTCTCTCTCTCTCCCCCTTTCTTCCTTCCTTCTTCCCTCCCTTTCTTTCTTTTCTTTTCTTTTCTTTTCTTTTCTTTCTTTCTTTCTTTCTTTCTTTCTTTCTTTCTTTTCTCTTTCTTTTCTTCCTTCCTTCCTCCCTCCCTCCCTCCCTCTCTCTCTCCCCCTTTCTTTCTTTCCCTCTTTCTTTCTCTTCTTTCTTTCTTTTTCTTTTCTTTCCTTTTCTTTTTCTTTTTCTTTTTCTGTTTCTTTTTCTTTTTCTTCACTGCAGTATGACCCTGCCTGTGTTATTGCTAAGGTGGGGAGCTTTGCTTCCGCTCACATTTTCAC
>CM052896.1:2180040-2207537 GCA_028534135.1 Potos flavus | reverse complement strand
TATGACCCTGCCTGTGTTATTGCTAAGGTGGGGAGCTTTGCTTCCGCTCACATTTTCACAGCTCATCACACAATCAAGTCATGGCTGTACTCTGAGCAGGGGGTAAAGAGTACAGGTCAGGTCGCCGATGGTGGTCAGCTGACTTCAACCCGAGGCTGCCTAACGGATACCGGCTCTGCCTGCCCAGTGGAAACGCGGCCCAGTCCTGGGTGCGCTGAGGGATACTGAGGCACACTCTTCCATTTGCTCGTAGATTAGACCTTACTTCATGGACTTTTAATGAACGGACTGTTGAAAACTACACTCTTCTGACATCATGAGTGACTTCTGAAGACATCAGTGGGACAGTAGATTTGTTTGTGGGATTGTTCAGATTGTAAAGCCTAGCAAGTCACTGCACCAATGAGACAAAAAAAATTTTTTTCGACTTTTTCAGAAGCTATATGCTCATGATTGGACCATTCATGAAAACGGCATTTTTTTTTCTTCCCCGTGGGTTTCTCATTATAGATTCTTGTCTTCCTGATTTGTTTCTCATGGATGACCTTTGTCACAGCACTACAGTCACAGTATTTTGCGTGAGAGCCCCGGAAGTGTTCTTATTTCGCTTTTTAAATGTGTGTATGCTGCCACCAGGTAGCAGTAGAGAGTCTTCATCAAGTACTTTGTGCCCTATGCCCTGTCGCTTGGAGGGAATGATGGTCACTACCTGTACAGTGAGAATTTACTGAACATTGGCATCTGCGAGTAGATGCTTGTGAATATCAATTTTAAGTGTATGCCCACGAGATCAAAAGGAACTGGCTTTGGTAAAGACATCTCTTTCCATGGTTCACTATTTTTAACTCCGCTGGTAGTTTTCCCTCTCTTTTACAACATATCCATCTTCAGGGGAGGGGGAGAAAAAAGTTCCTCTTCCTCATGGTCTGGAATCTTCCTTTGTGTCCCAGATGTCCCTCATCTTTCTCCCGGTCGGATATTCGGTGTGTCTGTAGGAAACTGTTTTCTGAGTGCTCTTCCCGCTCGTGTTCAGCGAGGCAAGCCTCTGCCTTCCACGTCCCCCAGCCTCAGCTCTAGGTACCGGTTATGTTCTGTTCTCACACGATCTCTCTTTTTCCGGGCGGTTACCACAGCACATCTCACTGACCCAGGGATGCGAGGGTTTGAAACTGCCTGTTTTCCTTTATCTCAAAGAGCGGGTTATAGCCTTGCCAGGTGGTCCAGACGCTGACTGAACGTCTACCTCCACAGGTGTTTGGAAACACAGCAAGACACAGTTTTTAGGGTCGGTGCCCGTATCGGCTTCCCAAGGCCGCTGTAAAGACACTCTCAGCTGGGTGACTTCAGTGACAGACAGTAGAAAGTCGCTGACTCACAGCTCTGGAGGCTGCAAGTCCAAGGTCAAGGTGTCGGCAGGATTGGTTCCTTCTGAGGGCTGAGGGAGAGTCTGTTTCATGCCTCACGCCCTCAGCCGCTTACGTCCTCAGGCATTCTCCCCCAGCCTTGACCGTCTTCTGTCTGTGCCCGTCTGCCTCTATGCCAAATTTCCCCTTTTTCTAAGGACACCAGTCCTGTTAGATTGGACGCACCCTAATGACCTCACCTTATCTTGACTGGATCTGCGAAGACCCTATTTCTAACCAAGATTACTTTCGGAGGGACCGTGGGTTAAAATGTAAGCATATCTTTTGGGGGCGGGGGACACAATCCAACCCGTAACAGTGGCTGACAGAAAAGCAAATTTACCTATTTCATCCTGCCTCTCAGTCAGAATTCCCTTCAACCTGAGCATTTGCTGCTAACCACAGAGGCAGAGACTTTTGGAATCTCACCTGATATTTGCTGTTATGTGGGCTGTTGAGGGAAGTTTCTTGGTGAAAGCAGTTCAAATACTGTTCTGGTAGTTCTCAGAATTCACAGCTAAATTCGATGTGTAAACCGGATACACACATTTATATTCAGCTTTTGATTATTAAGGTAGGATCTTCTTCCTCCTCTTCTTCTCGTCCTCCTCCTCATCCTCCTCGTCCTCCTCGTCCTCATCCTCGTCCTCGTCCCCCTCCTCCTCCTCCTCCTCCTCCTCCTCCTCCTCCTTCTTCTTCTTCTTCTTCTTCTTCTTCTTCTTCCTTCTCCTTCTTCATCTTCAGTTTAGAGTTGTCTTGAGAATCAGACGGATGGAGAGAAATAAGGCTTTCTCTAAATGATTCAGCTCCCATCAGCGTCAAGGGCCAAGCTCGGAGACCAAGTCTCAGTGTTTCTTCTTCAGGAGAGAAGGGACGCCCGTCCCCCCATAAGGCTGAGCCGTGGGCTTCGCGTGCTCAGCACCTTGTGCTCCGGAGGAGTGAACCAGTAGTGAGGGAGTCCAGCAAGGACGTGCGAGGAGGTAGGCAGGAGGGGGCAAGGCAGTGAGACACATGTGATGACGCAGTCACTCTCCAGAGCAGGGAGGCACATTAACTAGGTTTCAAAGTCGGAAAAGGAGCTTTTGCTCCACTTTTCATGTAGAAATGAGGAAGATGCCCTGTAAGGTATCTACTTCCATCAGCAACAACCTGGAGAAGCCACCTCAGGATGAAATTGCCTTAAGTGTCCTGAAACGTTTAGCCACAGGTCGAGTGTGAGTTCAGCTCCCTGGAGGCTCCCTCAGCCTCCACGTGGCATGGAAGGTGTCTGGAAAATTCCCTGTGCTCTTCGCTGGCCAAGCTTGGAGGGGCTGACACGGTGGGGACAAAATGACCCTGTAGCGGAGGGGTAAAGGTAGAGTTTCCATACGTCCTAATTTGTTCACAGAAGACCCATTTTATGCTTGTGGCCCTGGCTTAATTCTTTCCTTTCACTCTCAGAATCCTCCTGGCTTAGAGAGGAGAGCCTATGGTGTCCCTGGGGAAGGGGCTGTAAGCCAGGCCAGGGAGCGGGCAGGAGTCACCACCATGCCACAGAGAAGCTGCAGCAGCAGCAGAGTGTGGAGTAGGTGGGTCACCAGAGAGGCCCACCCTCACTGGCCAGCAAAGCACACGGCTGAGTTCACTGGCTCCGAAGCTCCCTGCGGTCCTCCCAGTGGCTAGAGGGACCAGGAACACAGCCGTGGGCCGGTGGACAGGATGGAGACCTACACACACAGCTCCGAGCCGTCCCCCCTTTCCGGACTCTGATGTCCTGGGTGGAAAACCACCATGGAGGAGATCGGTCTGAAGGACAGGACCCCTGAAAGATGGACCATTTCCCCACCTGATAGGGCATTACCCAAAGGGATGCAATGTTATATGTCAACTTCTAAAAAGGTAAATGGGCTTCTCATTGCCCTGCATTTGGAGTAGAAGGCTCACATGCAGAGAAGACAAGGTCCGGAAGCCCATTAGGATTTTTTTTCTTGTGAACTCTCCCAGCTGGGAGAATTTTTTCTCAAGAGCTCCACAATGGACCTTTTATCACCTCTCGTCGACAAGACTTGGGTCAGGGGCTCTCTCTAAACCATTCCCTGGGCGTTAGTCCTTCTGGGTTCTTCAAGAAGGAGATGCCAAGAAAGGATTGGATGTGCAAGACATTCAGGAGCGGGGTGCCCCTGAGAAGAGGCAGGATGGAGCCGAGAGAGGCTGGGAGAGCCGTCCAGCTGCAGGGAAGTTCTGACCACGAGCGGAGGAGAGAGGGATGGGAGGACAGTTGGGTGGGAGCGTCTTAGATTGGAGAGCGTTCTAGAGAATTCAGCAAGGCAGCAGGGGAGGCTCTGAGCCAGAGTCCTCTATCATATGACACAGTGTCCCAGGAAGTGGCCTGCTTCAGACCCCCCCCGGGTGGGAGCAGCCCACAGGGAGCTGGACCTGGGACGGGCACTGCAGATCAGGTACACTCCATGCGGTCGTCTGAGCGAGAGGCACATTCTCGTGGGCCCCACACCTGGCGAGGCAGCTGTGCCCACCATGATCACGTGGGACCGCCAGGCGTTATCCAAGACACATGGGGGAGGAATGAGCACCGGAATAAAAGTGAGCCTTTGGCAGCATGGGGAAGGGAAGTGGATATTGGTCAGCAATTAAATGCATCTGCTCCAATAAGGTCATCTCTTTATGGAAAACATCTGGGTTTAATGCCTTTTTCTTTTTCTTCCTTTTTTTTTTAATTTAATCTTTTTCTTTTTGATGATAATGGGTGGGATTCAGCAAACCATTTCAGTCCCTCTTAGGCTTATTGATTTATTTAGCGTTCAAAAATTGAACGCTAAATAAATTTTTGAAATTTACATTTTGCTAGAGAAGTATCCAGTTCACCTAATTCTTTCAAATTTTTCAAATGTAATCATAGTATCGCCTTATCAAAAAAAAAGTCTCATTGTACCTGTAACTATGTCTCTTCTACTGGTTCCTTGTCTAATTTTTGTTTCGTTCAAACCATCCAAAGATTTGTCTCTGAGGCATCTAAGAACCAGGTTTTCATCTGATTAACTCAGAGTTTAAAAAGTACTCGACTTACATAAATTTTTATTTTTGTTTCTTTCCTTTATCTTCACATGGACTTATTTTGGTTTTGTATTTTTAGCTTCTAGAGCTCAATTCTTAATTCATTTTATTTTCAATCTCTTTTTTTCTCTGTTGCATGTACTTAGGACAATCAGTCTTCCCATACAGAAGCTCATAATTTTGTTGTAGTGTAAGCTATCAGTTTTTAACTTTATGCTTAGACTATTTGTATTTGTTTGCTAGGAAATCTTTGCCTCATTAAGGGTCACGAAACTATTCTTCTGTGTTTGCTTCTGGAAGACTTATTGTCTTACCTGTCATATTATGAGTTATAATGCACCTGGAGTTTATTTTTGCACACATTGTAAAGTAAAAGCCATATCTTTTTGCACAAGACTATCCAACTGACCCAACACCATTAGGTGAAAAGACAGTCCTTTCTCCGTTTGTCTTAAAGCCCAAACTGTATGTGTAGGTCTGTTCCTGGACTCTATTCTGTTTTATTGATCTGTCTGTGCAATTCCATTGTGACTTAATTATTGCAGCATTAAAACAAGTCTTGATATTTACTAGTGTAAGTTTTCCCAATTTGTTCTTGAAGACGGTCTTTGATATTCTTTTTTTTATTTTTTTAAAGATTTTATTTATTTATTTGACAGCGAGATCACAAGTAGGCAGAGAGGCAGGCAGAGAGAGAGGGGGAAGCAGGCTCCCCGCTGAGCAGAGAGCCCGACGTGGGGCTCGATCCCAGGACCCTGAGATCATGACCTGAGCCGAAGGCAGAGGCTTTAACCCACTGAGCCACCCAGGCGCCCTGGTCTTTGATATTCTTGACTCCTTGCATTTCCATATCACCTTCTAAGTCTGCCTTTCGATTTTTATAAATTCTTTTGGATTTTGGTTGGAATTGCATTGAATCTATATGTCAGTTTGGAGAGAACTGAAAACTTTCCAATACCGATTTTTCCAATCCATAAATATGGTATATCCACCCATTTATTTAGTTTAAAAAATTCTCTCAGTAATATTTCTAATTTTTAATTTTTATGTCATATATCTTTTATAAATTTATTCCCAGTTTGTTATTTTGATGTTATTGTAAATGGCATTTTTTTATTTTCTATTTATTTTTGCCAAAGTTATGGAAATCTAATTGATCTCTGTATATTGGCACTGTATTCTTACTATGTTGACTTAGTAATAGTTTATAGATTCTTTTAGATTAGGTACCTACACAATTATGACACCTGCAAATAATGGTAATTTTCTTTCTTCTTTTCCAATCCTTGTATATTTTATTTATTTTTCTTGCTCTCTTATACTACTTAGGGTATTTGATACAATATTGAATAGAATTAGTGACAGCAGCTGTTCGTGTCATGCTTCTCATTTCAGGGACAAAGAACTCTAATTCTCCATCATGTATGATGGTTGCTATAGAATTTTTGATAGATATTTTATTCGATGAAAGAAATCTTTTGTTCACTTTGCTTCCATCATCATTTAAAGTGTGGAATTTTATCAAATGCTTTTTCTACGTCTTTTGAAGTGATCATATGTTTTTTCCTTTATTTTTTGTTTTGTTTTTTCCTTTAATATACTGAATTACACTCATTTTTAAACATTAGACCCATCTTACTGTCCTGTAATAAACTTCACTTGGTCACTATCATTATTATGATATATTAGTAGTATTTACTTTTTAGTAGTTATTATTTTATTATTAACAAAAACAATTATCCTTTTATATGTCAATGGGTATAATTTTAAATTATTTTATTGATGATTTTTTGGTAGCTATGTCCGGGAGAGGTTTTTTTTTTCTTATAACATATTCATATCAGATCTTGGTATTAATTTATACTGGCTTTATAAAACAAGGTTAGAAGTATTTCCTCAGTTCTTATTCTCTGCAACAGTTTGTATAAAATTCGTGTTATTTCTTCTTTAAATATTTGGAAATATTCAGCAGGAAATTTTTAGAGATATGCATTCAGTGTCTTTAAAATATACAGAACTATTCAGATTTTTAGTTTCCTTTTGTGTCAGTTTTGTTTCAAGGACTTTGTCTACAAGTGCACCTCATTTTACTACACTTTATAGATTTTTTTTTTACAAATTGCCAATAAGATTTGTGGCAATCCTGAGTCAAACAAGTCTATTGGCACCATTTTTTCAATGGCATTTGCTCATTTTATGTCTCTATGTCATATTTTGATAATTCTCACAATATTTCAGACTTTTTTCATTATTACTATCCTTGTGATGGTGATTTGTGATCAGTGACTACAACTTACTGAAAGCTTATATGGTGGTTAGCATTTTTTAGCAATAATGTATTTTTTAAGATTTTTTATTTTTAAGTAGTCTCTACACGCCACATGGGGCTTGAACTCACAACCCGAGATCAAGAGTTGCATACTCTACTGACTGAGCCAGCTGAGTGCTCTGCAATAAAGTATTTTTAAATTAAGGTACATACATTGTTTTCTTAGACATAATGCTACTGCACACTTAATGCACTACATCATGTTGTAAACATAACTTTTGTATGTACTGGGAACCAAAAAATTTATTTGACTAACTTTATTATGATATTTGCTTTATTGTGGTGGTCTGGAATGGAACCTATGGTATCTCCAAGGTGTGCCTGTATTTCAGCTAACTTTTTAAGAGTTATTGGCAGAGACTTTTTTCATAATTTCCTCTTATTATTTCTTCATTGTCTCCAGGATCTGTAGTGAGTCCTTTTTTTTCATTCCCGATACTGATTATTTGTCCCTACTTTCCTTTAAACCTAATCAGTCATGTTGGAGGGCTATAGCTTTTATCAGACTTTTCTCAGAAACACCTTTTGGCTTTATAACCTATTTTAATGTAGTTTCCTTTCCATGTCATTAATATCCACTCTCATCTTTATTATTTCCATCCTTCCACTTTTCCTGGATTCAATAAACTATTCCTTTTTTAACTTCTTGAGTTGGCTGTTTAGGTCATTGATTTTCATCCTCCCCCCCCCCCCCATAACACGGGTATTTAAGTCTATGAATTTCACTCCAAGCATGCATTTTATTTCATTCTACAAATTTTGATAGGAAATCTTTCCCATCATCATTCAGTTAAATTGTATTGTAATTTTCATAGTGATATAATTAGAAGTGTCTTATCCAAGTACGTAGAAATTTTCCAGTAATCTCATTATTATTTTATAAATTAATTACACTGTAGTCAAAGAATATACTCTATATTATGTCAATTTTTTGGAAATCTGTTGAAACTTAATTGTTGCCTCAGAACATAGCAAATATTAGAAGATATGATACATCATCTGTTGTTGGGC
Organism: Potos flavus; assembly: GCA_028534135.1. NCBI lineage: Eukaryota > Metazoa > Chordata > Mammalia > Carnivora > Procyonidae > Potos > Potos flavus. Next base: position 2,199,743 of record CM052896.1, on the reverse strand, counting down.
AATGTTCATATGTCACATTGATCATGTTATTATTAATGGTTTTATTAAAAATAATAGCCTACTGGTTTTTGTCTGCTCATTCTTGTAGTTACCATAGGAGATATGATAAAACTGGCACTGTGACTGTACCTTAGCCTAATTTTTTTCTATTCTTGTTAATTTCAAATTATTTATCTTTGAGGCTAACTTGTTGGGTACATTAACATTTAGAGTCTTTACCTCTAGTGACGTGACTGTTTTACTGTTATGAAACTATTTTCTTTCAGCACTTTGATGATCCCTCTCAAGTGTCTTCTGGCTTCCTTTAATTGTGTTAAGAAGTCAGCTGTCAGTCTTATTTCAGTGCCCTAGATGATGTGATGTGTCTTTTTCTTTGTCTGCTTTTAAGTGTTTTCTCTTTGGTTTTGGTTGTCATCAGTTTGACTGTGATGTAATTAGTGGCTTTCTTCTGCTTGAGGTTCGTGACGCTTCACAACTCTGGCTTGATATCCACCATCGGTTTTGGAAGATTATCATTTATTGCCTCTGCAGATATAGTTTCTGTCCCATTCTTTCTGTTCTTTGTCTGGAACTATGGTTATACCTTTACCTTTCATGTCTACTTTCTACTTCCTTCTTTTTTGTCCATTTACTGTTCTCTCTTCAAGTGTGTGTAATCAGGGGCCAGCAGATCCTGACCATCTACCTAATGACCTATTTTTGTAAGTGGAGTTTTATTGGGACATAGCCACAGCCATGTGTTTATGGATTGTGGCTGATTTGAACTGTATCAGATACATTGAATAACTGCCATGGGGACAATATGGCCTGAACCAGATACGGTTCTTTATGAAAATATTTGCTGAACTCCAGTCTAATCCACTGTCAAGTCTATCGATTGAGATACCGATTTAAATTATTGTGCTTCGTACTTCTAGAATTGCCATTTCATTTATTTATTTATTTATTTGCTTATTTATGATTTTAAGTATTTTATTATTTGAGACAGCAAATGCACATGAGCAGGGGGGAGGGTAGAGAGAGAGGGGCAAGGAGACCGACGCAGGGCTCGATCCCAGACCTGAGCTGAAGGCAGACGCTTAACCAACTGAGCCACCCAGGCGTCCCTGCCATTTTATTTTTATTGTAGCTTCTTTGTTTCTAGTGAAATTCTCTCTCTTGTCATTTAGTTTCTTAAGCATTTTAACCATCGTACCTTAGCCCAAGCTCTCTAAAAAACAGAACCCTAGGAGCGAGCCGTGTGCTAACATTGATGTCTTAAGACCCTGGGCCTGGTATGGAGTATCGTGAAACACCATCTGAAGCCAAAGCTAGAGCCGCAGGGGGCGGTGGTGGTATACCCAGTTGTTTACATTTCTATCAGGTGATGCCAATATCTGGATGTTCTGTAATTCCATTTAGAGTCTGTTGCTCCACGTTTTTTGGTTGTTACTAAATTTTATCTCTTTCGTGGGCTTAGTTATTTTTCAGTTTTGCTATATATAGTAGGTGAAAGATTATAGATATAATTTGAGATGGGCTTAATTTCTGCTTCTGGAAGACACGTTAGCAGCCAGTTACCTTCGGCCAACAAGGAATTGAAATAATTGGAACCTGGCCTTCATTCCCTTTGAAAATTGGTCCACTTCCAGTTCACACTTTTTCCTAGGATAGAGCTTTTTGGGGTCTTGGTTGGGCGCCTGGGGCACTTACCGGTATCATCTCAGCTTCAGTGGATCTCGAGCCCCAGTGTTTGCTCTCAGCCCCACGAGTCTGATGACAGGTCTGCTCAGCTTCTCAGCCACTCAGTCACCACTTGCATGATGGAAAATGCCTTGAGCAGAAACGTGGTGCCAAAGGTGGTGCCAAATGTTATGCTCACCTCTCTGGGCTTCCTTTGTGTCTGGGATCTTGGCCCTGCAAATACTCACTAGTATGGTAGTTGTCTGGTGCCTTCAAATACATTAAAAAATATTTTAGGCAATGTTTTCACTTATTCTTACTGGCAGGATTCATCAGAGACATTCTTCCATAGCCAGAGAAAAACCCTTTACAAGAGTTTCATGCCTCTGCGGCAGCGGTGCTCCCACCTCCCACCCGTCCCTGCCTCTCCTCTCCGACAGCACATCTCGGATGGAGTTTTTATACTGTTTTATAATCAGATACATCAAAATCTTTATTTTTCAGTTAACTCTTATTTACATTTATGAATAAGCTTTCCTGAGTGATTTCGTCATTACTCCTTCTTGCATTCCGTACCTTCTGCTTTTATATTAGTTCTTGTTTGGTACCTTTTAGGAGTTTTTTTCTGTCTCTCTTTTTTTTTCAGTGAGGGTCTCAAGTGGTCAAGTTTCAGTCATCTTGCATCTGAAATATCTTTATTTTACTGAGTATGATGATAATTTGATCATAGATTGTTTATAGATCGATAATTGATCTTTGATTGTTGGTTAATAACTTACAGATTTCTAGATAAAAAGTTATTGTTCCTCATCGCTTTGAAGGTATGATTTTGCTTTCTCGCATGCAGTGTTTCCTGTGAGAAATCTGATGCCAATCTGATTTTCACTGCTTTGTAAATAATCATACTTTTTTGTTTCCGATAACTTATAAGATTTTTCTTTATCCCGGCTGTTGTAATTTTTTAAAATGTCTGCTCAGAACTTGCTGAACATTTTTGAATTGAGTACACCTGTCTTTCTGAAGGTCAAGGAAATTCTCAGCAATTATATCATCAAATGTTGCCTCTTCATTATTTCCCTGTGACTCCGGCTTGAACTCCGTATGTGTGTTGGCATTTCTGGGTCAGTCCCGCATGAACTCAATTTCTTTTCCTCTTTCTTTTTCTCTTTTTGTTGCATTCATTTCGGGAGTTTCCCTCGGTTCATTGATTTGTTCAATCAGTAGGGAAGAAGAGAAAAAACTCAGGGGAGAACTTGCTGCTTGAGTGTGGTCCCTCAGCGGTACGTTCCCTCTGCCCTCTGCTTGCTCACACGCGGTGGGGCCCTTCCTCCTCTTCAGTTAGACGCTGGAGCACTCGTGTGTAAACACCACGTATTTGTGTATGTTTGAGCTTCTGCAGTTGTGCTTTCAGAAGACCTTTTTGGAAGGATTTGCTTCAAGATGTTATTATTGAAAGTGTAAGAATCCCAATTTTGTGCCATGTTGTCAACAACGCAGGACTGGCTCAGTCCCAGCTCCCCTGGAAATTAAAATCATGTATCAGGTAGAAAAAAGGAGTTACACAAACAAACAAGGCCACCTGACACATTTGAGAACTCACTCCCAGGCATGGAATCATCTGGAAAGATGACTCCAGGGAGATGGCTGAAGATCTGTGCCCCCATGGATGACAAACCTCAATGAAATGTTGTCGTACATTACAATTTTTGGAATTTTCACGTGCCACAGCGTGTTGTGATCGATATGTGATTGTCAGTATCAGTGAAATAGATTCATCGCGTGCAGAAAGGTGTGGGAAGCGCTGGCTCGTTGTGCGCAGACCCGTGATCACAGTTCTCTCTGTCCAGACCAGGTACACGGCGGCCAAGGACAGCGTGGTCCAGTTCTTCTTCTACCAGCCCATCAGTCATCAGTGGAGACAAACCGACTTCTTTCCCTGCACCGTGACATGTGGAGGAGGTGAGGCGTGGACCTCGTGCATGCTTAGGGCTCAGAGTCAGAAATGACATGATTGTGTTTTTTGAGGCTGACTTGACCATCGGTGTGGTAATTGGGGATGTGTAAGCACACAGCATCCTACTCAGAGGCTGGAATGCGGCAGTGTGCCCAAATGCGTGTTTGCCTTTATTCATGAAGACAGGTGAAAATGGGATTTGGAAAACACCTTTTACTTCTAGCGAAAAGCTAGAAACATGTTTACATGAGTTCTGGCCTTTCTTGTTTTGATTGTCTTTAAAGCAGGTCTTATTTTTAATTTTCCACGAAAGACCTGAAAAACAGGGAGGCCATGTCACTTGCCCAGTCTGACCGAGTTCATGGGTGCATTGGTTCTAACGTTTTGATGTCCCCTGTCCTCCCTCGGGTGCCAGAGCAGAACTTACCAGAGAGAGAAAGGGTCGCTGCTAAGTGGTGAGGGGGAAATTCTGCTTACTCCTTGCTTCATTCAGAGATTTCACAGACAGCTCAGGAAGGCTCTGGGCCAAGTGTAACCCAGGGCTCCACACACGCGCCACACAGATTTGCGGGCTCAAGCGCAGAATCATTGTCTGTTTAACATGGAGAAAGTATCTGCCTGGAGGGAATGAGGAGACCACCAGAGCCTCCATGGAGATAAGTCTCTTTGAATGAATTGAAGCTTTCAGTTGAAGGTGAATGGTTCTAGACTAGTGCCAACCCAAGACCCATGGTTACCGGAATTGCTAGAGGGACTCATGCTGATACTGCCCCTAAAAGCACCAGACAACAGCGCTGGGCATTTACATGTATCCAGCCATGGGCTAGGGGACTCCCCTTCACGTTTATTCTTCCAAACGACCTTAAGAAAGAGCTCTTTTCATGCCTGTCTTTATGTATGAGCAATGGAAACATAGGAAAGGTCAAGAATGGACTCCCGTGTGCTCAGCGAGCAAACAGCATGGCTAGGATCTGGCTCCGGGTCCGTCTGATGGCAGAGCCCCGTGCTCTAAATGGCTTTGCCCTTGTGTCTTCCGAGAACTGTCTACCACCCCTGGGAGCAGGTCAGGGCACGCAGGCTCAGTTAGGGTTGTGTTTGAAGGACTACAACAAATCGTCCTCCTGCAGCCCAGCCCAAGTCAGCCCAGCCCCTAACCATTTCTTCCCTGCAGGGCTAACGAACATGAGCTTGTTCAGAGAGCCACAAACCGAGTGCAGATTCTGCCTCTCCTCTAAACCAGAGGCTTATCAAGGAGGGCTCCTCAGCCAAGGTCAGGTTCCCGTGCACATGTATGTCAGACTGCTCTCTTCTGCGATTTAGGCTCCCAATGAAAGCAGGAGGTAGGTGCTTTTGTAGGGAACACCGAGTAGCCCAGACCCCCAGAAGGAGTTTGTGTTGCTGGGAATGGAAGAGAAGTATTCTGGGGGTTGAATGGGGCTCTAGAAACAAGGTGAAAAGTTAACCTTCCCAGTTGGTTCTTCTTGGGCCAGGTGTGGGCAATAGACCATGAGATTATGATCCTTCAGCAGCGGTTCTCAAAGTGGGTTCCCTGGACCAGCAGCAGCAACCATCACATGGGAACTTGCTGGAAATGCAGATTCTTGGGCCCCACCTTGGACCTACTGAATCTGAAACTCGGGGAGTAGGGCCCATCCCTCCAGGAGATTATGATGCACATCCTACCTTAAGAACCACTACTCCCTAAAGCAATGTCTTCAGATATCAGCTGTAGCTGTGTTAACCTAACTGCTTTTCCATACCTGTGTTACCCCGATCTATTATTTACTCCCGTTTTTTCTTTAAATGGGCCTTTAAAAAAATTTAAATAAACATATTCACAAAAAGGATCTAATATGAGCACCTCCAAGTGGCAGACTCTGGTCTCTTGCCATAAATTGAACACAATCACAGAAATAAATGCGATGGAAACAAAACACTGGAGATCATCTCTAAGTCCCTCCCGAGCCTCACATTCTCTCTTTTGATCCCCCCGGAAAGCGAGAACGTGTTTTGTTGAGCATGATTAGGATTGTTCCCAGGCAGAAACTCCTTCAAAGCGTCGAGTCACTGACCTTCCAATAGTGACCGCCAGGCAATTCTTACAACACATTTGATCTCACCGAACGCTCATTGAGGTCAAACAGCATTTGGATCTGAGACACATGATCTGTGTCCATTCCATGATCTCTCCAAACCTGGGCCTCAGGCTTACTTTGACCAAACGTGTTCTCTAAAAATTGCGTGACAACATTTACATCAAGAGGTGGTGTAGCCGCGGAGCTCAAGTTCCGGGACCTGGATACCCTTCTTGGCTTTGCCCTACTTGGCCCTGAGCCTCAGTCTGCTCATCCATAAAACAGGATAATCCCCCCTCCCCCCGCAGCATTGTTGGGGGACAAAATGACAGGACACGTGCCAAGGAGCCTAGTACGGTACCTGGCAGTTAGTGGGTGCTCAAGAAATACCTATTATGTCAGAGTCTAGGCAAACCTGAATTTTGTTAAAAATGCCTCTGCATAATCTGCAGAGTTCTGGCCATCTTCCCTCCTGGAATTCTCTGGGGGTGAGTTCTGAGAGTTATGAGATACAGACATGACTCCGTGCTTATCGCAGAAAACTTTCTGGGGGAGTGGGACATACTTAGAGCTCCCTACATGTACATTTTATATCCAGAAGCAGAACCCCACCACCTTAGCGTCAGCTGGGTCATGGATCCTGGTAAGACAGAGTCTCTCAAGGACCCCAACATAAAAGCAAAGAGCCAGTGGGGCTCTTTTTAATCCTACTCAGCAGGAAAGCAAACATCTCTTTCTTTTTAATTTATTTGCTAACTCTCACACTGTGTTATGCAGAGGGACGTTCCCACGTACACACAGAAGAGAAAAGAGAAGCTTTCCGCTCTTCGAGGGACATTCGTAATGGGATTCGGCTTAGTCCAGTTGGTTAAATTCTTGGGAGGAACACAGATGTGTCTCATACTTGGGTGCCGAAGGAAAGACACAGTCAGCCCGGCTGGAACCGTAAATGGGAGTACTCGGCCGTGAGATCGCCCGCCCAAGATGGCGGTGGTTGTCAGAACAGAAGGGAGATTTCACGCTGCTTGTGGGGTTCCCCTTGCAGCCTGCCGTTTTGTGCCCACTGGCAGAATTTCAACACATTTGTTGATAACCTAGGAAGGCAATCTGCCTTATTTCTTCACTTTTAGTTATCTCGATACTGCCATAGAATTAAAGAGGAAAATTGTCTCTCCTTAAATTATAAACACTGTATGCTTTTTTTTTTTTGTCTCCTAGAAGTATGTTTCCATTTAGAACAATGGTTTTTCTTTGATTCAAGGAGCTGTAATCTCATTCTCTTCTTGTGTTGGAGGAAATAAAAACACACACGTAAAAACCCACAAGGAAATACCAGAATTTAATTATATTAATAATCGAGTGTACATGATTGGTGTAAATGCCATTTCTGAGTTTTTGGATAATCAGGCGAGTTAGTTCCCTGCTCCCTAAGGTGCTTGGATAGACTTTCTTGGTCTTGTCTGCAGTCATCTATGTGGGATTCTTAAGATCAGTCTGGAGAAAGTTCCGGAATCGCCACTGCCATCTGATATTGTAGACTCTCTGGCAGATATTGGCACCCGAGTAACATTTTATTGACTCCATTTGGATTTTCATTCTTGTGGTTTCAGCCTTGCTTTTTATAATGCATACCAGTCTGTCCTTCTGCACTCAGCTTACATCCAAGCCGTGGCTTGCAGAAGGCTGTCTAGTGGTTTATAAAATCAGGTTCCTCTCGACAATCAGGCCCTTCAATGTATTTTTAGACCTTGAGACCAACTGGCCGAGGCCGAGAGCTTAGCTTTGGGCTTTATTCTTATTTTATTTTTTTCCCGAAGAGCTCATTCTGGTTTTGAAAAATTGCCTTTTTTTTTTTTTAACTTAGCATGACACTTACGTAGTGACAGGAAACCTGGAATCAGATCTTTCAGGAAATAGAAGCATCATTTTGTGAGTTTTTTTTTTTAATTCACAGCACTCACCCCTTTGGAATGTTCACTTTCCTCAGCGACGACAATTTGAATTTAATAGACTTGGAACTGAGTCTTCATCCCTTCTCCTCTGAAGGCTTTTGCAGCAGGGGGTGGCAGAGGGGATGGGTTATGTTCCTCCCTGTAGGGACAGTGCTCACTTCCCCAGGTAGAGACATTTGTTGGCCTCAGAGGTGCCCCAGGTTCCCCAGGACAGCAAGAGAGTAAAACGTGGTATATACACCAGCAGTGGGATAGTACCCGGTGGGAGGAAGCCCCCCGCAACCGGGGAGCTCTCAACAGCGTACGCTGAGTAGAAAATAGAAGTAGAAAATAGAACCAGACTTCAAATAGCTATTTGGTTAAAACAGATACACACAAACAATGTTACATGAGGCAGATGCCTATTTAAAAACGTATAAATGAAAAAATAAATAAATAAATAAAATAAAAATAAAAATAAAAACGTATAAACGAACAGGTGTCTCTGGGGGAACCGGGATGGGGTGGCAACAGGCAAAGAGGGAAAGCATGAGGAAAGAAGGGGACGTCTGGCTCGGTGCCAGGGATGGGCCAGTGGGTGACATTCTGCCCCAAGGTTCAGGCCTTCTGGAAGAGGAGGCTGCTGTAACTTTCTCGTTAAAAGCGTTGAGACCTCCACAATTGGTCCGAGTCATCATGCCCAATCTTGGCCATCTCAGTCATCTTAGAAGATGTGTTAGTCATCTTAGAAGAACCTGAAGATCATTAGAAAAAAAAAAAAGCTGATTTCCTGGTGAGCCACACCATCTCTGGCTTACGTGGACCACGAAGGGACCCAGGCACTGGCGTGTGCTAGAAGCTCCTGGAGGTTCCGTTGAGTGGCCAGAGATGAGAACCACGGAGTTAAGTTTCTTAAGGGGAAAGAAAAAGGGCATGGCAAGGGATCAGTGCCACGTGAAGAGGCTGCCGTGCAATAGTCAGATTTGCCTTTTCTTTTTCCATTAGGTTACCAGCTCAACTCAGCTGAGTGCGTGGACATCCGCTTGAAGAGGGTGGTTCCTGACCATTACTGCCATTACTACCCCGAAAACGTAAAACCCAAACCCAAACTGAAGGAATGCAGCATGGACCCTTGCCCGTCGAGGTTTGCATCATCACCCATAGTTTTTCCTCTAAAAAGAAGCACATCAAGTGTGGCCGAGACCGATTGGTCTTTGCAGAGTGACATGTGCACCACGTGACCTTGACCGCACGCTGGTGGCCCTTCCGTGCATCTGTCACCCCTTCCACAGGGGGCAGGCTCGCCAGCTCACACGGTCGAGGGCTCTCTGTCTGGCTGCAAGTGCCTGGGCTAGGAGAGTTGCCTCTTCGGAATGACCCTCTTTGAGCGTCTCCTGCGCGCACGATAGGAACGCTCTCTTCGTCCCAGTACGAGGTCTTGTCCGTCTGCTAGTCATAAATATCTTGAACTCACCATTTTCCCTTTTAAACTGGGTCACCCATGACCACGTTTTGAGTTTTGAAGTGCTCACATTAAATTTGGTATAAATAATGCATTGTGCAAGGAAGTGAGAAGTTTTAATGCCAAAGCCGAAAAGCTATGCATAAACTATCCCGTTGCATAATTTAGTACCTGCTGACTTGGATTGCCTGGGGAAGTTTCCTGGCTTTACTACAGTATCTTAAAATAACAGCACAATATCAAGTCCCAGAATCCCCCAGACATCTGCCAGCTGGCTGCGGCAGAAGTGTGCAAGTGGAAAAGGAAGCGTTCTCAGTGGATTTCATTTCCTATCACTGAGCTGCCCATTTCCTGTAATCCCAGGTGAACATAATTATTCATAGAGATCTTTTCAAAAGACAAATTCTATGAAATAAAATGTTTCTTTGAAGATTCCACTAATACGATAGCCTGTTAATATCATTAATATATCAAAAATATTTTAGATGATAAAAAATAGATTTGTCCAATTTCAGAGACACTCTTTCCTTTGACTAATACATACCCCTAGTTTCTGTATTTTCATAGAACTGGGGATGGCGTGTGCCAGAGATGTTCCTGAAACTCAAAAAGGTGGTGACTGAGTTTTTGGGAAGAGTTCAGAACACGGTGCATATTTCTCAATGTGAAAGAGCTCTGTCTTTCGGGATGTCAGATCCATAGTGGTCACATTAATAAATATGTTAATTGATTGAGAAATGACATTGTCCCAATGATTTCATTTGTAGCGACGGATTTAAAGAGATCATGCCCTACGACCACTTCCAGCCTCTCCCTCGGTGAGTCACGTGTTTGCTTTTTCCGTTCTGAGGTTTCCTCCAAGTAGTTCGCTAGGACGGGTATCCTGTCTGGAGCAATGGTCTAAAATGTATGAAAAAAGTGAAATTAAATTTAAAAAAAAACCACTGAAAAAAAAAGAAGGGTAGATATTAGATCCTTTACAGAGAGCTAAGGGAAAGCAGACTTCGACTCCACAATAAGGAAGATCTGTCTTAGATTTGGGTGGAATGCACTCTCTCCAACGGCGACGTCTCCCATCACTGGGGGTATCAAGCACAGCTTGGACGACTGGCCACGATAGAGGGAGCTCAGTCCTTGAAGTTGGTCAGAAATTTGACTCCCCTTTGACACCCAGATGACTGGTTTCTGACCTTCAGATTTTTTGATTCTCTAGTTGTATTGTCTGTCAGTATTTATAATGGAGAGACGATTTGAAGAATGCTTTCACGCTCTACATGTTACCCAGTGTGATTCTCACAATGGCCCTGTTTCGGAGCACGAGGGAAGATGTCGCGTTCCCTCCTGACAGTAGCCTCGGGGCCAGAGGCGTGAAGCGCCCTGTGACTCTAGATTGTGTGTGGCAGTCACGACAAAAGTCGCGTGACTCCAAGTCCTGCGGGCTTTCCACGGAACCGCAGCTGGCCTCTCTCCCTTTTGCAAGCTTGAAACAAACAAGCAGATAACACAAAAATAATGTGTTTTTATTTGTTTGCTTTTGAGCTGGGAACATAATCCTTGGACCGCGTGCTCGGTGTCTTGCGGCGGCGGGATTCAGAGACGGAGCTTCGTGTGTGTGGAGGAGTCCATGCACGGGGAGATTCTGCAGGTGGAGGAGTGGAAGTGCATGTATGCGCCCAAACCCAAGGTCATGCAAACCTGCAACCTGTTCGACTGCCCCAAGTGGGTTGCCATGGAGTGGTCCCAGGTAAGATCTGAGGACAGGACACCTGTCATTAAATCTCAGACTTTCGTGAACCCTGGCTAGGTGTTATCGATCCTTTTTTCACATCCCCCCTGAAAGATGTTTGCAAAGTTGTAGACCCCTTCGCATATATTTACGTTGACATCTAAAGTTTTTTTAAAGATTTTATTTATTCGTTTGTTGGAGAGGAGCGGGGTGGAGCGGAGGGAGATTGGGAAGCACACAGCTCACTGAGCACAGAGCCCCACACGGGCTCAATCTCACAACCCTGAGATCATGACCTGAGCCGAAACCAAGAGTCCAATGCTTAACCAGCTGAGCCACCCAGGCACCCCAACATCTAGAAGGGTTTATTTTTTTTTATTTTTGTATAAGTTTATTTTTGTGTAAGTTTAAATACAAAGTATCAAGGAATGTCATTTCTAACATGTAAAAATGCTGGATTTTAAAAATAAAAGTGTTATGGCATTTAAAAAAAAATGTGTCCAGCAGAATGTAAATGCCACATTGATTTCTACCCGTGGCATCTTTCCTTTAAAAAACACACATAGGAGCTCTTCTTAAACAATTTGGATAGTTTGCATTTTTTTCCCCTTGAACTCATACTTTCAATCTACTCTCCCCCTAGAAATTTATCCTAATATAATGTAGCTTTATGCTTTCTAGTTTTTTTTAATTGATTATACTGTTCTACTTTTCTCCAAGAAAATATGTATAGCGATTGAAATTAATTAATTTTATTTTATTTGAAATGAATTTAATTTCCTGCGACCATAAGGCCCTAAGTCTTAGGAATATTCCCCTGGGTTGTTAATATCAAAACAACATAAATAGGTTTCAAATTTTGGAAAACAATTTTACACAAAAAAAGTAAATTTTCAGGGGCGCCTGGGTGGCTCAGTGGGTTAATCCTCTGCCTTCGGCTCAGGTCGTGATCTCAGGGTCCTGGGATCGAGCCCCGCATCCTGCTCCCTGCTCAGCGGGAAGCCTGCTTCCCCCTCTCTCTCTGCCTACTTGTGATCTCTCTTTCTGTGTCAAATAAATAAATAAAATCTTTAAAAAAAAAAAAAGTAAATTTTCAGTTGAAATCAATCTGTCTAGAAAATGAGGGGGGACTTGAAAAAATAGTCCATTGCCAGAATGAGACATGGATTCAGCAGTAAGTTTATTTTTAATTTTTACTGTGGATTTCTTTGTTTTATTTTGCATGTACACACTGGGAAAACTTGTTCACATAAATAAGTAGACTGAGATGGGGGGATTTTATTATAGCAAGATTATTAAGGGGGCACCTGGGGGGTCCAGCTGGTTAAGCGTCTGCCTTTGGCTCAGGTCATGATCTCAGGGTCCTGGGATCGAGTCCCGCATCAGGCTCCCTGCTTAGCAGGGAGTCTGCTTCTCCTTCTGCCTGCCGCTCCCTCTGCTTGTGCTCTCTCTCTCTCTTAAATAAATAAATAAAATCTTTAAAAAAAAGATTATTCAGTTCTTGCACTCCTGAGTTATGTGCCAAAAATCACGTCGTGATCTGTCATCAGAAATCAATATTTTTACTTCTAGAACCTCCAGAGCTCGTTTTCGGCTCTTAGAAGTCGCATCCCCTATATTTTGTGTTGGCCTTAGAGCTTGTGTTCCACCACCTCACACCCTCATCGGCATCACGACTTTCTCATCACTCACAGTTTTGAAACAGAGGATTGATACCTAAATCATCTCATTTACCTTTCTTGGCTCGTGATACTTTCCATTTCTTTTCAAAAATCAAATACATTCTCAGTAACGAGAATTCGCTCTCATTAAGGATACGGTCAGCTCCAGAGCGGAGTTCTGGAAATGCAGAAACCGACAGCATTGTTGGGGTCAGTGTCCAGCTTCCTGGGGAGGCTGCATAGGGGGAGACAGTGCTCATTTGGACTGACGAATACTGGTATAGTTAGACCTTATAATCATACCATTTCTTTCCCTTTGGGCGGAAGTTTTGTTTCTTTCTTGACCGCTATGCAATAGCCTCTCAGTGCCATATATATTTCAAGTTGATAAATCTTGGGGTCAGCGAGTCCATCTCCCAGAAATAGGGTCTAATCTCAAACCATACTCAGTGCATTAGAATATTTGTTCAATGGCCCTAAGAGTGGCAAGATGAAATCGGAGGGTTCCTCATATTCTTTTTTTTTAAATCTTTATTTTTTAAAATTCCAGTGTAGTTAACATACAGGGCTGTATTGGTTTCAGGAGTAGAGTATAGTGATTCAACACTTCTGTATGTCACTCAGCGCCCATCATAAGTTCCCTCCTTCATCCCCATCACTTATTCCCCCACCCCTCCTCTTCCCCTCCTGGTAACCACCTCTTTGCTCTCCACTGATAGTCCTTTTTTGGAGATGCGCCTTTGTTGAAATTTGTCTGTGACCATGTTAAAAACATCTACAGACTTAAGAAAGAATCTCTGAGCTTGATGAATCAGTGGCAGAGTCATGGTTTTGGCAGCAGGAGGCTCGGGATGGAATTCCACTCTGCCTCTTGGGAACTCTGTGACCTTGAGCAAGGTCCTTTGGTGGCAGGCTGTTCGCTCATCTGCCGAATAAGGGTGAAGCTAGTGAGCTGCAGGTGTGGGGGGCAGTTAGTGAGGCAGCACCTGGGGGGCAGTGCCTGTCCCTTAGTGGATGCCCAAGGGCTCTCAGCCCCTCTCGTGGATGGATCCCGAATTGGTGAGGCCGGAAGTTTAACAGTTCGAGGATGAGCTTGAAGAAGAAAGCTCACAAAATATTGGGTATTCAAGTGAATTTTTGTTTAGAATAAGCAAAGAAATTTCAAGAAATCACAAATTTTTAAAAACTAACAATGACCCTAATGTGAACTCTGGACTTTAGTTAACAATAATGCTCAATATTGGTTCATCAATTGTAATAATTGTACCACACTAATACAAGATGTCAGTAATAGGGGGAACTGTGGGGAGGGGTGGGGGCATATTAGAACTCTATACTGTCTGCTCAATTTTTCTGTAAATATAAAATGGCCCTAAAAAGTAAAGTCTATTAATAAGAAGAACCCACATACATATTCACATATGTACTCACGAACATATGTAGATAAATTGAAAAGGTATCCTAGGTTTTCATGACATGAAAACACTCCGTGCATCAGCCAAGAGTACCTTCTGGATCATCAATAAATAATGCAAGAAAAAAATACATACAAACTTCACATGAAAATTCAGAAAAAGACAGCAAAATATTTTTATCAGTTCTAACTGCTTGATATTTCTGTAACGTTTTTTCCTAACCATTTTGGCTGAATACTCTTTGGTGACTTCTTCACATGATCACAGTGTTGTAAGATCGATTTCTATAGACAGAATAGAAAGATAATCCCCTTGCGTGATTGATCAGAATTTGATTTTTTAATTGACAGTTTAAAAAAGTTTTTTTTGGGGGACTCCTGGGTGGCTCAGTTGGTTAAGCAGCTGCCTTCGGCTCAGGTCATGATCCCAGGGTTCTAGGATCGAGTCCCGCATCGGGCTCCTTGCTCAGCAGGGAGCTTGCTTCTCCCTCTGCCTCTGCCTGCCACTCTGCCTGCTTGTGCTCTCTCTCTCTCTCTGACAAACAAATAAATAAAATCCTTTAAAAAAAAAAAAGTTTTTTTGTTATTCTCACAAGCTGTTTTGGATAATGTCATAAAAAATTTTTAATCAAATTTGAGAAAACTAATGTCAAGTTTCTTTTGTATTTGAGCAGAAAGATTTCAGAGCATTTCAGTTTTTCTCGTGCTGTGATCTCATCTGAAATAATTTTCAGATTGAGAATTGGAAGGAGACCTTACAAGGGAGGGGCCCTGACACAGAAGAATCACAGGAAATCAGCTTCTACCCCCTTCTTTACATGGTTGTCTGGTGGTCTTCTGTGTTTAATATTCATGTCAGTGAGTGGCTCTCCTCGCACGAGTCATTAAGACCTTTGTGGATCTGTTCATGAGGAAGAAATTCACTGGCTTCTCATTTCTTCTTCCAAGTGCACGGTGACTTGCGGCCGAGGGTTACGTTACCGCGTCGTTCTGTGTATCAACCACCGTGGACAGCACGTGGGCGGCTGCAACCCGCAACTGAAGTTACACATCAAAGAAGAGTGTATCATTCCCATCCCGTGTTATAAACCAAAGGGTAAGTTGGTGGTCCCTTTTGAAGTGAAATCAAATGGTGTTTTCCTGCTCTCATTCGAATATTGTAGCATTTCCATTCCACTTACTTTCTCAAAAAATGGTTTCACCCACAGATGCCAGTAGGGCCATCCACCCGGGTAGAGAAGCTGGCCGTGATTAGTGATCTGGGGGGGAAACTGAGCTCCCATTGACTCAGTACATATAAAGGGGCTCCTATCCGTCTGGGCTTATATTAACATTTCTTGGTGGACATAGAATAATTTAACGTAATCTTCATTTTGAAGAAAAAGAAGTAGGGTGAACAGGAAGGGAAAAGGAGAAGGATAAAGAGGAAAAGGAGCAGGAAATTTCCCCCAGGGTTCTCATTCTTTGTTCCCACAATATTTTAGACATTCTTCATCGTGTGTCCTGTTGCCTACTATGGAATGAATAAAGACTTTCAGCTCCCAATCTAGACCTATAGATGCTTTTAGAATTTCTTTTGCAGTTCCTATTTGTTCCACATGAATTAACAGACATGGGTAGCGTCCATGGGCAGGAGATCTTGGCATCAGCTCTCAGATATACTTTCCTCTCTATATAGGATTATTGCCAAATATTTTAATGAGGTATTTCCAACCCTTAGGACAGTTATTTCCGACCTGGAAATGACAGAGGGATTATTCCCACCTGTTAGTATCAAGAAGTCTCCCTTCGTATCTTCGAAAGGATAGTAACCTTCTCCTTCATTATTTCTGGGTTCACTGTTCCTACAAATACCTTACTGAACAAATATTTACTTACTGTGTCTGCCATCTAGAAAAATCACTGGTTGCCATGGAAGGGACCCATGCTGGTCATAGAACTTTCACCAGGGAAGTCTTTTCTCCTTCTTGGTGCGCCTGATGGCGCTCTCATAGCCATGTTCTCAGTGTCTGCAATTTCCCCACAGCAGTGCAAAATGATTGCCTTTCTTATTTCATAACTAGTGTTTCTCTCTTCATAACTTAGGAGGCTTTGAAGGACAGAAGGGGGCATGCATCTTGCTCCTGCATGGTGGTTGTAATTGGTAATGAGCTCCCTCAGCAACTACAACAATAAAAATTTAAGTAAATCAGAGCACAGATTCCCCTCCTCCCAACTTTCCAAAGATCTATGTTGTTGGATTTTCTCTAGCGATTTCTTTATTTACGGGCAACTAGAATTAGCGACAAAAGAAAGCAAGCTGATATGGTTGAAGTAAGAGCTTTCATATGTAAACAACAGAGTTGGTTTATAAGGCATTTTTTTAAATAAAAGGCATTTTTATGTTCACTCGAACGTGTTCAACTGTGCTATGGGATCCTCTGGTTGCGTGTGGATAATGTGTTAATTAAAAAAATGTATGACAGCAATGTCTGGTTCACCCCAGAAGCCACTTCATGAGCTAAAAGACTCAGCTTGTATTTGCAAAGCATGACTGCTTTCTTGATGAAACCTTCAGCAAACAATGATCATGTCTCCAACTCCCTTAAGCTTGTTGCTTATGTTCCTTTTTTCTTAGAAAAAAGTCCAGTGGAAGCTAAGTTGCCTTGGCTGAAACAAGCACAAGAACTAGAAGAGACAAGAATAGCAACAGAAGAACCAACGTGAGTCCAGGGCCTTTCATGGGAGTAATCGGGGCATAGCCAGTTAACATGATATATGTAATTTTTGTACTCATTGGAGTACAATGATACATTTCCAATCCAAATGACCTGAATTTTCAGACTCTAGAGAGCTTGAGCTGGCTAGAATTCTTCTTTATTTCGCAATTCAGCAGTCCCACTTTGGCAGTATTTGTGAGAAGCACATAAAAGAACAGTGTTTGTTAACTCAAAGCAGACCCAGTGGTCTGTTACAATTAAGAGATTGGGGATAATTCCTATGTCTAGATTAACACATATGACTTGACCAAGGATCATGACAATATTATACAAATAAATCAATCATTCCATGGTTAACACATGGCCAGTCTCTATAAAACCAGTTTTGTTGAAATGCGTCAGAGTGGCCTGAGTAATTATGAGGAGAAATCCTAAACCTGCTATGGCGTGGAGCAATGGAAAGAAGATGGCACTATGTATCTTGCAGCCTAGAACCACCACTTTTAACTATGTGACCTTAGACAAGTCTTTAATTTTTCTGTGTCTCATCCTATAAATGAGCAGGTTGGACTTGATCTCTCCAGGGTCCATTCCAACTCAAAAATCCAGTGACTTCTATCCACGTGTGATTTGGCAAATTGGAGTGTAATGGTGTCAGTGGAAATTGAGAATCAAGAGCAAATCAAAGAAACCTCTGGACGCAGAGGGATAGGGGCCTGAAGAGAGCAAGGAAT
This sequence comes from Potos flavus, assembly GCA_028534135.1. NCBI lineage: Eukaryota > Metazoa > Chordata > Mammalia > Carnivora > Procyonidae > Potos > Potos flavus. Next base: position 2,182,425 of record CM052896.1, on the reverse strand, counting down.
CAGAGGTGCTCTGAGATTTTTCATTCAGGAGTCTAGAAGAACGACAGCACCAATGGTAGACTCAAGTGATTGGTCAGGACGGCCGATTCCCTGTCAGACACGTCAAGTCTGTGGTGCTGACAGGCTCTTTACCAAGAGAGCATTCACAGAGTGTTGCAAGAAAAGAGTTCTCGAAAGTAATAAGGTAATGTGGCCAGTCTACCACTCAGAGCAGGCATTTTTCGTCAACACCTTCCGTGACAGGCAGAGCCCCCCACCTTGAGAGACAGCTCGTTCTTCTGTTGAACGACCTGAGTTATACACAAGATTTTTCTCTGGTTGCGCTAAATACACCTCCTTCAAATTTTTGCTTTCTGAAAACAGAAAATAAAAAACCCCAAAAAACCCCCAAAAACCCCACATCTATGCCTCCTCCCATGTGACAGGTTTTCACAAATTTGAAGAAAGCTGGATCCCAAGAGTGTGGTCTTTCCCAAGCTCATCATTCTTAGCTTTTTCCAGTGGTTTTCATGTGTTGTTGGATCTAAAAACCAACCACATTGCTGGTTTCAGAGCTTGCTCATTTGTCAATGTCCCTTCCAACTGGGGCCCAGCCCAGTGAGCCCCAGGGGAAGGTGGATTACTTCTTCTCTGTGAGAAGGCACCGTGCCTCTAGTGATACGGGCCAAGAGAATTGGGCGCATCCCCCAATTCTGTGCAGAACTGTTCCACGCAGACTAGCGTCAGGCCTAGAAGTGAACCCAGAAGAAACTGTAGATGCTGTGAGGTGAATGGCCCCAGAATAACCGACTAAAGAAAAGAGGGGTTCTGGGCTCATGACTGTAGCTTGGTGATCTGGGGGGGGGGGGTTGCAAGAAGTGCGGGATGCAGGAGAAGGAGTAGTGAGCAGAGGGAGGAGGAGACCCAAGGAAGGACCATGGCTGTAAAGACCGAGTCAGTAAAGAGTTTAAGGAGGGGTGCAGATCTCCTAGAAAGCCAAGGAAAAATGATGCGGACCAAGAAAACACTATCTAGATGGGCAAGAGAGTCTTTTCCCGTTAACTTTAGAGTAGTGTCATTCAAAGGGCAGAGAAGTAAACATTGCAGATTTAAGACATGAATTCCCAGGTAGAAGGAGGCGGGTGTTTGAGTACTGAAAAAGGAGTAAAGGCTGGTAGGGAAGGTGATGGAAAGAAGTGGTTCTATGGATGTTTGATTTTTGTTACTGTTTTTTATTTGAAGTTAGGATGGCCTTAAATATATTAAAAAATCATAAGATTTGTAGACAAGTCAGTTCACATGTCTATACCTCCCAACTGTACAGGAAGAGTGTTAGGCTCAATATTACCAGAAACTTCTCCCCACTCTGATCTCCTGTGATTCTTTTTTTTTTTTTTTTAAGATTTTATTTATTTATTTGACAGCGAGAGAGAGAGAGAGAGAGAGAGAGAGAGAAACAGCGAGAGAGGGAACACAAGCAGAGGGAGTGGGAGAGGGAGAAGCAGGCTTCCCACTGAGTAGGGAGCCCGATGCAGGGCTCGATCCCAGGACCTAGGATCATGACTGAGCTGAAGGCAGACGCTTAACCACTGAGCCACCCAGGCGCGCCATGATATCCTGTGATTCTGTAAGGGAAGGAACCTGTGGAAAGAAAGAGATTGGAGACAGTTTAAAGGGAGTGTGTCATTGTCATGCAAGGAAGTTATAGAGTTCTCAGTTCTAGAATGACGCATCCTACCGGGACCTCCTGTCCCCAGAACGCAACTAGATTATAATTACTACTCCTCCCATGCATCCTGTCTTGGTCAATGGGGTTGCTGTCCAGTTCCCCAAACCACGAGCCTGGGGTCATTCTTACCTCTCTCTCATTCTTCCCTTATATGTCGTGCCAATCGTATCCACTAAAATCTGTCTCCATTCCACCTCCTTCTCTCTCTTCCTATTACCATCCTGTCCAGGTCCTGAGCTCACTTCCTGGGACACTCGGAAGAGTCTTCTGATTCGGTTCCCACTCCGTCCCCTCAAACCCATGCATCCCACAGCTCCTGGACGAGTCTAAGGCACAAATCTAATTCTTTCTTTCTTTCTTTCTTTTTCCAATTACTTTTATTTTATTTTTTCTGTGTTCCAAGATTCATTGTTCATGCACCACACCCAGTGCTCCATGCAATCCGTGCCCTCCTCAATACCCACCACCAGGCTCACCCAACCCCACCCCCTTCCCCTCTAATACCTTCAGTTTGTTGCTTAGAGTCCAGTCTCTCATGGTTCATCTCCCCCTCCGATTTCCCCCAATTCACCCTTCCTTTCCTTCTCCCAATGTCCTCCATGTTTTTCCTTATGCTCCACATGTAAGTGAAACCATATGATAATTGAGTCTCTCTGCTTGACTTATTTCACTCAGCA
>CM052896.1:2164777-2179940 GCA_028534135.1 Potos flavus | reverse complement strand
TTCCATTGTATATATGGACCATATCTTCTTGATCCATTCGTCTGTTGAAGGGCATCTTGGCTCTTTCCACAGTTTGGCGATTGTGGCCATTGCTGCTATGAACATTGGGGTACATGTGGCCCTTCTTTGTACTGCATCTGCATCTTTGGGGTAAATACCTAGTAGTGCGATTGCTTTCTAACATTGAGAGTATCCCCATGGTTCCCCATCACCCAAAGATTTACAGTCATTCCCAAGGCCAACCAGACTTCGTGGAGGGCATCTCCCTTCAGGACTCCCAGCCTCCTCCCTGAGCCCTTCCTTGCTTTGCCTCGAGTAGGACGCTGCAGCCCCAGCAAACTGCTGGTCGTGCCTCACCCACAGGAAGCTGCCACCCCCCTCCCACCCCCGTAATAATGGTTTTATCGGAGGATAGCTAACGCGACGTTACTTTGGTTTCGGGTGCGCACCACGGTGATTCTCCAGGGTTCTGCATTTTGCTGTGCTCAGCACACTTGTAGGTACCGTCTCTCACCACCCATGGCTGTTGCAATACCACCGAAGGTCCTCCTCATGCTCTGCCTTCCGCCCCCGAGACTCACTTGTCCCCCCCCAGCCTTTCAGTCATGCTCCCTGCTCTGGTGGGAATGGGGGCCACCTGGCGAAGGCTCTTTTTTTTTTTTTAAAGCTTTTTATAAATTATAGAAAATTTCAAGCTTGTATAAAAGAGGAGAGGACAGTATAATGGACCCCTGTGTGTCCATCATCCGGCTTCAGGCCACTCTCGTGCCGTCTCTGCCACCAACATGGAAGCCAGACTCCAGAGAGCAAAGCAGTTCACTTGTCATATTGCAGGATGTGTCTCTGAGGAAGAAGGACTTCGACTTCGACTACTTCTCCTCCTCCTTCCCTGTTTCCTTCTTCTCCGCTTCCTCCTTCTTCTTCCCCTCCTCCTCCTTCTTCTTCTTCTCCTCCTCCTCCTTCTCCTTCTTCCTTCTCCTCTTCTTCATCCCCTTCTGCTCCTGCTCCTCTTCCTTCTCCTTCTCCTCCTTTTCCCTGTCCCTCTCCTCCTCCTCCTTCTTCTTCATCTTCTTGAATAAACACAATACCATATGAAAGTCTGGTCCTCACATCACTGCCATCGGAATCACTCGTGGCGCTCCTGAAATGCAGATCTCTGGGCCCCACAGAGCAGCCACTGGGTGGGGAGGGGGCTTCGTCACTAGCATTTTTTTTTGGGGGGGGGGCTCTGCCAGATCCTTTTATGTATTTATTTTTTTGTGGTAAAATATCCATAACAGAAGAAGTGAAGGAGGATGAAGAGGTACAGACTTCCAGTTATAAAATAAATCCCGGGGATGGAAAGTGAAGCATAGGGAATACCGTCACTATTTTGTCACTTTGCATGGTAACAGATGGTGACGGCGCCCTATCGTGGGGATCATGTCGTCATGTCTGAAACTACCGGCCCACTCTGGTGTGCACCTGAACCTGATAGACTCGTATGTCAGCTGGGTTTCAATTTCAAAAATGACCATTTTAACCATTTCTTAGGGTACAGTTTCGTGGCATTAAGTACACTGACCTGGTTGTGCAACCAGCACCCCCCCCAGAGCTGCTTCATCTTCCCCAGCAGATACTCTGTCTCCATGAAGCACTAGCCCCCCACACGTCCCCCCAGTCCCCAGCACCCCTCTTCTGCTTTCCCTCTCTAGGAATTTGTCACCAGCGTTTTTAGCAAGTACCCCAGGTGACTTGGGAAGGTGCATCCGAGTTTCAGCACCATTGGATCGGGTCGTCTGTAGGGTCCTTTTCAGTCTGAAAATCCTGTTTGTTGTATTGAATCAGAAGGGGCAATATCATGTAAGCTACCGTGGGTTCAGGCCCTGTATTCATTCCAAACCTGCTTTTGCTATCAGCCCACCTGCCTTTCCTGCTGGTCTCCTCCTCCCCTTGCTCCCCGAGCAAAGTCGGTATGCCCTTTCCTCCTGAAAGACACCACCCCTTTCTCTCCGGCATGGAAGACTGAGCCCCCAGCACCTGTCCCCAGCCCGAGCGGCTGCCTCCTCCCCGCTTCCTCTCTCCCTCTCTCCCTCTGTGGTCTCCGTGCAATTTTCCTTTATAATTCACGCTGCTGGCAGATTCTGGCCTGGTCCTGGCTGTCTAGTGTGAAGTTTATAGTTTCCTCCCACCCCTTCGGACTCTATTCATTCCCTCGATTTCCAAACAAAACCGCAACATACCTCAGCTTCCAGTTCCTCCTTCTCTAACCACTGTCTTTTGTGGTCTGGGGATGCTTGCTTGTTGACAATGAAGGAGAAGGGGAACGTAGCTCTATTTCAGAGCCCTTGAGGAAAGCCTGCCAAACCTGCCTGGAGAAGATAAATATTTCTGCCTCTGTGGTTTACCGTGGCCTGAGCTCTGAGTTTACACAGGGAGTGGATGTTCAAAAGCTTTTTTTTTTTTTAATTAGGAAAATAAAAATTATAGCTTATAAAGCTATGCCAGAACTGCAATTTTGACCTTTCGGAGCTTCCAGCTGTGGAATGTGTTGACGGTTGATACGGTTCATCGTTGTTTTAAAAGACCTTCCCTGGAGACGTCCTCATTTCTTTGGGATTCAAGATGCTTCTGCGGCCGTGTAGCCCCCCTCCCCTTTTTCATATATGAAAACCAAGGAAACAGGACAGGGTTGAAGCACTTTGGATGCCTTCTTCCCTGCTGTTTTAGCTTCTGCCTTTGTGGAAGACGTATTTGCTAAAACCAAATTATGCCTTCTCCTACACATCTGTTTTTCTCACAATGGTACTAAGAGCTATTAAGGATTTCATTCGTGCCAGGGGTCTATGTGGATCGATGCATTTAATTCCAACAATTTGATTCCAACACCCCGTGAGAAAGTGTTATCCTTACCCTCACTTTAGGGGTGAAGACACCAAGGCACAGAAAGACGAGAGCATCGTCCTGCCTGCGTTTGAGAGCTGTTGAGTGCTGGACTGTGATTCTCCAGCATGTGATTCTAGGAAGAGCTCCAGTGTAAAGTTAGGTGACCTGAATTCAAGCTTCGCCCATCCTTAGGTTGGTCTAATAAGGTAGACAGAGAATTTAGTGGTTATGTAACTGTCCCGTGAGGTTTCGGGGGTCAGGGATAGCTTCCTGGGAGAGATGGTGTGAGAACTAAGGTCCTGAGATGTACGCGGGTGTCAGATGAGCAGCATGTCAAGTATTTGGGGTTGCACGCCGGCCAACTGGTCTACCGGGGCCGTGCCGGGCTGCTGACTGCTGAGTGCAGAGAGGGGCGCGGAGGCTAGAGCGCAAGGCAGCAAAGATGTAGTTGGAAACAGAAGCACATCTTGGAGGTCTTCATGGCTCACTAAGGAGCTCGGACTTCATGTGGAGGCGGTGGGAGGGTTTTAACAAGGGGTGTCATCACGATGCTGTTTTCTAGTACAGTTGACTCTTGAGCAACACGGGTTCGAACTGCAATGGGTCCACTCACAGGTGGATTTTTGCAGTGTGACACTGGAAAGGTATTTGCCCTTCCTTATGATTTTCTTAACAATATTCCTTCCTTCAAACTTACTTTATTGTAAAAAGACGGTATGTAATACGTATAACACACAGATTAGGGACGACTGACTGTGTATGTTACAGGTGAGGCAACGGTAGGCTGCCGGTTACAAGTTTGGGGAGTCAGAAGTTACACTTGGATTTTTGACTGTGGGCGGGGGCGAGCAGGGGGTCGGTGCCCCGAAACCCTGAGCGGTTCAAAGTCAACTGTACTTTTCATGTTTTCATGGTTTACATGTAACTTTGATCCATGAGGAACAGGATATGTGGTGTCTCTCCCAAATAATTAACGAATTGCCCAGCACTATCCAGCAAATAATTCATCCTGCCCACGCTGATTTCAAAGCGCCTTCACTGTGTAAATGGGGCACCTCATGGCCAGCCCCATAGTATTGGAATTACTGTCACTTTTTAGTCCTTTTTTCTCTCGGGCTGTGCATGGGCTGTGTAATTGTTACTCTTTTTTAACATGCTCGTGACTGTCCTCACCTAACCTCCGGTAACAACTTGAGAGTCGTCTTGTCTGTTTCCAGCCTCCCCCCAAAACTGGATCAGAACCGCATTCGTTCGCTAAAATAATTAAGGGGGGGATGAACATTTTGCAATTTGGAGTCTTTCCATTTGGAGGCATGTGCTGTTCTCTCCGGTTATTCTGGTCTCTGGGGTTAGAAGCTCCTCAGTATTTTGTGGCTTTAATCCAGCGGCCTGCACTTTCTTGCAGGGGTTTTATTCACCAGCTCAGTTTTCTTACATGTATTAAGCTTTGGTTTTTTTTCATCTGTAAAGTCAGGAAACAATAGTACTTGTTCAAAAGGTTGTTCTGAAAATTATATTCAGATAATACATGTACTGTTCTCAGCACAGTTCCTAGCAGCCCACACCAACAGCAAGTGTTGGCTGAATTCTGGGAAGCCTGGTAATTTTAGGATAGATGGATAGATGAGGACTATTTTATTGAACTCTGATTTTTTTTCTAAAAATCTTCAAATTAACTTTACTGTGTCCCATAGTTCTCAAGTCATCATCAAAGAATAACTTCATCTCTTCTTTCCTAAAATTCCTACTGGTCTTTTACCTTTTCTTGTCCCATTTCGTTATTCCTTATGCTTTTTACATTTCTTTTTTTTTTTTAAGATTTTATTTATTTATAATATATAAAAGATATATAAAAGAGAGAGAGAGACTGTGAGTACAAGCAGGGGGAGCGTCAGAGGGAGAGGGAGAAGCAGGCTCCCTGCTCAGTGGGGCTCGATCCCAGGACCCCAGGATCTCGACCTGAGCCAGAGGCAGATGCTTAATCGACTGAGCCACACAGGCGTCCCTAAACATCCCATTTCTATTGATGTCTCCATCTTTAAAATGAGTGGGTTGACATAGCTTGCTTTATTACCAACCTATTTCAAAATTCCTGGTTTAAAAAAAAAAAAAAATTTCGCCAGGTTAGAAAGTGCGAACTTTTTAAATTGCTTTGCCACAGACCGAGTGGTTTAATACACATTTGCCAGCTCGGTTCTGTAGGTGAGGAGTCTGGCAGACTCAGCCGGTTCCCCTGCTCGGGGTCCCACCAAGGCAAAACCAAGAGCCTGAGCGGCTCTCTGAGGGCCCTGGGGGGAAGGTGCTTCCAGGCTCATTCGTGTCGTTGGCAGAGGTCAGTTCCATGCAGTCGTAGAACGGAAACCTCCACTTCCTTGCTGGCTCTGAGAGTTGTTCGCACCTTCCAGAGGCTGCCTGCATTCCTTCGCTTCTGGCCCCTTCCGCCTCTGGGTCAGCAATGGTGGGTTGAGTGCCCTTCACGCTCTGAACCTCTCTTGCTCTTTAACTGCATCTCTCGGACTCCAGCCAGAGAGGTTGCTCTGTTTTTAAGGACTCATGTGATTAGATTACCTTGCTAGGACAACGTCCTTATCTTCAGGTCCATAACCGTAACCACATCTGCAGATTTCCTTTTGCCATACAATACAACATATTCATAAATTCTAGGGAATAGGGTGTGAGCGTCTATGGGGTGGCCGTTATTCTGCCGAAAACTCTAGGTCTTTATGTTCATCATTTTTCATCACTCTTTTCTTGGAAGACAGTGTGCCTTTCCGAGCTGTAGTTTAGACACTTTTTATTTTATTTTATTTTATTTACGCATTTTATTTCTGAACACTTTTTCTATTTGTCATGGGTTGGAGCCTCTACTTGAAGAATCCAGTATCTTCTTTAAAAAGTCCATTTTGGGGGTGTCTGGGCGGCTCAGTCAGTTAAGCGTCTGACTCGTGATTTTGGCTCAGGTCATGATCTCAGGATTGTGAGATCGAGTCCCGCGTCGGGCTCCACACTCAGGGCAGAGTCTGCTTGAGATTCTCTCCCTCTCCCTCTGCCCTTCCCCACGCTTGTGCTCTATCTCCCTCTCAAATAAATAAATACATCTTTAAAAAAAATAAAAAGAATTAAAATTAAAAAATTAAAATGTCCGTTTTGGAGAGGGGTGATTTACATACAGCAAACCGTGTCTGTCTAAAGGATGACCTTTAACAGGTAGAAACAGCCCGACAGCCGCAGCCTTGGGGGTTACACAGAACACTCCCATCACCCCAGACCGTTCCCCCTGCAGCCTGTCCTTTCCCTCCACCCTCCGATTGCTCCGGAAGCTTCTCTGCCTCAGCACTGCTAATTCCTGCCTGTGTCACAGTATGACCGTCAGCCCTGATTCTTCTGTATTTCCCAGGTTCCGAATTCCTGATGAGATTTGGAACCGTGTCCTTAGGCTTCACAGTTTATTTCTTCAGCTCCACAGTTTCCCGTTTCATTCTGTCGTTTTATCACCTGGTGTCTAAACTCTCACGGTGGAGAAGTGCTATTCTAAGGTCTGTCGGGTGCAGATGTAGGGGACGCGCTCTGCTTCTCCAGTTGTGTTTTGCGCAGACATGACACTTTGGATGTTTTCATGTGGCTCGGTTCCTTTTTTTCTTCCTTAATTTTTTTTTTTCTGTGAGGGAAAAACAAAACAAGACTCAGAACTGCATGAACACTGTAATATTTTTTGTTTAAATAAACAATAATCGGAGCCCCTGGGGGGGCTCAGTCGGTTAAGCGTCTGCCTTCAGCTCGGCTCATGATCCCAGGGTCCTGGGATTCAGTCCCGCGTCGGGCTCCCTGCTCGGTGGGGAGCCTGCTTCTCCCTCTCCTTCTGCCTGCTGCTTCCCCTACTCGTGCTCTCTCTCTGTCAAGTAAATAAATAAAATCATTTTTTTTTTGTAAATAAATAAAATCTTAAAAAAATGACCATGATAAACTTGGCCAGCTCCCCTGCTCATAGTCTCTTTCTGTCAAATAAATAAATAGAATCTTTAAGAAAATAAATAAATATATAAATAAACAATAATAAATGAAAAAAATTTTAAATCCACAGAAGAAAATCATGCTAGTTAATGCATAAAGTTTGAGTTCCCATAGTGTTTTTTTTTTTTTTTTTTTTTGTCCTCTGAAATCACTCATGGGTAATCTGTGTTTAAGAGGACCTTTAAAAGGACCTCTGAAAACCAACCTGAAACATCCCAGGTGCCTTAGGAAAGCACCACATGCAACCATCATTTGCCCTGTTGGGAAAGGAGGTGCGAGCCCTCTCCTCTGGCCCATGTTGTGTCAGGGTTCTGGATCACAGGAGACCCAGGAGTCCAGCCTGAATGGAAAAAGATTTACTTCCCATTAAAGCAAAATCCCCAATTTTAAGTTCTTATTACAAAGGAGAGAGGAGGGAAAAAATAGTGACCATAAATGTACAGTCTGTACACAGTGAGGAAATTCAAACCTTTTCAAGCTACGGACAAGAAGGGGAAGCCCCCTCTTTTCACTCTAGACCCTGACATGTGCAATCACTTCCAGAAAAGAGAGATTATACAGGAATCAGCATTGGTAGACATATGTGCCATAAATATACAGTTATAGAGTATATCCACTGTATATGTGTATGTATACCTTTCTGTGTGTATTTAGACAAAAGATCATAGCATGTGAACTACCCTACATTTACTTCATTTAACTAAGAGGAGCCTAATCCTGCTTAATTAATATAGACCTACACCCTTAAAACAAAAAGACTTTATTTTAGAGAGAGAGAGAGAGAGAGCGCACATGAGCAGGGGTAGGGGCAGAGGGAGAGAGAGAATCTCAAGCAGACTCCGTGTTGAGTGTGGAGCCCGATGCAGGGCTCAATCCCACCACCCTGAGATCATGACCTGGGCTGAGACCAAGAATTGGACGCTCAACCGACTAAGCCATCCCGGTGCCCCATACCCACCTCCTTCTTTTAATTGACCTCATATTATTACATTGTATGGATTCCTTGTCTTAAATTTTTTAAAAAGATTTATTTATTTATTTTAGAGGAAGTGGGGAGGGGCAGAGGGAGAGGGAAAATCTTAAACAGGCCCCACGCCCAGTGCAGAGCCCACCTTGGGGTTTGATCCCATGTCCCTGAGATGGTGACCTGAGCTGAAATCAAGACTCAGATGCTTAACCGACTGAGCCACTCAGGCGCTGCTTCCTCATCTTAGATTTAATGAGGCTTTTTCTTTCCAGTTCCATGGGGAAAACATCAAGGAAAGAAAAGAGTACTGTGCAAATATTCCGTAACTCTTCCACCCTGGGAAGTCGGGCAAGCCCTTTCCTGGCCTGGAAAGGTTAGAGGAGGGAGGTTCTCTACTAACGGTTTTCAACACGATAAACGGAATTTGGAGGATTTACTGGTAGCTTTCCTGGTCTCATGCATAGCACTGGTGTTTCATTCTGCTGATTGGAATATGTCCTTGTGGACAACTATGACGATGTCTTGGCGGGGCAGAGAGGGCTGGAGGACACAGAGAGACCCTTATTACCCTATCTTTCTGAGATTTTGAACATTAAGCCTTGGAACTACATCTTGATCATTTTCTGAAGTGACTTCGTACATTATCCTGTGTGTAGAGCTCTGTATTCGCTTAAATGTAGGATATTATACACATCACATTCCCCTCGTAGCATTTATGGTATGTGTTCATATAACAGTCTTCGGGAGAGCTTTGTAGTAAATTAACTCATTTAACAGGATTGAACGCACAAGTCCCCAGACTTATTCCATTACTGAGCTCTTCTTTGTCTAGCACATGGGAGTGCCCCATGATGTAAGAGTTGCTGGAGGATATCTTAAATACCTATATCCCTCCTGAATCTATCCTTTTCAGTTCAGTGCAGGAATCAGCAAACATCTTCTGCAAAGGCCCGGACAGTAAATATTTTAGGATTTGCCAGCCAATGAGCATCTGTTGCAGATTCCCAGCTCTGCCGTGTAGCACCAAAGCCGGAAGAATTTATGCTGTTCCCAAAAATGTTATCCTTCTTTTCCACCCCACCCCATCCAGTTAAAACCATCAAAATCATTCTTAGCTAGTAGGCTATAGAGAAACAGAAGGGCTAGAATTGACCTGTAGGCCATAGGTGGACAACCTCAGATTCAGTGGATAATAATTCAGGATCAGAAATAAATATTTTATTCACCTAGATTGTGGAATCCCTAAGATATTTTCAAGAAGATGAAGTTCAGTGTATTTACACATACAGAAGAGAATATGAAAACATTTGTTGTCGTGTAGCTTAGCTCCTAAATATTGAGGGTTTACTAAAATCCTGCCCATTTAAAGGATAAGCCTGATAAAGGTTAGATGAATAAATATTGGCGAAATATCTCCATATTATAAAAAAAATCAGATTAGAAATTGTCACTGTGGAGTGGCTTCTTTATTATGAAATTTAAAAAAAAACCGATGATATACATTTTTATTTTTATTCATTTATTTATTTTTTATTGTGTTATGTTAGTCACCATATAGTACATCATTAGTTTTTGACGTAGAGTTCCATGATTCATTGTTTGTGTATAATACCCAGTGCTCCATACAATTTTAAAGATTTATTTATTTGAGAGAGAGAGAGAAAGAGAGATGGTGCATGGGGAGGGGCAGAGGCAGAGGGAGAGGGAGAGAGAGAGAAGCAGACTAAGCTAAGTACGGAGCCAGACACGGAACTTGATCTCACAATCCTGAGATCATGACTGAGATGAAATCAAGAGTTGGACGCTTAACCAACTGAGCCACCCAGATGCCCCCTAATTTTAAGGGTATTATGCAAAGGTCACAGCACAGAACTTGAGTTATAAAATGGATGTGAACATTCAGTATATCTCTAGGGATAATTCTGTTTTTAATAAGATTCAAGGGGCGCCTGGGTAGCTCAGTCGGTTGGGCGTCTGCCTTTGGCTCAGGTCATGATCTCAGGGTCCTGGGATCGAGCCCCGCGTCAGGCTCTCTGCTTGGCGGGGAGCCTGCTTCCTCTTCTCCCTCTTCCTGCCTCTCTGCCTACTTGTGCTCTCTCTCTGTCAAATAAATAAATAAAATCTTTAAAAAAATGAGATTCGAAAATTTGCTGATGCCATAATTGAGCACCAGTAGAAGTATGACATTTCAAATGTTCTGACTTCCCTCCGAATGAAGTTACTTTTTTGCCTCAGAGAATGCTTCTCGCTCCTCCGTGGCCCAAATGTAATGGCTATGTGTCCTCCTTATCCCACTCCCGGTTTTCCGTAGGTTCATCCCGGAGCCCTGGTCAGCCTGCAGCACCACGTGCGGGCCAGGAGTCCAGGTCCGAGAGGTCAAGTGCCGCGTGCTTCTCACGTTTACGCAGACGGAGACCGAGCTGCCCGAGGAGGAGTGTGAAGGTCCCCAGCTGCCCACCGAGCGGCCTTGCCTCCTCAAGCCGTGCGACGAGGGCCCTGCCTCCCGCGAGCTGGACGCATCTCTCCAGGAGGACGGCAGGATGACTTACCACTGGGAGTATGCTGGGTTCACCCCTTGCACAGCGACATGCCTGGGAGGTACTCGACTCTCCCTTGCGGGACAGTCCCGTCTCGTGTCACTGACAGTTTGAGAAATCATGAAATCACTCAGGCCAAAGACGCAAGTTAGAAAAGTTGGAAGGAGGGGAGATCATCTGAATAACTGAAAACCTTGCCATTTCTTTCTTTCTCTTCCATCACGATTATTTTCTAGGAGGATAAAGGATAGTAGGACTACATCCTGGCCAAAAAATGGTGTGTTCCTTTGGCCTTAGCACCTGCGTAAGTGAGATGGGGAAAGAGGCCACTGATTAATGTGAGATAAATAGGAAAATGCGGAACGGATAAGTCGAGGCAATCTTGCCCGTAGATCAGTGTTACAAAGTGAGGTGGCTTGGGATTGTGTCTGATGGTGCTCTCTCAGGACTCATCCTCGGAATAGAGTTAGGCTCATACCGCGTATTGGGCTGGAAGCCAGTGAGGAACACACTGGTGACTGTGACTTACGTGTGTATGTGTGGAGTCACGTGCGTAGCCAGTGGACCTGTTAGGAGCAGGAAGTGCTACTATGGGGGGCCTCAGTAGTGTAGGAGTTGGCCCCAGGATGATTAAGCATTCCAGGATCCAAAAGGGAGTGGATGAGTAGAGAGCAGGAGGCCAGAAAGTCATTCTCCAAGGCTCTCTTTTTTTGGAAGGAAATAGAAATAATTGGAAAGTTAGATCTTCTACTGAGGTGAAGGTGGCTCATCCAACCAGGAGTCCAGGACTCCTGACACCCTACCCATGGACTCCGGTGGCTCCAACGGTGGGAAGAGTACAAGGAGCTGCTGCCTCAGAAGGTGGTTGGGTCAAGTGCGTGCTCCACTCCTGGTGGTCCTGAGCTCGTTACTCGGAACTCCCTATCTGGTCTTGGAGCTCATGGTCCCGTCACTGTGCCTGAGCCCCTCGCTCTTTGTCCCCCAGGCTCTTAAGTAAATTCCCAGTCCTTCCCATCTGGTCTCCAAGACCTGATGGTATTTGTCTCTTTCCTGTCCTAATTCAACCTCCAAACCCACCTGTCCTGACACGGACACCCGTTCTCTGACATTGCCGGCCCGCAGTGGACCCAGATGGGGTGGCCTGTGTTTTACCCCCAGGCTCCAGCGAAGCTACTACTACCTTTCATATGGACTTGTGCACGTAGAATTTAAGAAAAGAACCCTTAGCTACCCCCTCATTCTTTCTGCTCTCCTACTTGCTTCTCCCTGGTTTTTAGAAGCCTACCCAACTAGCTAGGAATTTAGATTTTCTTATTCACCTGGACCCTAATTTGCTGCCAGGTCACATAATCTGAGCCGTACCTGTGCTGCTGCCCAGAACCTGCCTCCTGCTCCCTCTGAGTTCAGGACCCTGGACACCACCCTTGTTGTAGCTTGGAAACCTTAACTTTTTTTTTAATTAAAATGAAATTAATTAACATATACTGTGTTATTAGTTTCAGAGGTACACTTTAGTGTTTGATCAGTCATGTATAACACCCAGTGCTCATTACTCTAAGTGCTCTCCTAATGCCCATCACCCAGTTACCCCATCCCCCACCCCCCTCCCCTCCAGCAACCCTCAGTTTGTTCCCTAGAGTTAAGGGTCTCTTATGGTTTGTCTCCCTCTCTGATTTCATCTTATTTTATTTTTCCCTCCCTTCCCCTTTTGACATGCCCTTGGCGATAATAGGAACTGGTACTTTCTTGATGAGTCTGGAGAATCCCTCTAGAGCCAGTTGCTATAATGCAAGAATGGTCCCCTATTCAACTGCGATTATAGATGTCTGGAACTTTCTTCTACATTACTGCGAAATATCAGCTCTCTATACCATGTCTGAACTACCACATTCCTGAAGCTTCACCAGAAGCCTAGAGCTTTGTCTTTTATTATGAGAGCAGAAACAAATCCTACTATTGCTTGCATGCTCTCAAATCTGTTAATCTTGAGCTTTTTTTTTTTTTAAAAAAGGATTTTTTAATTTATTTTAGAAAGAGTGGAGGGGGGAGAGCAGGGGGAGGGGCAGAGGGAGAGAACTGAATGTAGAGCCCAGTGCAGATCCCACAACCCTGAGATCATGACCTGGGCCAAAATCAAGAGTCGGATACTTAACCAACTGAGCCACCCAGGTGCCCCTCAAGCTTTTGAATGTTGACTTTGGTAGAATTACTATTTTGTCTAGTACTCTGTCATCCTTGATTTCAGTTCTTTCCCTAACTGGAAAGTTCCCCCTCGATTTGGGAAAACATACATGCTGGGTCCTTGGAACTAACAGAGCAGTTGGAGTTGCCCAAGGAAAGATGACCAGGTTAATTCTGATTCAGTTGGTGGAGTCTGTTAGAGCTCATCTTTGAAGCTTGATGCCAAAATGTTAGAATCTGCTATTGTGTTTGTACCGAGGTAGCCCTACAGTCCACCTCCAGGAGGGCTGAACCCATGGGAGTGACTTTCTTCTTCCTTTTCTTTCCTTTTCGTTCTTTCTTTTTTTTTGGTAATAGCTCTATTGAAATGTAATTCACATACTATACAATTTATGCATTTGAACTACACGATTTGGTGGATTTTAGTATATTCACAAAGTTGGGCAACCATCATCACAATCAGTGTTAGAACACTTTAACCCCCAAAGAATCCTATACCCTTAAGCAGTCATTCCCTATTTTTCCTCAAACCCCCATTTTCCCTGCCAGTGGCGGCCCCTGGAAGCCACTAATCTACTTTCTGTCTATTCTGGACATTTCATATAAATGGAATCACATAATAGGGGTCCTTTGTCTTCTTTCACTTGATGTAATATTTCCAGTTGAAGTTCATCCATGGTGTAGCATGAATCAGTACTTCATTCCTCTTTATGACTAATACTATTCCATTGTGTGGATATACCACATTTTATTTATCCATTCATCAGTTGGAAATTTGGATTATTTGCACGTGTTAGGTGTTGTGGATAATACTGCCATGATCATTCAGGTACACATTTTTATATGGACATATTTTATTTTTCATTTCTCTTGGGTATATACCTCGGAATAGTAGAATGAGCTTTGAATCCATTTAACACATCCAAGTTTTGTGAAACTTGGCTCATCGAGTTTACTCTTATTGGTATTGTGGCCCTTTGGGACCAGTGCGAGAAGGGAAACTGCCTTAACCACATCAGGAGTACAGTTCAGTGTTCAAATGGTTGCTGTGAAGCTGCCCATTTATTTTCTGACATCCTCTTGGGAATCTGGAACCCATTTTACAAACTATAACAGAGGTCAACTTGGAAATCTTTCAATACTCAGGTAAATAGCAATTTAGCCTTGTGAAGCTGTATTATATTGTTTAATCCTAGAATAATATCATTTAAATGAACCTTGGATGTCCAATAACCCAAATGTTAGTGTTAGGGAAACTGAGGCTCAGAGCCCATCACATGGTCCAAAACAGAAAATAATTATCACCCTGTAGAGAGGGTTGGCTGAACAGTAAGTGCATGCAATAAGCTTTAACCTGGCGAAAAGTATCGTTTTTATCTTTGTGGGCTCAAGCTTAAGTTTTCCTTTTAAATATCACTAAATTCTATAAAACCGAAGGCCTAATGCTCCAAACCAAAGTCCTCTATAAAGGCAAGGAACCGCGTGCCTGCTCTGTGCTAGACTCCGTGGCTTGGGGTTCTCGGCTCAGCATCCGGACAGAAAATGAATGGGACACCATCCTCGACGCGGTGGACCACAGCTTTCGGTTATTTTCCTCTACTGTCTTGACGGTACTACTTACACGCAGTGATACTTGCCTCTCTGTGATCCATTTCAACGGGCTTTTGGAGGCTCAGCCTCTACGAGTCCCCTTACTTGTGGTTACGAGCATCGGTTTTAACCCTCACCACGGTCTGCTGTAACTGAATACCACGGGGAAATAGAATTTCCCCAGGCACCTAGCTATTTCCCCAACATTCTTGTTTCTGATAGAAAAGTAATATATGCAAATTACAGATTTCTGAAAAGATAAATCTTTGGTCACATCCTGATAATCTGTGTACTTATATCTTCTAACTTATCTTCACATGACACAGGAAAGCCATAAATCTATTCGTCATAATTGCTGATACTTGAGAAGCTTTCCTAAATCTGCTTTCACACTGGAGTGGCAACAGAGAATTCTTTTTTCATTCCCCAAAACATGAAGAATGCAGACATGGAATTTCCAGCTTCCAGGGGGCACGTGTGTATGCGTGCAGCCTTGCGTGTGCACGTGCGTGTGCGTCCTGGTACACACAGACATCCTGGAAGATAGGCTTACCTTTCCGAGACCCCCTGCTAAAGTTTTGTAACTTTCTACATCCTAAACATTCCTCACCCGAATGTTTCTTTGTGTTTTATGTTATTTGTTGCACTTACAACCTTTGATTTTTACCTTCCTGTTTTCTAACCGGACAAGCTAGTAGCAGATTGCACGGACTTTGAGGCTTGACCCCACTCTGAACCCTGGCTCTGCCGCTCTCTTCTGGCCACTTATTTAAGTTTGTAAAGGCTCATTTTTGTAAAATGAGAAGAGCCATGCCTCCTTCATGAGGGTCAACGAAAGGATTGAATGTGCTTATTTAACAAGATGATGTAGGAGAAGTGCTTAATCACAGTGCTTGGCACGTGGTCTGTGATAAGTGTTAGTGGGATGATTATTTGATCATAGAATAATAATAGGGCATTCTTCTTTTTTAAAATTATTTATTTATTTATTTGACAGAGAGAGAGAGAGAGA
>CM052896.1:2133818-2164277 GCA_028534135.1 Potos flavus | reverse complement strand
CCTCCTTCATGAGGGTCAACGAAAGGATTGAATGTGCTTATTTAACAAGATGATGTAGGAGAAGTGCTTAATCACAGTGCTTGGCACGTGGTCTGTGATAAGTGTTAGTGGGATGATTATTTGATCATAGAATAATAATAGGGCATTCTTCTTTTTTAAAATTATTTATTTATTTATTTGACAGAGAGAGAGAGAGAGATCCCAAGTAGGCAGAGAGGCAGGCAGAGAGAGAGGGGGAAGCAGGCTCCCTGCTGAGCAGAGAGCCTGATGCGGGGCTCGATCCCAGGACCCTGAGATCATGACCTGAGCTGAAGGCAGAGGCTTAACCCACTGAGCCACCCAGTCACCCTATTTTTATTGTTTTTTATTTTATTTTTTCAGTGTTCCAAGATTCGTTGTTCATGCACCACACCCAGTGCTCCATGCAATATGTGCCCTCCTTAATACCCACCACCAGGATCACCCATCCTCCTCCCCTCCTCCCCTCCAAAACCCTCAGTTAGTTTCTCAGAGTCCACAGTCTCTCATGCTTCGTCTCCCCTTCCAGTTTCTGAGCTCGTCTTAAAGCATCTACTCATTTTCAAGTCCATTCTTACGAATTCTCTAAGTAAAATAATAAGATAATGATGATTTCATTTTTCCCTTTCAAATAGTTATTTATCTTATGTAAGTTTTATATCTCATTGCATCATCTAGGATCTCAAAAACAATAATGAGGACTGTGGGCAATGCCAGCCTTTCCTTTGTCCTGACAGTGCAGGAATCTCTGTTGTTTGTTCAAAAATAACATTCTACAAATATTTTTTTAAATTTTATCTTTTCAGTGTTCCAAGATTCATTCTACAAATATTTGTTGCATGTTTCTTTGTGGTAGGGATTGGGCTAGGTGATAGTGACTCAGTCGTCCCTACCTTTGGGACTCACATCCAGTGGGGGAAATGCGCTGATCACATAATCACACACATATATGTAAATCACAGCTCGTTATAATAAAAGAGATACATGGCGCTAAGAAGGCATATAGTAGGGGAAACTTGACCTTCAGGGGAAGCTTCCCTAAAAACAATTATGCTTGAACTTAAATCTGAAAGATGAGGAATTAATTCAGCAAAAGAGGGGCTGGAGGGGGTGGCACAGAGAGAATTCCCAGCAGAAAGAAGATCAGGTACAAAGTCCTTGGGTGGCAGGTGCATAGTCTATCCCGGGCATGAAGAAGGCAGGTGGGGCCAGAATACTCAGGAAGGCAGTGAGCTAATACTAGAGAGGAAGGCAGGGGCCAATTAATGTCTTATGCAAAGCTGGCTTGGTTCTTTACCCAACATCAAAGGAAGCCATTCAAAGAATCAAAGTGGAAGTTACATGATCAAACTTTTATTTATTTCAAAAAGGTGAGCCCAGCTGTACTGTTAAAAAAAGGGTTGGAAGGGATAAGAACAGATGTAAGGGGGGCCGTCTTAAGAAGCTGTTGTCTCATCCAAGTGAGGGCTTGGCCTTTAGTGATAAGGATGCTAGAGATGGAGTACAGCAGGTGACTTGGGAGAAATGTGTAGAAGGTTAAAGTCTGGAGGTGGAGGCGGTGAGCGGGAGTGAGGTGGCCAGTCTGAGTCCTGGATTCTTCTCTGAGATGATGAGTGCTCACCGGAGGACCAGTTGGGCACAAGGAAGTCACGAGTTCAGTTCTGGATGTAATGACTTTAACATGCCTTTGGACTTCCAAATAGAGATGCTACGTAGGCCATTGCACGTGTGAATCTGAGGCAAAGTGCAAAGATCTAGGCTGGAAATATACATTTACGAGTCATCTATGTATGGAGAGAATTGAAGCCGGGACATGAATGCGAATCTCCAGGAAGAGAATGGGTGGCCACCGGTGACGCAAAGTCAGATTTGAAAGGGTGGAGAAAGGACTGACAGGTGACAACATAGAGATGAAAAGAATAGATACTTTTGTGGCAAAATTTGTGTGCGATAAAGAAGACAGAGAGAGGGAAGAGGCTAGAAGGCATTATGGGTTGTGTGTTGTGGTATTCGATGACTGAGCGGCTCGGGTACATTTACAAGGAAGTGAGAAAGCTCTGGAGTGAAATCAAAAGTCAAAGTAATCGACAGATTTCCTGGGAAGGTGGAAAGGAGTGGAAGCCGCCACATGGGGGTAGAGATGGGTCTTCAAATGTGGAACAGGGAGCTCCTAATTGAAACAGGCCAGGATGCACGTGAGAAGCAGTGGGTCTCTATGCCTGATGGCGGGAAGTTCCCGGTGCTTGTGTGTGTGTGTGTGTGTGTGTGTGTGTGCGCGTGCATGCGTGCGTGCACGTGCGCATGCGTGAACATTTGTGTGCGAGTGATTTGGGGC
The DNA here is from genome assembly GCA_028534135.1 of Potos flavus. Classification (NCBI taxonomy): domain Eukaryota; kingdom Metazoa; phylum Chordata; class Mammalia; order Carnivora; family Procyonidae; genus Potos; species Potos flavus. The sequence continues at coordinate 2,161,924 of CM052896.1, read as the reverse complement.
GTGAATGCAGCGATGTCTGAGGTCAGGATGTACTGTTCTCTTCTTATGCAGCTGACTACAAAGGGCTGGGATTGGATCTAGTGACCTGTGTGAGTGATATCGCTCACGTAGGTAGCCTCCATCTCACATGGCGGAGTCCAAGCCTGCCTCCCCACTTCAGCGGGACTGAAAACTGAATCGGCTCCCCGCGGGCTCCTGTTAGCTTACTCCCCACGGACACGTGTTCCCGACACGGAAGGTTAACAATCGCCGTTTTGTTCTCTTCAGATCTCTTTGGGTCACGACAGGCCTCGAGCTGTAGGTTCCCCCAGCTATTCTGGATATAATTGGTCGCTTCCTTTCAGGCTCCAGCGATGTTTGTGATGCCCTTCGTGCAGCCAAATGGTTTCAACAGCCCTTAATCTTTACCAGCTGTGTCCCCAACTCGTTGCTCAAAAGAACTCACTTATTTGCAGCGTTGTCACACTTTGCGTTTGAGCACCGAGAGCGATGCTGATCTTGGGCCCTCTCCCGACCCAGAGCATAGCAGGCTTCCCCTCTTTTTCGTGACCTGGGAGTTTAGAGTAGCGTCCTCTCATTCACAGGGGCTTTCCAGCTGAGAGAAAGGAAAAGGGACCAACTGTTGTTTTCGGTATGGCCCTGGGCTTGTACGGTAATGTAGCCTTGCCCAAGGCAACACTGTATGCAGCAGAGACGGCTGTTTTCTCTCAAGTAGATGTCCTCATCAGTGTGATAGTAGTTGTAACATGAATCGGAGTTTTCCGCGCCTTTCAACAGCCTTGAATAGTTTATGTCTTGGGGCACCTGGGTGGCTCAGTCCGTTCAGGGTCTGCCTTCAGTTCAGGTCGTGATGCTGGGGTTCTGGGATCGAGCCCCGTGTCGGGCTCTCTGCTCAGCAGGGAGCCTATTTCTCTCTCTCCCTCTCCCTCTGCCCATCCCCACCACTCGTACATGCTCTCTCTCTCAAATCAATAAATAACGTCTTTTAAGAAATAGTTTATATCACGGATATTATCTGTTTAAGAAGTTTGAAAGCTCTGGTTCTTACCCATTCTTGTTTTCCCCTCTTGGGGGTGGGATTGAGGGGAGAGCATCGTGGCTGGATCTTTGACATCATTTTCAAGATACCCCCCCACCCCCGCTTATTGTTGTATTCAAGATCTTAATTTTCAAGTAATTTCCCTAATTTAGGTTTTCTTGGAAAAAAAAGTCATCCATTTCATGACAATATTGATATTATTATTATGGGTTGTTCATCTGGTCTCGAGTTGCCTTAAACCTCTCTCTTCTCTTTTTCTCGAGCCACAAATAATGTGGGATCCATTCACTCTTTCTGACCAAGCAGTTATATAGGGAATGACTTTTAGAAAATTCTAATGGTTGGACTTGCGGGTTTAATTTATTATTTTTTTACATCTGGGCTCTGTTGTGGTCAGAGAATGTGACCTGTATGATTTCTGGCTTTTGGAACTTATTGCAGTTTAGAGACTAATAGAGGATCAGTTTTTGTTAGTGTCCATTGGTGCTTCAAGAGCATATTGACGTCTCTTTCTTGGGCCGAAGGCTCTTCGGTGTAAATCAACATGCTTTACTTATTTGATTTATTTTTTCATATTTATCTTACAACTTGATGTAAAAATACTGCGTAGAGCACCTTAAAGGCTCTGACTCGATGTTCTTCATTGCTCTGGGCATTTCTTACTGAAAGTGTGTGTGTGTGTGTGTGTGTGTGTGTGTGTGTGTGTGTGATATTTGGAATGTCGAATTACTCAAGACTTGCGTGCAAGAAACCCAACTCACGCTAACCTTAAACCAACAAAAGGAAATGTGTTAATTGGCTCTGCTTCCCTTTTTTGGGTCCCTCCCTCCATGTTAATTCTTTTCTTTTTTTTTTTTTTTTTTTAAGATTTAATATATTTATTTGACAGAGAGACACAGCGAGAGAGGGAACACAAGCAGGGGGAGTGGGAGAGGGAGAAGCAGGCTTCCCGCGGAGCAGGGAGCCCCACCCAGAGTTTGATCCCAGGACCCTGGGATCATGACCTGAGCCAAAGGCAGACACTTAACCACTGAGCCACCCAGGCGCCCCTGTTAATCCATTTCTTGATGAAGGCTTTGAATATGATTTCTGCCCCCAAATAATCCTCTTATTATGACATTGTAGAAGTCAAATGTGGATTGAGGGATGTTGCCTCATATGACCAAAGGAATGGATTAGAAAAAATTATACTGAGATTTTAATGCTTCATTTATTTTATAGCTCCTAAATGCATTGCAATTATCACCCAAGTTTTGCTAAGTATGAGATGAAGTAAACTTATATTTTTTTTACTTCTACTTTTGAAGATAAAGGTCTTGTCAAGCCTCTTGAAGTGAAAAGCGTTAAAGTGATCTCGTAGGTTGAGTATGGGAGGTGGAAGATATTTTTGTGGCCATCCTTAGAAAATACATTTTACCCTGATAAGTATCCTAAGCCATCTACTTTTTACATTCCTATGAGTATGCTTGGTTTAAGACAGAAATTTCTCACGAGTGGTCTAGCATTTCATCTGAATGGTTTTTTTTTTAATTAACATACAGCGTATTATTTGTTTCAGGGGTACGGATCTGTGATTCATCAGTCTTACACATCCACAGTGCTCTCCATAGCACATACCCGAATCGTTAAATGAGATGACTTTAGACCTTTAAGGCCCACCCATTGTGTCTCCAGAAGACTTTCCACAATTGCCTCTGTATACATTTTCTATAGAATTTTGATTACAAATGAAAATATATGTGCAAGATAATCAGGCTTTTCTCTGACAAAAAAGAAATGCAGTCCTGCTAGAAAATGAGCATGTGTGCCCCTGGGAAGTCAGTAGGAAGTCTGACATTTGCAAATGGAAACTGCTTAATCAGTTGTAGCTGTATCCCATTGGTATCTCAACTTAGCCAGTATTTATTAAAAAAAAAAAAAAGTTTCGGGGCGCCTGGGTGGCTCAGTCGTTAAGCGTCTGCCTTCGGCTCAGGTCATGATCCCAGGGTCCTGGGATCGAGCCCCGCATCGGGCTCCCTGCTTAGCAGGAAGCCTGTTTCTCTCTCTCCCACTCCCCTTGCTTGTGTTCCCTCTTGCTGTCTCTCTCTTCTGTCGAATGGATAAATAAAATCTTAAAAAAAAAAAAAAAAGTTTCATGGGAGATCTGTGGAGATTGAAGACTGCATCTCACCATGGCCAGGAGCATAAGAATCCTACTGAAGAAAGCAGGAGAAAATGTAGCGGAAAGAACCAAACATCACCAATGTATATTTTATATATCCTTTTGGCCTGTTCGGCATTCTGTAAAACATCATAAAATGGATGAATTGAAACATGGCATTTGGAAAGAGAACCACAGTCTTCTAACCTAATGGAACACATATTCTTGCATGAAATTGAATACATTTGCATATTTCACATAGCAGAGTCAAGTTGCTGCTACAGTTTTTATGGGATTTTTTTTTCATCCAGGGTTTGATTTATATTTTGTGCAGTTCTGATTTTCCAATAATTCTTTTTGTCTCAATAGACGAAGAACAGTGGTTGAGACGTGGGCTTTGGGGCCAGACTGGCCTCAAAGGAAAGCTCAGCCTGCGATTCCTATTTGTCTAGGGAGCAGTCGCTGCTTTGGGAAGCCTGTTGATGTCCTTGCAGGACTAAGAACACTGGCTTAGGAGATAAGAAATCTAATTTTTAGTTTTTCATCCACCCCTTTTTTGCTGTCTTAATTTCTCTCTAAACCTCAGTGTCCTTATTATTCAATTAATAGAATGGAGATGATGGTGCCATTCTTTGGACCTCACAAGGTTACGGTGGGCCTAAGCGGTAGAGTTGAAAGCACTTTGTACACACCCAAGCACTCTCCCACTGGGAGGCATTGCTGTTGTTTTTGCTAGCAATGGAAATATTACTAATTATGGTAATAGCAGCAACGCACACCATAATGAAAGTTTTAATAAGGGTTCTAGGTCAAAGTCAGCACATAAGCGGAGATGTAGAAAAAATGATTCTCTTTAGCAGCGGATAAGAAAATTCCTCTCGGGAAACTGATCTGTGTTGGGGAGGAACACTTTGGTGGTTCAGCTGGGGGGACTTTGAGTATATTTGGAATGCAGGTACGTCTGAAGGTAGATGGGAAGTCGGGTGCTTCTTCGGGTTTCAAGATGAGTATATTTGGCCGGAAAGACAGTGGGGGGAGTATTAAAGACAGGAAGACTTCAGAAAATGCACAGTTGTTTGCTCCCATGTGCCCCCTGTAATGCATCCTGGAGCCAAGCAGCATAGTCAAAGGGCAGTGGCTTAAGAAGTCCCAGGACTCTGTTTTCCCCCCACAATGGGTCATTCTAAGTCATTTGCATTTTGCTGTCTCCCACCTCCAGGCCATCAAGAAGCCATAGCAGTGTGCTTGCACACCCAGACCCAGCAGACGGTCAGCGACAGCTTGTGCGATGCGCTCCACCGTCCGCCAGCAATGAGCCAGGCCTGCAACACCGAGCGCTGCCCTCCCAGGTACGTGCTGTCCCGCGCTCCCGGGACGCTGTGTCGGCTGGTAACACCCTCTCCCACAGAGACACCCATGTGTGCGCAGAGGCTGGCGCCTCCCCCCAGGGCAGATCACCTGGCTGGGTGCACGGGGGCCGCCGAGTTGAGCAGGAATCGCCTTCAGCCCGGCTCTTGTGAATGAACATCAGCTGGGCTGCGCTGGCAAAACCATGAGTCCGCGGTACTGTCTCTTCTGTCTGTCTCCTCAAGGGCACTTCTGTGCCTCTGGCCACATCAAAGAGCTCGGGATCCGGGGTAGAGTTGGCACGCGTACACAGTCGGCGCTCAGGCCATGTTTGTGGAGTGATTGAGCAGACCTCCTGCATGTTGCCTACACTCCGCGTATCATCACCCCTTCCACTGACTTGCCTTAGATCTCAGACTGAGGGGAGCCGTGTTACCGGCCCCCATGGATAGATGAGGTCGACTTATTTTTGGTCTCCGTGGTCTGAAAGGTTGACCCTAAAGTGAATCCGCTTCCTTGCTTAAGTCCTTATGAGATCCTGGGGAATGTTATCAGAAGGGAGGGTAGGTTTTCCCCGTGTTCTTCTTTTCTCTTCCTGGGCGTTGCTGGCTGCAGAGGACTACGGCTCAGCATCTCTAATTTCTAACATAAAAGCTTCCAGAATCCAACAGCCCATTTTTTCCTTCTTCACTCCTTTATCTTTGTTGTCTTGATCGCGCTTCCATCACGCATCAGTTGCCAAAAATATAGCGCTCGTTCCCGGTCCGTTCCCCTCCCTCTTTGCCAGAATCTCTTAATGGCCTCTTGGTAGTCCTATCGCCCCTCTAACGAGGAAACTTTATTCCCTAAAGTCAGGTTTGCGACATCTGGGACTCTAAGTCACTGAGGAGGATCCTTGTGTCTCTCCGACCATCCTGGAGTGAGGACAGGTGTATTTTATGTTTATTCAGGAAATAAGTTTGGTTCTGGAGTTCTCTCGACCCTTCTGATTTTGATTCCCTGAGATGTGTTGGCTGTGATATAAAAATTCCTGCCTCGGTGGTCTGAGGGAGGTGGGGGTGGGGACGGAAAAAGCGCATCCACCCTGAGAATCCAGCCCTCCCCGTCCTGCAGACGGGCCCTTCTCTCCCGACTCTGCTTCTCCAGCCAGCACAGTCTCCAGGGGACACCAGCTCCAACGTGTGCGTCATCTTCGGTGAGGGCAGCCCCTCGAGTGGGGCAGGCACGGAGTTTTATACCCAGGACCATATTGCTGACTTCAGTTGTAGGCTCACGAAATCCCAGGGACTTCCTGACTCGCGTTAGGGCCATCTTGCTGTGCTCCGCTGAGAGCCAGTTCGGACCGAGGCCCAGGAACAGCACAGGGAAATCTTCCCTTCCTGCCTCCCCCCGCCCCCCCCCCACACTTACTGCATTCCGGAGTGATCCAAGATTGCCGAAGAGACATACAGGAGGGGTTTTAGGGAGGTTTACTCTAACCTGGGGTTAGGATGCCCGCTTTACCGGGTGTGTCTAGAACGTTCCAAGAGCATCGGTCATATGGGTGTAGTGCTGAGTGTATAGCTACTCGATGTGTCCCTTTTATCTTTGGAGAAGTGGCATTTCGATTAAGTGTACAAGCAAGCCCTCGTAATCCAAATTCCTTATCTGTGTTTCTCAGTTGTTTCTTATGCTAATACTGGAGGCACTGACTTAGATATTTTTGGAGAAGCCAGGGTTTCTCTTTTCCTTCGCTGACACATCCCCGCCCGTGAGGCTCTGTAGATGGCAGCAGATGGCCACCTGTGCGAACCGGGGTGAGGGACAAGGGGAAACACAGCGAGGGGAAGACACACAGTTTCCTCCCCCAACACGTTTTCCCACGAGGTTGGAATCCTGCACCACCTCCCCTTTCTCGACACCCGCCGGCACTCTCTTTCTGGAAGGGGGACCGTAAACGAAACGGTTTGGAATTTATACAAACTCCAAATGGTGACTGCAGTTTGGTTAAGTGTGCAGTTCTGTAGTCATAAACAAAGGGGAGTGAAAAAAAGAAACTGTCACCCCTAAATTTGGAGTGTGCTTTATTTCTAGCTTTAGATCCTGTTCTCGATCAACAGAAAGCTCGTCTTCCCCCAGTTGTGTCTTTTCTTTGTAGCCCAAGTCAGTGACAAGTGGGGACTTAGGCACAAGTGGCCAATTAAACGGAAAATGGACACAAGTGCCAACACAAAGCACGCTTCAGGGGGCCTGGGTGGCTCAGTCGTTAAGCGTCTGCCTTTGGCTCAGGTCATGATCTCATGGTCCTGGGATCGAGCCCCACATCGGACTCTCTGCTCAGCGGGAAGCCTGCTTCTCCCTCTCCCACTCCCCCAGCTTGTGTTCCCTCTCTTGCTGTCTCTGTCCATCAATTAAATAAATAAGTAAAATCTTTAAAAAACAAAAACAAAAAAAACCAAAGCAGGCTTCAAGTGAGAGGGATTTGCCCAGCAGGGCACCGAGGAGGCTGAGGACAATGGCGAAACTCAGTTTTGCTTTTGCAAAAACAAGCCCGTTCTGATCTAGCTCGGAAAGTGAAGACAGCCATAGTGGATCATCGTATAATCTTTTCAGAAAAAAGAAAGAGCGAGCAAGAGAGAAAATGCAAAACAATCGATTCTTTCTTCGTTCTAAGAACGAGCGCACCCAGTCGCCATTACCACCGACATTATGTTCAGCGTAAGGTGTAAATAACTCGATTTCATAATTTTTAGTTTGATATTTTAAGACGAAGTCCAAATCATACATTTCTCTACTATTTATTCTATTTATCATAGAATTGGAGTCACTCCTTCGAGTGGCTTTGCGTTAAGTGGCTTTTTCTGTTTTCATTTTTCCGCTGAGGACGTGGACACGATTCGTGATGCTTTCTCTCTCAACCTCTTAGCAATCTGTCCCAGCCATTCCTAACTGCTCCTGCCTTCATACAGAGAGATTTTGCATGAACTGTTTCCATAGTTGTTAAATAAACTCTGGCCTCTTGTGTTTCCTGCTCTGACCCATATGCACAGGAATGAGCTTCAGAGAACTTTCTAAATTGCGGTAACCGTGAGAAGCTCCCACATAAAACCCTCTAGGAAATTTTCTTACCTGAGGATCACAGTCCATGTTCTTTACTTTGGCATGTGTGTGACTTTCCTGGGGCTGCTGTCGCACAGCACCATGGACGAGGTGGCTTAAACAACAGAAGTTTATTGTCTCCCCTCTGGAGGCTGGGGAATCTGGGATCAAGGGGCAGGCAGGGGTGGCTCCTTCTGGGACTGGGAGGGAGAACCTGTCCAGGTCTTTCTCCCAGCTGTTGGTAGGGGTTCCTTGGCTTGTGGATGCTGTGCTCCCCAGGTTTCCATATTGTCTTCCTTCTGCTTGTCCCTTTGTCCAAACGTCCGCTTTTTATGAGGATACCACTTAGGTTGGGGCCCTTTCTAATGACCTCATCTAAGTCGATCGTCTGCAGAGACCTGATTTCCAAATAAGATCACATTTATAGGTACTAGGAGTCAGAGTTTCCCCCCAACCTTTGTGGGGAAATAATTCAGTCCATAGCATCCTATAAAGTCATTTGCGCCCCTGCTTTTAGGCTCTTGGAGCACATCTCCTGTCATTGCCGCCCTCAGCACACACACACGTGCACACACACGCATGCACACACATGCCCTGAGGACCGCGCTCAGCAGCTACGGTAAATTTTCACCGTGACCCATGCTCGTGTTTGTTCCTGCCTTTGGGCCTTTGCACGTACCGTGCCCGCTGTCTGGATCCCTTTTCTACCGTAAAACAAGTTAAATCTCTCCCAGGAAAGCCGTCATTTCTCACTGGTATAGTGCAGTCCAACAGAACGTGACATAGGACACTATGCTGAGACCCTTGAGAGGGGGGAGCTCTTCGTAGTTGAGAGAGGACTGGGAGTGGGTCGGGGGCATGGGGCGGCTCCCCAGTTTTGCCCCCTCCAGGAATTTCAGGCAGGTGCCTTAGCCCTCTGGGCCCCTCTGGCCCTCTTCATCTGAATAATGATGGAAAATGCTGGACTTTGTGGCCAGTAAGTTCCTTTCAACTCCAGCCTTTCGCTGTTGAGGGTGCTTTCAAGTTGCATTTTTTTACTCACGTCATCAGAACTATGCCCAGTCTTTCTGCAGGGATCCTCCCGTCTATTCGTGAGTCGTTGCAAATGCTCAGAGCCATGTCAGTTCTAAGAACAACAGCCTTCCCTTGACCTGCCCAGAAGGCCATGGTAGGGTTGAGTTCAGTCTGCAGTGCTGCCCTGCCTTGGCTCCCCAAACCCGAGCAAGATTTAGTAGCGAGTCTGGACCCCATTTCTTAGGGCTGCTGAGGGAAGCGTGCGGACCTGCCCCGTGTGCGGCCCCAGCCCCGTGCCCCCGTCGCTGGGCCTCAGCAAGAATGATCGCACATTACCTTCCCCAGCACTGTCTTGCCCACGGAGCTTCCTTCCAAGCTGGGAATAACAGAGCACGCAGTATGTCTTGGCCACTTTGCAAAATTAAGAGTCTGTTTTTATGTGAAGGGAAATACTCTTCCTCGTTTCAAAAATTGCAAATTTAATAAACTTTTCGAAGCTTGAGAGTTATATTGGAAAAAACCCAGCAGAGACAAAGCGTTGGTGCCAAAGTAAAGGTAAGTTTACAAAAATGTTTTAGGTTCTAGAAACCAGTGGTGTAGGAATAACAGGAACAGGGTGTTGCATAATATTTTCCACACAAATATTTACTGACTCCAAGGGCAATAGCAGTAAAATATCACCCCAGGGTGAAACTTACCACTGAGATTGGGCTGGACAGTCAGTGGATCTTTATTTACCCAAAGGCAAATGCATTTGATGTATTAGCCTGGACTCTCCAAGGTGGGGTGTTGTATGTTTATTTGCTCTTATGGGGTTACTGCCCCCCGGTCTATGCCATAACTGCTGAGTGTCTGCTATTTATGGAGTTCGGTTTTTCCAGGAGAGAGCCAGCAGCTTGTAGAAACATGCAGAGGTTACATAATGGTCCCACTCGTCTGAGGAGAGCTTTCTTCTCTGACAGCAGTCAGCACTGCTAGGGAGGGAAGTCAGAAGGCAAGAGGCAAGAGTGATGTGTTTCTCTACCTACTTGTTACCCAATTCTCAAATTTTAACAAAATTCTGTATTTAGTCTTTGGTCTTTTAAGAAGAAATGGTTCCCCATTTCTTGCCTCACAGTGGTTTCATTTCCAGTCCCTTGTGTCTCTAATGGATTCTTCTAGCTATATACTTTCTTGAACGATGCTTATCCAGCAGTCACTCCAAATAAGCTGTATATTTAAGCTGAATTGATAGTGAAATCACATGCTTTTAATTGTTTATCCTTATAGCTCGATTATCATCAAAATATGACTTCTACTGTTGGTGAGTTCCCTCACCTCAAAAGCTACTGGAAATTTAGATATAATCAGTTACTATCCAACTAAATGGTAGGTTTCCGATTAAGCTGGTGTTTTAATTTTACAGTCTGTTCCAAACACAGATCAATGGTAGATGCAGTATAAGTGCAGGGAAATTAAAACAACATACTCAGGACAATATCATGAAAAGAACTATCTGGGCCAGGAAAGGAAAGGAAGTGTGAAGTAGTGAGTGGAAACGGACCTGTGGTTCTCGTGGACTTGAGGCCCCAAGCAGTGAAGACACCTGAGAGTTCAGTTCCATAGAGAGGAGGGCCTAAGTATCTTCCTTTCGACTGATTAGAAAGGACCCACGTTCACTGCTTCTTTGGGAATGGAAGCAGGGAAAAGCGGCTGCTGGTCACAGACTGAAGCCGTTGTTTATATGAGGCTACTTGCCTGGGGAGGTGGAGGACAGACACAACCGTAGAGAGCCACAGATTACGCGTTGGCTCAGTGACTGGATCGTCAGTGTCCACACGGTGCTTTTACGCCGTGTTGTTCGTATGAGGTTTGGTTCTAGACTGGAGACGCTGGAGGGCCAGATGGAAGTAACAACACTGTAGACATCGAGGGTCAAGAGTCAGAGAAAAGGACGAAGGGAGGTGGGGAGAGAGAAACCAAATTGAGCCTGCAAAATGAAACTCCAAAGCACACGAGGAAACCTAACACTAATGAAGATAATCAACAGAGTCAGCAGTTGAAAGTTGAATTCTCTCCAGATGAAATCAAAATACAAGAACAGTCTGAAAAAGACTGTGTTACTGAGATCTTTGGTGATGTAAATTTGTAACTAATAGCCATGTAAAGGACTGGAAAGTATGAAGTAGATATAGGCAGAAATATAGTCACAATAGGTGAGTCTTAAAAAGAACCAATGACACAACTAGAAATTTGAAAAGCCAGTGAAAAATAAGCAAACTACAGACAATTGAAGAAAGAATTGTTGCCTCGAAGGTAGTTCTAAGGAAGTCAAAAGAATTAAAGCACGGAAAGTTGAAGATTTGGGGGAAAGAGAAGAAAAGTAAGAAATATGGAGATAATGGCAGAGAAACAAGATATTAAATGAACTGTTTACTAAAGCTTAAGAAAAAAATGTCTATTCCTAGTATCAAGAAAAATAAGTGAAAATGAATCCCACTTAGCTGCAGAAAGTCAAAGATGATAAGAAAACCTTAAGAGCTACAAGACCTAAAAGACATACCAACTACTAACAACTTATTAACAACTGAGGTTCCCGAAAAGCAAAGAAATAATATCTTTGGAGTACTATGGGGAAATCATGGTCAACCTAGAGCTAACCTTGCTAAAACATTAAGTATGTGAATGTCCATTTTTAGCCAAGTGATGAACTAGATATACTGAAGGCTCTTCTACTAAAAGATTCTAAAATACTGAGTAAAATATGTATAAAACAACTTGAAATGTAAAACTACGTTTGTAAGAAAGTAAGATAAATCCTCAGAAGCAAAAGGAGAAAGAAAGAAAGAGGTGAGAGGAAGGGAGGGAGGGAAGGAAGGAAGGGAGGAAAAGAAAGAAAAGAGCTCTAGCATGAATCTAGCATGATAACCTTGTTTTAAAGTTAGTGCTTCTATAGGGGACAGTTGCCAATCCCACTAATCTAGACCTTTGGTTTTAACAGTTTTTTTCTGGCAACAGACAAGTCATTGGATCTCCAGGAAATAAGGAATGGAATGGAGATTCCCATATGAAGCCAGGATCTACCTCAGTGAAAAGACAAATCGGAAAAAAATCCACCGCGAAAAGGCAGATCTCAAGGAAAATGATCTGTCCTGGCTTTGCCTCTGAGTGGAAGGAATTAAAAAAGCCTCCCCTGCATAATGCTAAGTGAAAGAAGTCAGACGCAGAAAAATGCTGTGTGATCTCACTAATATGTGGGCTCTAAAGTAGTCAAATTTACAAGAGCAGAGAGTAGAATGAGTAGCTGCTAGGGGCTGGGAGGAGGGGAAATATAAGGTGATGGTCAAAGGGTGCAAAGTTACAGTTATGCAAGATGAGAAAGTTCTGGGAATCTACTCTATAGCATAATGCTTATAGCTAACAATACTGTGTCATTGTATACTTCAAACTTGGTAAGACGGTAGATCTTATGTTAGGTGTTCTTACCACACCCAGAATAATAATAATGATAACGATGATGATGCTAAAGAATTAGAATAAGAATAGGGATGGAGGGAGACTTTGGGAGAGAATGGATGTGTTTATGGCCTTGATAGTGCTGATGGTTTTACAGGTGTACTTATTCCCAAACTCATTGAGTCGTATACATTTAATATATACAACTGTTTACATATCAGTCATACCTCAAAAAGTGGGTTAAAAAGGACTCCTCTGAGAATTTAAAAACCACAAATAGCCCTTTATGTAGGAATGAGGTTCATATTCCCTCTGACCATGTGATCTGAAAAATTAATTCACATTGCTCTTGACAAGAGTTAATGCCACCCTTTGTGGAAGAATGTGTCTTCTCCTCCAAACTTAAAATTCCCACAGAGACCTAATTAGTGAGCTCACAACAACAACAACAAAAAATAATAATTCATGAAGAAACGACATATGAGAATCAGTGGGGGAGAAAACCTGAATCAGATATATAGGGCCTCAGATATTGGAATTATCAGGTACAAATATAAAGTAAGTTTGTTTAAAATATTTAAAGATATGACAGGAAATTGAAAACCTAGCCTAGGGATAACAAACTATCAAAAATACCTGGAAGATTTTTTTTAAAGAACTAAATATTAGGTGACTCTATATGAAATTTCCAAATTTATCAATCAAAGAGGTCCTATATTGGCAGGTTCTCTGGTTTAAACTAATAGAATATCTGTAAGTTAAAAACATAATCATCGAAACTTCAAAGTTATGGACTGGGGTAAACAGGTAAACTGGAAGAGAGAGCTGAAGAAATTATCCAGAATGAAGCTCAGAGAGCAAACGAAGTATGTAAAATACACACTAGAGGTAAGAGACAGAGGAAATATTGAGAGGGTATAAAATATATCTAAATGTAGCTGAAGAAGAAAAAAACAGGTAATATGCAAAGAGATGACTGAGAATATTTCAAAATTAATGAAAAATATGAATCCTAAGAACCTGGAACCACAACAAATCCCAAGCAGGAAAAAAAAAGAAATAAACACTTAAACACATGATAGTCAAGTCTGAGAACTCCAAAGGCAAAGAAAATATCTCAAAAGCAACCAGAGAGAAAAGATCTACAAGGGGAATAGTAGCCGCAAAATTAAAAATTTTCTTCTCATTGGCAATAAGGAATATTATCTTGAAATCATTCGAAGAAAATAACTGTCAGCCTAGTATTGCATACTTAGTGAAACAGGCTATTTTCAGATTGCAGTAGTACATACTTATATAACTATATATTATATATATATATGTTGTATATAGGGATATATATATGTGTGTGTGTGTGTGTGTGTATATATATATATATATATATATATATATATATATATACAGGATCTGTTTCTTAAAAGGAATTTTGCTACATTTTAAAAAGATAAATTTTAAAAGTTACATAAACTTACATATCTTAAGCTATCCTCAGAAAAAAAAGGAGCATAAAACATTTATTACTTTACTATGGTTGCATTTTCATTTTTGTTTTCTCTGGAGTTGATAATTGCCTTAATTTTTTTTGTTGTTTGCTTAGTTCCTATGATCCTATCACTAATTTATTCTCAAAGTATCTACCAGAGTTTAAATATCCTCTCAGTACATTCAAATACAATGCATATTCTGTTTCATCATTTTCTTGGGGCTATCCCTATTGGGATATCCTTTTTCCTACTTCAAACTGTACTGGTTGCTCCTTCCTGAACAGCTTATTTTCTCCTTTCACTCTCATCTTGAGGGTTCTTTGCATCTCTCTTATATTGGATTCTTTGTTTTCCACATTTCATGTTCCGTGCCTTCCACTTTCTTAGGCTGTTCACTATTTTTGATTGGAGCACATAAGTCCAAGAGCTTTCCAAGAAAACTGGGGATTAAATTTTTTGCTCTTGAATATCTGGAAATGTTTTATTCCACTTTAATATTTTGTCTTGTATAGATTTCAAGGTTGCATATCATTTTCTCTCAAAAAAGTATTTTTAAAGTATTGCTCTATTCACTGAATTCCAACTTTCAGTATTGCTATTGAGAACTTCTTTGCCACCTAGATCCCTCATCCTCTGTACAGAGCTGTTTTATTCCATCTGGAAGACAACAGAACAATGTTATATGCTTTGGTTTAGTTCATTTTTATCTTTTGTGTTGGGAAATTGGGAGGGGCTTTAAAATCCCAACACTTCTTTCCATTTTGGGAAATTTTCTTGAGTTATTCTTTTCTTCTGATTTTTAAAGGAACCTCCCATTGTATAATGTTCAACATTCTGAACTGACCCTATTTGGCATTTTTTTTATTCCTACTTTTTGAATTTTCTTCTATTTTTCAACCGATTGGTTACATTTTTATTTAGTCATTTTTAATTTACAAGAGTCTTTTCCAGTTCTCTGTAGGTTCCTAGTACCTTTCTTAATAATACCCTGTTTTCATTTCATGAATACAATATCTTCTGTTTCTTGAGAATATGAATTATGAAGTTTTATTTTATTTTATATTAGTTTTATTTTATTCTCTTTGGTACCTTGCATTGTGACTATTTTCTCCCGTATCCCTGGTTTTGTTTCTTTTTCTTCTTAGATGTTTTCATTAAATATTTCATGTTCCTTGACTGTCTGCTCATTTAATAATGAAAAAAAGCAGATTGGAAGCCCTGTGTATACGGACAGAATTTGTTGAGTAGTAGGCTTCACTCTAGAGTGATCTGGATGGGCTGTTTCACAGGGAGACCTCCTGAATTTGTTTTTTCTCTCAAGCTAGTTAATGTTTTTAGTGAAGATTTCTCCAACCTTTTGTCTGACAGTGGGAAAGAGATACAAGTCTGATTGGAAGTGTTTTCTCTGAGCCAAGTCAAGGAAGAAGTCTGGCGGTCTCACCTGACAAACTAGACCCTCACTTAATCCCCATTCTTCATGTAATCTCCCACTTTTTGCTATACCTTAAGTCCTTAAGTAACCCCTCAGTCTTCTGCTGGGTGTGGGAGGATAAATCTCCTGCATGCCTAAGAAATGCAAAAGAATTTCAGGTTTGTATAGACTTTCAGTGAATCCATTTTTGCTTTAGCTACAACCCACTTTTTGAAATATGTGTCTGATCCTTTTATGGCTTCTTGCTTTTGGAATTTCCCAACTCCGTGCTTAGTTTTCAGATTTCTCCAGGCTGCTAAGTTAAACATCACTTTCCATCTTTTCTCCAGTTTATAAAGTCAACTGCATCTCTCACAGTCTTTTTGTCTTTGTGGTTATATGCCTGTGTTTAATACCACTCTCCCTTTACTGTCTTTTTATTGGGCATTTTTTTTGGGGGGGGTGTGAATGGAAAGGAACAGAAGTAAGCATATGCAATCAATCTGCTATTTTCTGGGTCATTATTAGCCCCTAAGAATAAAAAGCCCACATAGTTATATTAAAGTTCTTCTCAGACACTACGAAGATAATGTGAGTGTTATATTAAAACCTAATGTGAGAAATAGAACATGCTATACAAATAGTGCTGTTATGGGGCACCTGGATGGCTCAGTTGGTTAAGCAACTCCTTTGGCTCAGGTCATGATCCCGGAGTCCTGGGATCAAGTCCCGCATCGGGCTCCCAGCTCCACGGGGAGTCTGCTTCTCCCTTTGACCTTCTCCCCTCTCATGGTCTCTCTCACTGTCTCTCTCTCAAATAAATAAATAAAATCTTTAAAAAAATGTTTAAAAAAATAGTGCTGCTGTTATTTCTATTTCTTTAGGGGAGAATTCTCTCATCTGTTGTGAGTGTGTTTGCTATCTTCATGTCATTAATTTTTTTTTTCCTCTCCTTGGACCTTTTGGTTTGCAAGCTCATATTGAATGGGAGTTTTCTGTTCCTATCTGGGGACATATATTGAATGAATACCTCTCCCCAAGATCCTCAGATCAGAACCAGGTTTCATATTATTTCCTTTAGGCTCTCATTCCAGGTGAAATATTGAAGAATCCCTCCCAGAATATGATATGATAGTTTGGCTCAATAAGGAGGCTCAAGGAGTGCCCAGGTGGCTCAGTCAGTTAAGCATCTCACACTTGGTTTCCTCTTATGTCATGATTTCAGGGTCGTGAGATCGAGCCCTGCCTTGGACTCCGTGCTCAGTGCAGAATCTGCTTGAGATTCTCTCTCCCTCTCCTTTTGCCCCTCCCCCTACTCTCTCTCTAAAATAAATAAAAAGATCCTTAAAAACAATTAAGCAGTCTCCAGGTTATCTCCATTCTTTTTTGTTATCCCAGGCAGTTAATCAATTCCAACCACACATATAGGCTGCTTTCTTCTAGCCTTCAATTATGGGTCAGGGAGTCTTGCCTTACTGTGTTTCCAGAAGTGACCCCCTCAGCGTGTTTCAGTCACCCCCCTCACTGTGGTGCTGTTTGTTTAATTTCCCCATACAAATTGAACTCCCAGCTGCCATTGCAAGTTTCCAATCCTGATAGCCACTAAACCTGGACAACTTTAGTCCAGTGTGCTTCCAGTTGATTTCTGGTTTACTGAGATGTTTGTTTTGTATGGGAAAATAGCTTTACTCTTACATCTTTCGTTAACTGTCATTGCTATTTTTTTTTGAAACAGAGAGGAATGCAAATATCTTGCTCTATTCTCCTGCCCCACTCCACCACCACCATTTGCTTTTTTTGGATGCATTTATTCAGATTAAGAAAGTTCTCAATCATGAATAGCTATTGAAATTTATCAAATGTTTTTCTGCCTCTATTGAAATGATCACATGATTTCTCTCCTGTGTTTTGTTAATATCATAAACACTGATGGATTTTCCAGGGTTGAAACAACTTTGCCTTCCTGGAATGAACCTAAGTTGGTCATGATGTAATAATATTCTTTATATAGATCACTTCATTGCTAATATTTTGTTTAGGATTTTTACATCTGTGTTTATGAGTGACATTGACCTTAATGAGTTGGGAAAGCTTTCTCTCTTTTTATATTTTCTGGAGAGTTTATGTAAGATTGGAATTATTCGTGCCCTAAATAATTCACCAAGGAAGGAATCTGACACTTGAGTTTATTTTTTAAATATTTTAAATTACAAATTTAATTTAATAGCTATAGAGACTAGTCAGATTTCTCTATATTTATGTGTTAGTTTTGATAGTTTGGTTTTTGTAGGAATATTTTCAGTCTATGTAAATTTTTAAATTTATTTACATATGGTGATTTTCATTACACATGTATAGTCTTTATTTTTAATGCCTTTGAGATTCTCTCTTTAATTCTTGATGTTGGTAATTTATGGTTCATCTTTTTTTGTTCTTCATAAATCACCGTAAATTTATCAATTTTATTAATCTTTTGAAGAGGCAACTTTTGTTTTATTTTCTGGTTCATTCATATCTGTTCTCATATATTTTGTTCTTTTCTACTTTTTTTGGTTTAATTTACTGTATTTTTTTAACTTCTTGAAATGGATACTTAGATTATGATTTTCAGCATTTCTTTTTGCAATGTTCATTTAAGGCTATTGATTTTCTTAAAATCATGGCTTTAGCTGCATTCCACAGATTTTAGCACTTCATATTTTTATTAACCTGCATTTTAAAAAAGCTATTTATTTCCATTGTGGTTTCTCCTTTGGCCCATGAGTAATTTAGATGATTACTGCATAACTTCTAAATACTTAGGGATTGTCTAATACAGTTCCACTGTAGTCAGAAAACATACTGTATTAATCAGCTCAAGTTGTAATAGCAAAATATCATAGATTGGGTAAATTAAGCAACAACATTTATTTTCTCACTGAGAAGACTGAAAAGTCCAAGATCAAGGTGCCATTTGGGCACAGTTTCTGAGGAGAGGTTTCTTCCTGGCTTTCAGACAGTTGCCTTTTCTCTGTGTCCTCTTATTGGCAGGAAGAGAGAGCAAGCTCTCTGGTTTCTATTCTGGTAAGGGCACTAATCCCATCATCAGGGCCCCACCCTCATGACCTTATCTAACCCTAATTACCTCCTAAAGTCCCAGTCTCCAAATGCCATCACACTGGAGATTAGGACTTCAATATAATAATTTGGGGAAGGATACAGCCATCCAGTCCATAGCACATACTGTGTAGTCTTTTAATCCTTGATTAACTTGCTTCGGTTTTACCTAGGATTTATACTTCTTTTTTATTTAAGATTTAAACTATATAATTACATGTAAAAAATTTGTATATATATTTGTCAGATTTTGTGTTCAGGGTTTTTCCTAGCTTCATGATGCATTAAAATATTTTAATCTTTTTCACTTTGGAGCTTTTAAAATGACATGGGAATTCACCTGTTTCTTGAAAATTTGTGGGAACTCAACCACAAAGTTAATAGAATCTAGTCTCTTTCTGGAATAGAACTTTTTGTAATTTCCTAAAAAGTTATTTATTAAATCAAGGTTTTCAAGTGTGTTAGTTTGTATATTCTTTTTTCAAAGATTTATTTATTTGAGAGAGAGAGAGAGAGAAAACACAGGAGCTGGGAGAGACGGAGAGGAAGAGAGAGAATCCCCATTGACTGTGGAGCCCGACATGGGGCTTCACCCCATGACCTTGAGATCATGACCTGAACCAAAATCAAGAGTCAGATGCTTAACAGACTGAGACACCCAGGCGCCCCAATTTTCTGTATTCTTATTAAGGTTTGCCTTCTTAATATATCAGGAGCTTAGAGAAGTATTTTATGGCCTTTAAAAATTTTTATTATCCTTCTATTTTTCTTATATCTAGGAGCTGTGCTTCATACCTATTTATGCTTTTTATTCAGTCTTCATACTTGAACGATTATTATATCTTCATTGTGAACTTTTGTCTTCATAAGTAAAAATTTTAAAAATTTTTGTTCCATTATATTTGTCTCAAATATTTTTCATTTTTTATTTTTCCTCTTATTTACACAAGTAAAACATGTTTATTATGGAAAATTAGAAATCGGAAAATCTGAAAGTCACCTTTAGATTAGCACTATTTTTTTTTTCAAAGAACTAACTTTTTCTAATAATGTTTATTTTAAGAAAAATTAGGGGAAAATACTGGCAAGAATTTAATACTGGCAAGAAGAAAATAAAAATCCTATCACTTAGAGATCATCACTGTTAACATCTGGATATATAATTATGCAGAGGTTTTTTTTCTGCATTTATAAATGCATAAAACAACATTATAAGGCATTTTTATCTGTTTTCTAATAAAAATATATCAAATTTACTTCTATGTCAGTAACTATATACTTCTACTTCATTTCTTAATGGCTGCTAGCATTGTGCCATATGAATATACAATTTATTTTATCCTTTATTATAGAACACTTTGATTGTTTCCTTCTGTTTTGTAAAATTTAATTTTTTTTTTTGCTATTACAAACTATCTTGGAGCAAACATCCTTTTATGTCAATTTTAAGCATTTTAAAATTGTTTCCTCGTGATATAGTTCTACAGTAACTAGTTAGAAATCCATGTTTGCTAATAATTACATACCCGCAAATTAAGATAACTACAATGTACAACTTTCCACCCATCAGATGGGCAGAGATGTGGCCCAGTACTGGTACAGGTGTAGGAAGCCAGGCATTCTCACATGCTTCTACGGGGAGTGTGAATTGAGAGACTCTTCCTTGAATGCAATTTGGAAATATGTATCAAGAGCAGCTGCCCTGGTTTTTCATTTTTGCAGATGTTTCATGAGAAAACCTGATTTTTCCAAGATCTTATTGGAAAGGAATCACATTATATATACGTGTTATAAATCCAATCCTAACAGAGAGGAATTTTCTTAGGGATATTCCAAATAATGAATCCAGGTGCCCTGAAAATTTCCTGAAATGTGCTTTTAAGCATTTAAAATTTCTTTTGACACCCACATAAATCATCCTTGCCTTGGGGCTCTTCTCAAAACAAAACCCAAGCTTTTATTATGGATAGGTGGTGGGACGCTAGAATGGGGAGAAGTTTGCTTCTTTTGTACTCTGGGCTTTCCCAAATGGGTAGACCCTTTAAACACTCTCCCGACATTTCTGGCCTTTCAATGTCACGTTTCTGTACTTTCATCCCATCTAGCGGTGGGGCTGCCGTAGCTCTCGGGTCTGCACGTGGAGCGTGAAGTCTGGACGTCCCGAGAACGGGACACCATGTACGCTTCGACCGTGGCACGTGGTCTCACGGGACACTTCGACTTCTCCCGTTGTGTTTTGGTGCAGGTGGCACACGGGCTCTTGGGGCCCCTGCTCGGCTACCTGTGGCGTGGGAATCCAGACCCGAGAGGTGCACTGCCTGCACCCTGGGGGGTCCCCGGCCCCCGCTGAGGAATGTGGAGACGGAAAGCCGCATGCCCTCCAAGCGTGCAATCAGTTCGACTGCCCGCCTAGCTGGCACATTGAAGAGTGGCAACAGGTAATATGGCGGCCTGGGGCCCCCCTCGCCCGCCGCCCCTGTGACCGCAGAGCCCTGACCCCCTCCTTCCACCTTCTCAGTGTTCCAGGACGTGTGGCGGGGGAACGCACAATCGAAGAGTCACCTGCCGGCAGCTGTTAACCGATGGCAGCTTTTTGAATCTCTCCGATGGATTGTGCCAAGGACCCAAGGCTTCTTCCCATAAGTCCTGTGCCAGAACAGACTGCCCCCCACAGATCACTGTGGGAGACTGGTCCGAGGTAAGGACTGTTCCCCACCTCACGGTCCCTCCTCCTTTTTGTCCCGTCTTTGCCTCAGACTCTCAATATGTCCTCCCCAACGTGATCCAGAAGCATGCGATTGGGGTAACCCGGGGCCTCCGGTGGGGGTAGAGAGGCAAGCTGACGTCAGAAATCATCTCGACAAATAGGAAAGGGCGGTGCTGACATTGCTGAACTTCCCCAGCCCTGCATTCGGTGCTGGGCGCAGTGAGGCCCCTGGACGCTCATTTCATCCTACAGTCCTGCGGGGGCGCCAGAAGCAGACGTCCTCTCCGTGCCTCCTCACTGGCCTTTTCGCGTGGAGACTGGTGGTGCCCGGGTCCCTCCCCTGCCCATTCTTTCTGTGAACGGGGAATTTGCAGTTGCCGAGTGTGTCTCATCGAAGTAGCATGTCCGCCCATGCTGGCCTTTGTGTCTTCGCTGTTGTCCTTGCTCTCAAATCCTGGATCCAGGTCTGAGCTTCCTCTTCTGCGAAATCTTTCATCCCCTAAAATCATGTAGCATTTCCCAGCTTTAACTCACAATGACCCAATTTTTCATTGCGTTTCCATGGGGAGCTACTTCCTGAGTATGTGTATGGTTTTCCTGTCTGCCTTAGCGTGTCCTTGTGGCCAGGGGCCATGAGATCGCTGACAGGTCCTAGAGCTTTTCCAAGCCCTGGACAGGTAAATATTCTTCCCCAAGAGTCTTTGCAGAGTCAGAGGAAATGCAAAGTGTTGTTGAAGTGATGATCTTTAGAAAAGCTCAAGCCTGCCAATAAGGAGAAGCAAATCATTCATTAGGAGCATTTTTTGCAGGGATGGGGTGCCTGGGTGGCTCAGTCGGTGAAGCATCCGACTCTCAGTTTCGGCTCAGGTCATGATCTCAGGGTTGTGAGATCGAGCCCGTGTGGGGCTCTGTGCTCAGTGGGGCGTCTACTTGAGATTTTCTTTCTCCCTCTGCCCCTTCCTTCTACTCATGCTCTCTCCCCCTCCCTAAAATAAATAAATAAATCTTAAAAAAAAAAAAAAAGAAGAAGAAGAAGGCGGCTTTTTGCAAGGAGAAATGAGAGGAGACAGAAGGGAAGGTTACCTATGGGAGCTGGGTTGGACCTCAAGTGAGTCAGTTTCCTAGGCAACCACTGGGCAGGGGAAGAGCGACTTAGCGGTCACCCCCAGAGATCAGCCCGAGCACAGTGGAGACATCGTCCCCCCTCCCAGCCAAAGCTGCATCTCTAGAAATCCTCCGTCCTGGAGGCAGGGTGGGCACGCATGCACACTCAGGAAGGCAGAGCCGGCCTCAGCCTTTGAAAGCAAAAGCCAATATCCAGACTCGGGTCCAGTCAGGCGCACACGTTGGGTTTCAGCTTTTCTCCTGTTCGTTGAAATTTCCTTTCCTTGCAGAGTTGCTTTGTTTTGGCAGAGGCTCTGATGCCAAACTGCCACCCTCTCCAAAGGTTTCTGCCAGACAAGTCCTCTTGCCACGGGCTGGCTCGCTCAGGGGGCAGCCGTCCATCTCGTGGTTCTGGATAAGGCCTCTTGACGTTGGAACTGGCCACTAGCCCTGGACAGAGAGAGACTGTGGAGCTGGGCAAGAATTCCCATTTTTCACCGAGCCAGACCTCTCAGCCTACAGCTGGGAGAGTCCCCTTTCCCAACACTAGCTCTATTCATGGCATGTTTGGGCTTTGTTCATTCATTGGCTCGTTAGTTTTTAGATCTGAACTCAGTTTTAGGCAAGAAGAAGTCTTCGATTCTCAACACTGCATTTCAAGTTCTAAGAAGGAAGCACTGACTTCTCTACGGGGCGGTCTTCCCAAATGGTGGACTTCTGTGATCTACGGATCCTTTGCAGCCTGTTTTGTGGCCCCATTCCTTGACAGAAATCCAGTAAAATCGTTCCTCCTTCTTTTCTCTCTGTGCTTTGATGGAGGATTTGACCATTTTGTCTACCTTCATCATCTTCCTTCATGATGTTTCTTGGTATTTTTATTTTTCCTGTTTACTTAACTACATCTTGTCAACTGGTCTGTCTTCCTCCAGATCTCTAGAAAGCTCAATATTTGATCAGACAGATATTTGATGTGTATCACTGCGTTTTTTTCCTCCACAGCTGATTCTGTGTCCTGACCTCTTCTCTGACTTCTATAGGTAATTCTCTATCTCCAGGAACAGTCTCTAACCTTCTGTTCAACAGTCTTCAATAGTCTTCAATAGTTTCTGACCTCTCCAAATAGGGCGTGTCTTCCATCCAGGAAAGCCAGGAGACAACCTGTTCGTTCCCAACCAGCTCTTCCCTCACTTCCTGTCTCTGTCCATACGCCACCATCTCTCCAACACTTATGCTCATCTCTGCTTTCTTCAGCTCCTGTGTTCAATTTCTGACACCTGCTAACTCTTCAATTCTTGAAATTTATCCATATGCTAAGTAAAAAGGAGAAGATCTCTTTAATGAGAAATTTTTACAAAGAACAGCTCAAGATAAGTGCTGGACACATGGATTTATAAATACGGCATTCTAATTTTCAATAGGCTTACTAATTATGACTCATGAAAATAATAGTGGGTCATACCGGCTTGCAAGAACCAACTGTGGTCTTCTACCTCGTGCTCAGTGACATCAGGTTGATAGCTTGAAATCAGCCATGATGGGAGCATTCACACCACAGACGTTGGCAAATATTATAGTTAGTGCTCTCTCTCCCCAAGAACTTGTGTAGTGTTTAGCAGCACACCACTGCATGAAAGGGTTACACACACACACACACACACACACACACACACACACAATCCTACTGATAAGACAGTTTCAGCTTATTGATGGTTACTTACGATGGAAATGATCTCAAGAAGTTCCAATGTCTGGACTCCTTTTGACAAAGTCTAAGAACCTTGGTTGGGCTCCTCTAAGGTGTTTCTTATTTTTATCTTCATAGTTGGTGGTTGGTAAAGCTAGGAAATATCTGATCTCTAGCTGAAAATTCATTCTATCAATCATCATCCTGCAAGGTTAGTTTGGTCTTGATCAAAGGTGATTGATCCAAATGCATTGGGTATTCCTTTCATGAATAAAAGCGTATTCCAGCTCTCCAGGTTTATTCTAAAATCTTCCTTTTACTTTTTTTATTATGTAGTATTAATTATGAGTTTCTTAATATTAATAATTTCGTAGATAACCACTCTTTTACTTGAATAATAGTGTCTTTTTAGACTCCAGGTGACAGTTTACTCTTATATTTTGACCCACCTGAAATATACCCAGTGTATCCAAGTCCATGCACTTCTCTCTGTTTCCACTTATTTTAAATAACACACACACACGGATATGCCATAATTTCTTGCCTCGATCATAGCTGCCAGAGGGGAAGGACCATCTCTGCATCTATGTATCCTACTCAGTGCTCAGTAAACACTTGTTGACTAAAATAAAGAGATATCTAAAACCTTCTTCTCAAGAGAACACGTGTGTTGCCACAGCCCCATGTGCTCAGTCATGTCACCAGCAGACACTGCCCGAACACTGCCGTGTAGACTACCCCCGGGCCCTTGGGACCCGAGTCAGCCAAGAATTCGATCTTCAGTGAGCTCACCGTTTAAGGAGGCAAACACAGAAAATTATGTAACACGCTTGATAAAAGGCTCCCGTCTACAGAACTGCTGTGGAAATTGAGGGGAGACCTCTGTGCCTTCGTGGGTCCCAGGGAAGTGCTGCAGAAGACGCAGCTATAGAGTTGGTCTTCGAGGTTGTGTGCAGGCTGGGCGGAAATGAGACCAAGGGTGTCCGGGCAGGGACAAGAGCGCACACGGAGGCGCAGGGGGCAGCTTGTCAGTCTTCCGTGGCTGGAGATGAGGATGCAGTAGAGAGGTGGAAGACGAGATAGAGAGGAGAGGATGCAGGCAGACCGGGAAGGACCTCGGGCCCTCGTGCTTGTCCCTGCAGTGGCCGAGGACACTGAGGAAGGTTTCTGAATAGGGAGGCGAAATGCAGCGTTTTTAGGCACATGGCTCTGGCTCTGGTGTGAACAGCAAATTGGGAGGGGGGAGGGGGGAAGAACCAGAGCCCGGGAGGGCTTTTTAGAGGAGGTTGGAGTAAAACCAAGGAGAATAAGGAAGCAGTTGGGTAGAGAATAGTAGATAGTGGTGGGCAATGGTTAGCAGATGCGGTAGGCAGGTTTGGTGACTGAACTCGTAAAAAAAGAGCAAATAAGAGGGATGTGGTCAATGCATAGAGCTGGCATTCATTTTAAAATGAATTGAGGTAGGAAAAACACATTTGGGATGTGACTCGAAAGGGAGAAAAAATGAGTCTATTTTGAAGTGCGTGTAGTTTGAGGGACTATCAAGGCATCAGTAAGGAATTGCAGCTCAGGAAAGATCCGCACTTAAGTTAATTTTGGGAAGCATCAGCATTTAAGCAGTAGTTGAAGCCATGGGAAAGTGAATGCTGGGATATAGGAGTGTATGTTGTCAGTTCCTTTGAAAGCACGAGGCTTCCAGTGAAGGGAAATCACGATGGCGGGGTGCTTGGGGAATATCCCCAGATCCCTCACGGTGATGGGGATGAAGAGCGACAAACTTCCAGTTACAAAGGAAATAAGTCTCAGGGACGAAAAGCACAGCACAGGGAATAGTGTCAAGAATACCGTAATGACTTTGTGTGGTGACAGGTGACTCTGCGTATCACAGTGAGCATTTGGTGACACATGTAGAGTTGTCTAATTACTCTGTGGTACACCCGAAATGAATATAATATTGTATGTCAACTATACTTCAATTTAAAAAACACACACACAAAAAACAGAGCAATTAGGATCGCCAAAGGAAAGAAAAAACACAGATAGCCACTTTCACACGAGTGATACGTGTGGGTGAGGCCAAACCACGCATCGTAGGGGAAACTGGGCAGAAGCTGTATGTTTAACAGCGAGGCCAACAGAAAGAAGGTTTCAGAGCAGGCCAAGAGCCAGGGAACACGGAAGTCAATGATACATTGGTACCTCAGGGTGTGAGACTCATCAGTGACCCCGAGAGAGGACGCCAGGTCCCCGGCTGTGGTTGAGTACGACAAAGATCCTGCAGGCCCACCGGGGCCGTGAGACTGGAAAGCACAAGGGGAACGTGCATCCCTAAGGGCTGAAGAAACATCCGGCAAACCCACCACAACTATAACCCAAGCTGAGAAAGGACACTGAGGAGAAGAGAAGGGATGCTTGGGCCCCTGGGAGCAGAAGAGTCCAGAAGATACGCATCTTAGAACTGTGGCCAAACAAATCCAGAGTGTGAGTATTATTAGAGTCCCAAGCAAAGAAAACCAAAACAACAGAATGAAACTATAAATAAAATCACCATGTAACACAAATCGCAATATTGAAAGGGCACACCGCAGCCCCGGGAAAATGGACCCACCACGGCCAATATCAAGACAGCTTCCGCTAACGTACCGGATTTTAAAGATAAGGGAAAATGTGTTTGTGTATCCAGGCAAAAAGACCCAGTCACTTACTAGGGCAAGAAAATCAGATTAGCATTAGACTTCTCGACAAGACCACTTCATACTAGAAAGCAATGGAGCAACATATTTAATATACTACAAGAAGGAAAATTCAAGCCAAGGATGTTATAGCCTGCCAAGGTGACCTTCAAGTGTAAAGGTCACAGACAAACGATTGCAAAGTTGCAAAAACTCAGGGTATCTTGTTCCCCTGAGCTCTTCCAAAGGAATCTACCAGATTTCTGTAGAATAAATAGTAGAAGCTTTGGAGAAGTTTGCTGCTTTGTGAATTGTAATTAATGGGACTGATTTAGTCACTTCCTTTCTTTCCGAGGTGGGAACATTCTCTAATGGCACCCTGACTTTGAACTTAGGTAGCACAAGGTCATGTAAGACCTCCATTCAGAGAAGGGGTTTATAAATGATGCTCCCATTCATCATGGGGAGAAAGAAATTATATATTTATCATTAGAAATGGCTTATGAGTGGAGACTGGCAATTATGTCAGTCACTGTTATATGAAGCAAAATTAAAAAGTTGATGTTAATTTTTGAGGTGCCTGGGTGGCTCAGTTGGTTGGGCGGCTGACTCTTGATTTTGGCTCAGGTTGTGATCTCCAGGCGCCGGGATAGAGCCCCATGTTGGGCTCTGCACTCAGTGGGGAGTCTGCTTGAGATTCTCTCTCTCTCTCCGTCTGCCCCTCCCCTTGCTCTCTCTCTCTCTCTCTAATAGATAAATTAATACATCTTTAAAAAGAAAAATGAGGTTGACATTAATTTTTATTACATGGGAAACCCCTAGAGGATGATTTGACTTGGTTAAACAAATAAATCATAATTTCGTAAATGGTAATTTTAAGTTACTTGTTCAAAAGCTTACAAAAAGCTTTTCTCTGTACTGAAAAATATGAATAGTTTAGGGTTTTCTGTTAAAGATGACAATAAAGGATTTTTTAAAAAATTCCATTCCTCTCCTTTGAAACCCAACAAAAAACCCACGAGGAGCATGGAAGAGCAGGAACACTCTGTCTTCAGTGAACAATGAAATGGCCAGAATTCCAAGCTATAAATCATGGAACACACCTGCCAAAGACCGTAAATCTGGGCCAAAATGAGAGGGAAGGCTGGGAGCTGGCAAGTATCCTTCGGGCGCCGAGTGCTGGGTAGCTCTCCCTAGGACGATGTGCGACAGTTCTCCAAGGCCCATCAATGGCCCTCTGATTACAGAGGGCAGACGAGGGCTAGACCATGAGCTGCCCAGAGAACGTCCCCGCGGAGCCGTGGGGCAGGGGGCGCCGAAGGAGACATGGCATCCTCGGGCCTCCTAGCCGAGGAAGGCTGCCAGGGACGAAGTGGGGCGGGGGGAGAAGGGTCAGCAGTTGCTGCATTAGTCCCCAGTAAGCCAGTTGTGGAAAGGCTGTTCTCTGAGTCACAGCGGCCACGCGAATGCCAAGAGCTGAGCAGACAAGTGGACAACAGAAATGAAAGTGTGGTACCAACCAGGGTGTCGCACACGACGAAAGATGCAAGCCACCCTCACTCATCCCTTGCCCGTTTGCTCGCACACAGCTGCACTCGGAGCTCCAGCAGAAACCTATGCAGCATACCGGGCGGCCTGGGGCGCGGAGACAGAGAAGGAGGAAGTCGGGTTGCAGGGAAAGAAGAACAAGCAAGAGTCACAGGAATGGCGGTCATACCACAAAGCTATTACCCAGGGAACAGTTCCAACAAATCGGCTCTGTATCCCCAAGGAAAGCGTGGTCCTGGTGTCTGGCGGAGAAGTAGCTTTAAAATGAGGTTTGAGCTCAAAAAGAGATTGTAAGTCAACAAAAGAAGAAGACAGCTGGAACAGTCGCAGGCAAAAAAAAAAAAAAA